>JACDQD010000001.1:8732658-9169740 GCA_019843655.1 Lethocerus indicus
CATACTCTGGAATGCATACGCTTTTAATGAAAGTCTAGCGTCTTGAATATGATTTAAATTATTAGATACTCAAGCCCGGCAATTCTCCGCATTTCTACCCTTATTAATAAATCGAGGGTTTGGTCTTGGTGTTCTGGTGTGTTCTGGGTGCCCGAACGTGTTCCATATACGTTTAATTAAAACTCTGATTTCGTATTGAATTTTTTAAATTTCTTATTTTATTTTAGACCTTTTTATTTATTGCACATTCAACCTTACAATCGTGGGTACAATATCACCCATTAGGACATAATTAGAATTAGGAGTAAGAAGAGAATGGAACTTTAGGAAACGGGGTTTTATAAATTCAAATTTTTGTATGTTGAGATCGTGGTAAAAATGCCTTAACCGAAAACTTTTCTACCGGGGTCTTACCAGTAGGTACCTTTGGTACGCACACTACCGAGGGAGCATCCTGTCAGCACTGCCACTGTTACCTTCACAGTTACTACAATTGATAAGGAAACACCAATCCCGATCTATCCTGGTTCATCTCAAGTAAACACTGAAAGTAATTTATATATTTTATTTTCATAATAATTTTCTGTTCATCTGTCAATTAATAACCTCTCATCTGCCCTACTGTTAATATACACGAACACCTCTACGCATTAAACATAGTACACTGTGAAGTGTTAGGCTTAAATCTGCAACTTAGGAAATACGTATTGTGTTGTACAGCTATCTGAAATCATTGGTGACCTTAGTGTTTCGAACATACGCACACAGCAGTCCTTTAATATCTAGAGAATAGAAATCCAGTAAACACCCTGTAGAATTCAGACGCTTCATTACACCGAATTATTTTATTTTCTCTGCATATATATATATATATATATATATATATATATATATATATATATATATATATACCGCAAGTGTGCCTAGGTAGATAGGCGCTTTTCTTGATCGGATGGAGCGCTTATTTTTCCCCCCATCACCGCCCATACTTATGAATTATGAAATAACATCCATGGCAGACGATCAAAATCTATTATGGTTTGATTAAAACCTATTATTATACTATGTTTAAAACATAGTTTTGTATGAAATCGGCGATCCTTCCAACTGGTATAAATCTTCACTTCCGGAAGACAGAGAATCCTCGATTGTGGGAAGGCGCAGCAAGTCATTAAAAGACCGCTCCGTCGTCGGCACGCACGAGTGGAGGGTTAAGCACTTCCGGATTTTCTATGAAATCTGAGCCGAGATGATTTCCGATGATGATGATGAAGATGATGATGTTGATCACTTGATTCAGAGCGCAGGAAAAATTGCGGAGGCGGTATTTCGCATTTTAATAAAAGAAAAAAATTTCATCTCTCGGGTGTTGAGTAAAATTACCATACACGTAGTACGTGGTGACACTTCAAATATAGTTTATATAGTACGAATTTCTTGCAGAAATTTATTTATTTTAATGTTAGTGTATAGTTTCAGCAAAACGTAAGTACAGGGGTTAGTTTCGAAATAGAGTTAAAGTTTAAACTTACCGCTCACAAAACAGTTAATATATATTACATAACTGGTCACTATATAAAATACTATAAAACTATTTATATTACTGTGATCTTTTTCGCAAGTCTGGTTCTCTGCGGAAGAACGTTCACAGTGGTAAGTGTAGTAATTAATGTTTGTATACAGGTTTATGTATGCAGTTTATTTATGCGATTTTTATCCGTTTATATAGACTATATTTTTTTGTTTTTTTTTTCGATGGGTTCTTAATATGGGTAAATATTTTAATCAGCCTGTTAATCTATTCATTTATCAGGTTATTGTGTTTTCAAATTTAAATGTTTTCAAGAATATTTAATTCTAGATTGTTTTTTTTTTGTTGTATTAATTTTATCGCGTCTCTTTGAAAGTTATTAATATTTTTCTCCAGGTTCGGTCCATGTAAAGTTCATTACATGTATTTACATTAATTTTAAATAGACCTCTTTTTTCCTACATTGATTTTATTTTTCTGTTTTTTTTCAGGTATGTGAAGGAGGAGACGAATTTGATGAGAAGCACATAGTGAAAATGTCGTCCCAACTGTTGTTCGGCATACCAATTAAAGTATTTATGGATTATTTTTCGTTAATACCTGTAGTATATTTTAAATTGAACTTAGTCTTTTACTTTAGTTGGGTGATGAAACTATGAATTTGATTGCCCTGTTTTAATGAGTCGATAACCTTAAAAGGGATAATGAAATGACGTTGTTGGATTTTTGCGCAATGTATTTTTGTCGAGAATACATTTTACCGGAATGGTCCCACCTTATATTATAACGCTTAAGTAACATGTACGTTACGCTTCATCTTATTTACCTTTTATTCAAACCACCATCAGAGCTGTATCGACGTGACACGTTCGTCACGTCGATACATCCGATATCAAACGACTGTTAGCCTTATTTTCTAATTAGCCGAATCATTAGTGACTCGTGTGCCTTAATGCAAAATCCGGTCGGTCTCTCGGGGGAGTAATGGCGCGCATGGGTGACGTGCGGGTTTGCCTGTATACCGCCTACCGGGCGCCGTTTGAGCGACAACTAACGCAATTATTATTATACCGAAAAGCCGTTTCTGGATTTCTGGATACGCCGGATTGAAGACGACTCGCCAATTAGCGGAACTCGCTCTCTCCCTCCCTCCCTCCATCCCTCCCATCTCCCCGTCAACCCTCTCTTACGGACTGGTATGTTATAACCGGTGTAAGCAATTAGACGACAAATCGTGGACGCTTTCAGCCACGGATAAAGCAAATATCAGCCGGCTAATCCCACAACCGCAGATATTATTTAGGTGTTCAATACGGGATATATACTCGTGTTTACTGACTTCTATGAAACTTGTCGCACCTTCGCTTCGGAGTCCCAAGTGTCCTCGATTGAAGCCGTCGATAAGTCAAACGAAAATGGAATATTTGCGTTGAGAAAAGAAACATTAATGGAATATTATTGTATATCACGAGAACAGAGACCATTGCTGTAATTAAGACAAAATAAGTATTTTAAAAGTGACACCGTATCAAATTCTTCTTTTCACGGCTTTTAGCCATCTTCAGTAGAGTTCTCGCTGTAGATTAGCCGGGCGTTTAGAGCTGATTGGGTATTCTACTTTGTATGATTTACGACCTATCTTATTAAACTTTCCTCTGTTTTTTAGTTTGTTATGGGATGTCCCGGTAGGTAGTAGGTCAATACTCTTCCCCCTCGGTTGTGGCTCCTGGAAATAGTTTAAAACTGGTACGCGGTTAATTTCATGTAGGCATTTCTTGTGCTAAACTTTGTTCTAAACAAATTGTATTTATGATTGTATAATCCAAATAATTGACGCTTCGTCCTTGTTGCTCCAACATTGGAGCCCCAACCGCGCGGGTGGGGGCAGCATGTCGTTTCTCACGCGCGCTGTTGCCGAAAAGGCATCCTCTGCGCACAGTTCCTCGTGGGTATCTCAAATTCGGCGCTTTTGCCCGGTTTACTCGTTCGCGCCTAGGATTCGATAGTTTATTTCTCCGAAAGCGTTTTCATCCGTCCGGCCACGATGGACGGTCGGGGGTTGAATTCATCCGGCAGGCCTGCCGGCGGGATCGATCGGCCCCGGTCCTGGGGTATGAGGAGGGAGGGAGGGCGCGCATATAATTGCGCTCGCGCTACGGATTATGTAAATCGTGTGTGTGTGTGTTTGTGTGTGTTTGGTTGCCTGGAGGGAGTTGGGAGAGGGGGTTGGGGAATAGAACTGTTTGTCATTTCGAATGTGTTGGGTGCACCCCAAACCACCCCCCCTCCACCCCTAGTGTGTTAGCCATGTAAATTAATGGAAACCGGTTTCCTTTGTGCCAGACGTATGGTCGGGGGAGAGCTTTATTAGCGATAATTGCCCCCCCCCCCCGCCCCACTTCCCTTCACGCTCAAGCATTTAATATGCCTTTGTCTCTACCGCCTCCCCCCCCAGTTTGTATTTATTTAATTCGTTCGTTTGAGTTTTAACGCCGAATTAGAGCGGCCGCGACCCGCGTACGCACGTGCGCTCGCGCGTGAAGCCGAGAAATTATCGCGTTGGTGTTGAGGTCGGGCGGACTTCAAACGCGCGCGCCCCCTCCCCCTCGCCTATTGGGCCAGCGGTGATATTCCATAACGGATTTGCACTGATTGACCCCGAGCCGGACACCGTCGGAAATAACCCGGAAAATGATCATCGGCCCTATGAAATTTTCCTTTACCTTGTTCGTGTTATCAATTTGTTCGTCCCGCGTATATAACTAGAAATTCTATATTGCTTAAACACTGCAGAAACATTGTTCATTCGAACTGCCCTATTTGGAAATCGGTCAGGTGTGTCTAGAGAGAACTGAGCTTAGTGTGCGCTTGTTTCTCAGCAGAATAATAAATAAACTGTAGATGGTCTTTTGCTACAAGACAAACAAAATCCCCCAAAAACACAATAACAAGACAAGTATATACACACGACAAGCAGAAAACCACCACAGTACAAGTGACAGTGCAGTGAGGATGCCCAAAAAACATCAAATGTGCCAAAAGTGACTAATACCGCTACTGAAGGTGGCGAGCAGTCGAAACCGGTCTAGCAAAAGACCAAACCAGCGAGAGGAGACAGAAACACACAAAATCTACGGTATTCTAACCCCTCCCAGACCACACACTATTGTAGATCCCGCTGGCCTGGTCTCTATGTGGCCAGATTTCGGGGCTCTGTGGCCGGACAGAAATTTCCATTGCAAAAATTCGATGTTTTTGCGGATTCCTAAACTCGACACCATTCCGCATCTTAAATGTGTCTCCGTTTTTCTTACCGTACTTCGGAGACGTGTTTTCGCATACTGACCAACACCAGTAGAGTTGTAATTAATTGATTAATGTCATTAGGTGCTGATAGTTTATTATTCAGTCTCGCTATTTATCTGTTGTTAACCGGCGTCATTTCAGGGCGATTTTGATGTTTTACATTTTTGTTATGTAATATTTATAATGGCGCAATGTAAAAGATGAAATATTTACGGTTTGAATGAGAATGCTCCTTTCTTCGGATAATTAAGTCCCAAACAAATAATTTCGTTATAATTCCAGTCTTATTCGAGCCAGTATAACGTCCCGACCCGAATTGACTTTCGGAACAGTTCCTACACGGGAGATATAAACCGTGTCCCGGCGAACTTCAGAAAGGTAGAAACTGGATGGTTCGTTATCCCGAATACGATCCCTATTAGTGGTGGTGGAAGGGGGCAGGAGGTTGGGGAGGTCTATTAAGGAGTTGTGTTTCCCCACCGGCTGTGGAAAATGACACGGTCGCAATTCGGCCATCGCAATTAGGGATTTTTCCGCCCCTTAAGTCCCATCCGGTATAACGACGGATCTCCTTTATTATTCCTGGAATACCATCACAGTGCTACAGAGAACAACGAGGCTGCACAGAAGATGGACAACAGTCTCTTCTTCGTCGTCGAGGAACCGACCAAGAATCAATAAGGCTTTTTATATTACCTCATTTATAATATATATTTTTTGGCTCTTTATTCCACTTACCGATCTCGATGGCGCTATGGCGTGTGCCTATATGGTGTGTGCCTTAGGAATGATATTCAATGACAAGGAAAGTGGAAAATGGGGTATTTCATGACTCCCTCCATTGGAAGGTGAGATTGGGGCGAATGCTCTTGGAGGGTTGACTATAAGAAATAACGTCCTTCGGGCTCTTCAGCGTGTTGTGCTCTTAAAGTCTGTTTTTACCAATCTATATATACACTTGTCCATCGCCATTTCGTGGTATATAGGGTTCTGGAACTTAACCCCCGCGATAGAATATGCCCAAAGTAGGGACCTGATATTCATTTTATCATTTATGCATATTTTAAAGCTATAACCCCCCACTTTTGAGTCTTTGTCCCCTTATCTGCTGTACGTATTTTATTTCGATTTAAAATTTAGTATTTGTAACATTTTATATTTTTTCAATATTTTAGGCTAGAAAAGACTAATTTCATCGCAAAAATGAGGAAAACAATAAATATATTAAAACACCTGTATACCGTGATACATTAAGACCGCGAAATACGAACCCTCAACTATAGTTCTTTAAATTGTTGAATAATTAGTTGAAGTTGAGAGCATTGGGTACCGACGTGACTCTCACTTCTTTTACCCCATTACACCCAATAAAAAGAAAAACTTAGGGGGTTGAGAAAGCGCTCGGTTAGGGGCTGTTTAAAGTTGACGGCTTAAGTGGTCTGCCCCGCCCCGGGCCCGACTGACGAGGCTGCATTAAAAACAAACCTTATCTCGCCGCATTTTTCACTCGGGAAAAACTCCCCGGAAAAGCGTCTTCCTTCTCCCATTTTGTTTTCACCCGTTCCGACTTCCCCTTTTTTTGCGTGTCGTGTACGCTAATTAAGGGGTGAAACCAAGAAACCCCTAAGAAAGTCCCTAAGAAACCAATATAAAGGTTGAGCAAATTAGTTCAGAATTTAATAACACGTGCCGACCGTAAGAGAAAACGTTCTAGAACTATGCATATATTTGATTTGTGTACGGACTGTACTGACATAAATTTTAGTAAATTATTTCACCAATATGGGGTCATTTTTGAATTTCTTTAATTGGGTATACCTTTCCTCGTTTCCCCAAACAAACGGCCCCTGTCCGGCCACGTAACATTCACTTTGACTACTAACGGTGGGAGAAACCTCGCAGCAGGTGGATAACCTTAATCCACCCGACTGTAGATAGTGTATCTTCGGAGGAACCCTGGTACGAATTGTTAACGGTTTCTCGGTATCGTCAGCATCATCGTAAATGTTGAGAATTAATTGTAGATCTTTCCGATGAATTTTTACTGTCTATTTTCTTCTTTTTTTTTGGAGTCAGTTCATTAGAAATTGACGATCGACAATGCTCGGATGATTACGACACCAGTCAATAACTCAGTAGAACCGATATTTTGCATAATATTTACACTCTCTCTTTGTCTCCCGGTAAACGATCATCGGGGTTGCCCAACCTGTTACAAGTATCGTTTGGCCTCCAAGGCCTTTCTCTACCTCCCTTTCCTAGCGGACTGTGTAATTCTCCCGTTCCTATGATTCTTTCTGAACGCCGAAGAGATTACGCGAAAATTCAGGATGACTAAAATATTGATTCCGTGCCCCTTTTGTCCTCAACCGAGGCCGAGAGTTCCAGTTACGGGTTTTGTGTATCCTTTCACCCTCCAGGCAAAGGACTATTTAGATTGTATAACATATTTGGAATACCCATTTTGGAATATCGTAGTTTTCTCGATCTTCTCTCTCCTGTCGCTAATTTGGTCTTGTGCTAGACCAGATTCGGCCGCTCGTCGTCTTCAGTAGTTACGTCTACGGTGATTCACTGTGGCTCATCGGATAACTTGATGCAGGCAGACAGCTACTGAATATGGCGAGCAGCCGATACCGGCGAGGGGAGACTTGTTGGAGGTTGTAAATGTGCCCTCACCAATTATCATTAAATCAGTTTTTTTAAAGTCATTTAATAACAATGCTATACTATAGTTAAAGAGGCTTAATAAGTTGTAGATTGTGTCTCGATAATAGTGTTAACAGGAAAGAGGTTGCGTAATGGGTTAACGGGGTGGGTGGGTGGTGGAACTAACTCTGTTAATTTTGATATGGGCCCGCTTCTTCGTCGTAAATTGAATGATTCTTCGGGGGCCTATTCTTCAGGACAGAACCAATTTTCAGATGATCTAGTAATTTAGAACGGCCTAACTCGTTTACCTCGGAGAAAACTCTGTCTTACATGCCCCACGGCTCTCTGTTCATCCTGAATACTGGAACTGGTTTTTTTCTTCTGCACTGTCTACTTTGTACTACATACACTACACTCTTCCTAATTATCTTACAATAAATGCCGTAAAGGGCACGAATACCTATTAAATAATTACAACTTACATGGAAACTAATGACCAATCTAATAGTCCACTGAATAGTTTTTAAGGGTTTTACGAAAAAAGTCAGATAATCGTTTGGAGATGTTTCTGAAATGAGTTAGGCAAGTGTCATTGTTTAGGGTGTATGGTGGTTGTGAACGTCTCGAGGCACAAAATCGACCCAGTGAGGGGCTCATATCTGGAAGGCCTCGTATCTCAATGCGCCGCTCCACTTGAAAACCTTTCAACCCCGGTTATTAATATTGTAATATCTGGCAGTTCTTAAGCGTCACCAAATAGATGGTTGATAAGGGCTGATCCCCGTTACACTTCCGGTCCCTGTAAAGTCTGTTAAGCTCTAATTCCATTTCCGATACTTGATATAGTTTCCCTTCGCGTTCCAGCGGAAAACAGGTTTCCCCTTTTTTCCGCCCCTCGGGGAAAGTGATTTCCCTCCCCGCCCCCTTTTTTTATTCAAGAAATCGCGGCGAGACGGTGGTGTTCTTTAAATTCTTAAGCCCCTAAGTACTCGCCTTCGTCTCCTCCTCCACCCAGCGCCTGTCCTCCTCCGGGCTCTTAACTGTCACTAATTGAAAATAAGCTCCGCGCTGGAAAATTTTAAGTAATGTCGTCGTTCCGGAGGTTGGGGAGGGGGGGTAGAAAAAATTACTAGAAAAGAGAAAAAACTTTTTCCAAATTTCCCTCCCCTGCCGTTGTCCTAATCGCCTTAAGTATTTCCCTGCGGCGTTGCCAGGGATGCGCCTTTTTATTCTCTGCCTCTCTCTGTCCTCTTCCTCCTCCTCTTTAATGGCTGCAATCGTAATTATTATTTGTTCATTTATTTTTTAACGAGGAATTTATTATTGGATTTCTTTTTTTTAACGATAATTAAACGAGCTGACTAGACGACGTACTCTTGCGTAGGAATCTCGCAATTTATTTTCGCTCCATTTTAGAGGGCGTTCGGAATTTCATCGCCGATCAGAAATTCTGACCTTGGCCCTGGACCCAGAAGTCTACTTCATTATAGGTCAGGTCTAGAGGCCAGAGAACCAAATTCACCCCTTACGGCAACTGGAAACGATTTTTTCATTGGTATTACTGATACGCTTCATAAAAATGGGTGAAAACAAAATTAACTTTTGTATAAATGTTTTCTAAATTTTATTTCATATAAATTTAAACAACCACGTTAATAACAGATATAGGGCATACTCACAGAAATATTTTCAGTTATTAATATATGAAGCAACTTATATATATATATATATATATATATATATATATATATATATATATATAATAGATACATGTTGGTGGCGGACCACATACGTTTGGAAAATTCTAATTTATAGTCTTTAGATGAGACCATGTATACCGTGTGGCAGGGCGGTGGTTGAAAATCCTACAGGTGATACCATCGCGAACTCTAGCGGACCCGTGTGTAACTTAATCAGTCCCGTAAAGCCCGTTACTTTATCCAAGCTGTATGTCTGTCGCGTTTTCGGCCCTTCTGTAGACCGGTTTCGATATGGCGCCATCGTCTATAACTAAATTCAGGCGTTAGTTACAATTAAAATAAGAGTACGTTTATTTTAATTAATGAATTTTGGTACTGACGCCTTATGCCTTAAACAGTGTTTGATAATCTTGGTGTTCCATAGTGTCGGAGGAAATTTCTGCTAACATTATTAGAAATTGCAGAGCTTGAAGCTTTTGAGAAAATAAGTTCTAATACTTTGTTTTTTTCCTAACAAAATATGTCTCGTAGACTAGTCAAAACATATAGGACTTGCCAATGATGCATAATTAAAGACTCGCATCTGAATAAGATATTATTGTCATAAATCCAACTTATTTTTTTTATGCATTACTTAATTTAAATTTACTACTTGGATCGCTTTATTTTGAAGTGCTGGAAGGTCGCCAAACACCCGAGCCAGATTTACGGGTATAATACTGGTTGGAGTTTTCAATTCTCGCGAACACCAACTCATAACTCATCTTCGATAAGAAAGGAAAAAAAACGTTTCTTTTCCACCGCTTGGGAAACTTTTTATCTATTTCTCTCTCGCTCTCTCTCCCCGACTTAATTTAAAGCTCGTTTTTACGGTTCGCGGGACTTTATAAAAGGTGGCGGTGGGTGAGGGGCTTTGCCCGAAGTCCTCCTTCGCTCCAGGGGAGGGAGCTTATCGTGCGCGGATTTCTCGTCGGCAGTTCACTCCTGGTGAGACTTTGTATTATATATTTTATTCTTTTTATTATTTCTTCGGATACTTAGCGGTCGAAAAAAGGGTGAAAAAATGAAATAATGCCACAGTCATCCCGACAGCCTTATTTTTAACCTCCGATATAAGGGACCCGCAAGTAAGGCGTTTTTTTTCCGCCGATTTAAATGAAATATAATTTTCTTTATTTGTTTATTGGTCGCAGAATATTTAAGTGTAACGCCTTAATTACTTTTGATAGCAAAATCTTCGAGGATTCCTCAACCGCTCGGTGTTACCACAGATCGATTTGTGTTTTTCGCCATCGTCAGTATCGGCCTGTCAGGTAGTTGTTCTTATGGTTTTATCCTTCTCTAGACCGGTTTCATCCGACCGTCTAAACGAATTATGCGCAAATGATATTCGAATGGTCTTATACAAGTCCCTCAAGGTCCTGCCGGCCTTTGGGCGGCTGAAAAATGACTCGTTTAAAGGGGAAAGTACCATATTGTTGAAAATAAAAAAGAACAAGGATGAATTACTGTGAAGCGTCCTTGGATAACGTCATGCTAAGCGTCACGCTTCAAATTGCGTCATCACAAGTCCCATCGGTAGATTGCTTTTCCCACGCGCCCTTCCCCTCCAGCCTCCTAGCCAGAAATTCAATCGCCAATGTTTCTTTTAAAATAACAATTACCTTATTAATTCTTCGTCTCCAGTTGGTATCATCCGATCATGATTTCATAAGGTTGTGCAACCCCCATTATTTGGCGTTGAGCGAAAAATGATTTACTCCGTCAACGCGAAATACGTTCATATAATTCATTCCATGTCCGAGCTCTTTAAGTCAATATATATCAAATAAATTTTCCCCGTTATAATTAATTGAAATGAGATTTATTCGTACATACCCCCACACTTTCATCCATAAGAAACCTGCCCACGGACCTTTGTTTCTTCCTCCCTTTTGTTTGGAATGTTTCTGAAATGTGTCAGTGATTAAACAGTGTAGTGGTTGTGACGTCATCAATGTCGACCTAGTGACGGCTCAAAACAAAAAAAAACAAACTCGAATGCTTTTAAAATTCCGAATGTTTTTTACCGTCCACATTTGGTCTACAGCTCGTTGTTTTTGTCTTTTTCTAGACCGGTTTCGGCCACTCTTCAGCAGTTTTTTCGTCAGTGAGCGGCATCTCGGTATTCTGCGTTGGGTTGGTGGGGTGGGTGGGGAGGGGGGTGAATCCTGTCGGCACTTTAAGCAGTGTCCGGGAACAGACTAAAGTTTGTTTTATTCCTTGTACGATCAACAGTTATGAGTAAATTGATGTAATAAGTTTTCATGTTGACGTGGCTGGCAAGATAAAAGAAGTCCCCCACCAAGTGGTGTCACTTTTACGGCTGCGTAAGAAAATCTCTTGGCCAGTGGCGTTTAAGCCGACTTAAAATGGCTGGGTGAAAGAAGAAAGAATAAACGAGCAAATCTGGACGATGAGAAAGGCCGGAATGGAATTTAATGAACCGGCATTGTGTGACTTCGTCATTTGTTGTGTTCTGAGGTCATTGTGAATTGTTCGGTTAGAGACATACTAAACACAAACCTACAGGAACAAACACAGGACATATAGGAACAGACTACACTCGTTGAAATGTAGTGAAATGACTATTGGGCCCGTGCCCTTTATGAATTTACTTACGGATCGTGTCCTATTATGATGCACTATACGAAGCATAGTTTTCAGCATAATTTTATTTGGTACACACGAGTTATGGTGTTGGCGAGGTTTCAGTCACTCCCTCCACACGCGTCCACTGTGCTGCAAGTCCGAAACTGCATGCGTTTTGAACTTAATATTTGATCTTAATTCCGCTCATACGGATGTCGTCCGTGATTTCACATTCAATATTGATTCGAAGTGGACGATATTTCGAGAGGATATTTTAATGTTGAGAACTTTCGTCGCTACCTCCCAGATCGGTTTTCCCCCAGGAAATAACGAGCAAAGCTTCTCGGCCATTCAGTTTTGAAACCAATTAGGGGTTAAAACGCCCCTTCGTGATTTGGTTTCCAGAAAACCCCCTCAGCCGTCCACTGCTGAGAGGAGGAATTCTCTCCAAAACAAGACTTAAACACGTACACAAAAAAATAAATGAGTTGGCAAGCGTGTAATTGGTATATATCTCCGTACATATATAACTGGGGGGCAGAGGAGGGGTCTCATATTTATCTGACGAGACTTCAACCTAAGAGGAAATCAAATATTCGTATAAGAACATGGACCTGGTCGTCAAGTGTGGTATTAATTACTATATATTTTTTTAAAATATAGTTCTACCATGTCAGTACTTTTTTCACAGTTTAACTTGTTATAGTAAGATGTTAAAGGAAATGGACAGCAATGAGGAATAATATTTATTTTATTTTATTTTCAGTACGATTTGAAAATTTATTATATTTTATTTATTCGAATTATATACCACGAAAACTCCGAAATGTGTAACGGAAATTGGTACTTCTAAAAAACATGAAATAAAGGAATATTAATGGAACGAATCGTTGCAAGAATGTCAGCTACGGCTGCCGGGAGCTCTGCATCATCGTATGCACAGCAAACATTCATATTGTCTCTCGTATTGTAAGTTTTATTTTGGAAATAAACTGTTGCCATAGTGTTTACGTTGGTGAATGTCAAATGCCCTGCTATGCGGAGACTTTGGTTGGAACGTTGAATTCGGCTCGAAAAATGTTGAAAATATGACTTGAATTTGAATTTCACGTGGAAATGCTTCATGATTTATCAGGTCTTATGATAGTAACTCCTAATATCTTTGGTTTTGAGTGATCGAAGAGTGAATTCCCGCTCCGGTTTCGATCTAGATTGTTCTAGAAAAAAGATGTTTTTTCCAGGTGGTCTAAAAATGGCGTATTCGCGTGTCCTGCAAGAATAACATGCTGTGACCTCACCTGTTGCTCCGCGGCTTACTACAAGAGGTTTTTTTTCATCCTTAGTCCTCCGCATTAAAATGTTGTGCTTAATTTATTCTAACAATAAACAATACTGTAGGCGGAGGAGGGCACTTTATTTTTTTTTTAGTTCATTCTCTCGTCTGGGCGAAATTTTACCCTCAAACCGCCTGTGTAATTAAGGTCTGAACTAATTTATTCCTTATTCGTTCTGGATATTATTCCTCCCAGGGAAGCATTGTTGGAGATAACATTGCTCGATTCCGAGCAAAGCACAATTATCACTGTCCCCGTCGGTCGGCCTATACCATATAGGTTTGTTTATTTTTCGACACTCAAGAGCCTGCTACTCTCGAGAGGCCACGTGACCACTGACTGAATTGCCTTCTCGAGCGTTCTCAGAATCAAATCCTCGAGGGATCCAATCGGTTTCAATGTTCTGACCCCCATTCCAAGTATATATGCGATCATGATAAAAGCTGTGCTTGGTTGAAAAAGAAAACCAGGCGCGTAAAAGGCTAATATTCTGAACTCAAAAAGTCTAGAAAGAAATATCTTGTGGAGCACCCTGTCTGCACTGGTGGCTCGGTTGGTACATATACTGAATTTTTTCTTTCTTCCCTTGTTATGATTTTTGGATTGTTTCTATTTAAACCATATTAAGTGGGTGAATATGAAGTCAATTTGGAACTTATTATTTCGTTAATTATATTGTGTCCTTAAATGTCTGCTTATTTGAAATCGCGAAATCCAATCTCTCAGATGAAATCCGAGGTCGTTGCCTCTGTATACCCATTCAGAGATTAATAATGAGCCCGCAATGGAGGTACTGAGGAAATTAGTTTAGAGTTCAAATGAACCAAAAACCTATTTAGGAGTGAAAAATCGTTTGAATTTTGTAGATTTTGTGGTCTTCTGTCTCCTCTCTCGCCGGTTTGGTCGTTTATCAAACCTGTTTCGGCCGCACACCATCTTCAGTAGCGGTGTTAGTTAGTATGCCTATGTGGGATGCCGTAGTACTTCGAGCGACAGTGACAGTGCAGTGAGGATGCCCAAAAAACATTCAAAGTTACTAACACCGCTACTGAAGATGGCAAGCAGCCAAAACCGGTCTAGCGAAAGACCAAACCCCGGCGAGAGATATCTACGGTATTCCAACCCCTCGCAGGCCACAAAACAGATATTGTTAACTGGTTTTTAATTTTGTTAGTTTACAAGATATTTTACGTACTTTAAGCGTTTCCGGCCCGTTCAAGTTAAAGGTAACCCAGTTTGTTGTCTTTCTTCTAGATTTACTAGTTATTCCGATGAAATCCGGATTCTGGACAACATGTCACCGATATACGTTGATATTCAGCCCCCGTTTTTTAAAATATAGGTCTAATAAGTATCAAAGTAGAAAATAATAAACCCGATTTAATAGAACCGGTAGGGTAGTTTAGATATTATCGTCCCCCTGCCCCGTCCGCCCTCTGCCCCCGGGCTTTACATCGCCAGCGCCTATCCAATTTCCAGTGAAGATTCCGGACTTAAAACCGGGCTTGTTTACGATGCCGGACCCCCAATACGGGGGTTTACAGTCTCGGCGACGGGGCGGGGACACAAAAAGGTGGGTCTTCGGATCTCCGCCGAGATTGAAACCGCCGGCGATCATCGCTTATATTTCCTCTCACCCTTTATCGGATTTTCCGGTTTACGCCCCCGGAATCCGGACCCCCAGGACATCCGTCCGGGGATTTAATTTTTAATACATTCCTATTTTCTTATATCTATTTTTTCTATCTATTCCACCGTCCCTTGGTCTAAAATCAGTTTTATACTGAAACGCCGGTACGCGGGGTCGACGGCCTGTAAACTTTTCTGCGCCAGTTAACGCGCCCGGCCATGGTGGAAAATCGATTATGAATATAGCTACTTGAGTTATTATTATTCGGAATAATTGAGTTGGAAAGGACGAATTTCCTGTATAACTATTAGAATTAGAGTATTCAGGGTGGCAACAGCAGTCTAGAAAAACAGAAATAACTTTAATAGGATATAAAATGAGAAGACGGTTTCCGGTAATGCGGGAACAAGTCATAATTAGTATAGGATTAACGACACCCTGCCTCCAGGTATATATAGGACTCGACGTTGATCTACTCCTCGTTCGGATTCTGACGATGCAACCGGTAAGAGTTCCGAAACGTCGGAAGCAGACAACGCCCTAGAGGGCCCCAGGAGAAAAGGGCAAAAACCCTTCCCATGGAGGAACCCCTTTTTTGGAAAATATTTTCATTTTGCACTTGGTTTCCATTTTTTTGTTATTATTTAATAGTCATGGCCGCTACTATATGTGAAGGCACATACATTACGTAAGTGCCCATAAGCCCATTTTTATGTTAGATAAAAACCGGGCCGAATAATAATAGTAATCGCTCCCCCATTCTTAATAATAACTCCTCTGTATAGTGGCGGCCACTTGACTTATTCATGGCCGGTAGAGAGAGGGGGGACAGGCGCCCCAACATCCGACCCGCCCACCAGATGCATATTTAAATAGCTAATTACATTAGGGGGAGCCCACCGCCGAAACGGCCCTTTGCGGGGCCACCGTAGTTCAGGCCACTGCGATTCACTCGGCGGCCTCCCGCCCCGAATTATCGTTATAATTTACATTTGTAAAAAATTCCTGTAATACGTGGTCAAACGTAGTGTTTTTCTTTTAGACCGAAAAACTAGAATCCTTTTTTGTTAGTTCGGTACGCGAAGGTTTTTAGCTCTCTGAACCCGACGTAAGTGTATCGTGAACTGAGTGCGGGTCCCTGATAGTTGCCGTACTGGCCGGTAGAGGGCGGCCAAAGCAGATATACCCGAATGAATAGATTGAAAGAAATATATATACTGCTTTTCCTTGTCTATCGTGGAAGTTCCAGAACCCTTTGCGATAAGCAGGAATTCTTGAATTAGATTTATTTTATTATTTATAAATACTTTAAAGTATAAATAAATATCGTAAATTTTGTGTGTTCCTGTCTCCTCTCGATGGTTTGATTTGGCTGGAAACACGAAATCTACGGTATTCCAGTCCCTTGCAGAACACAAAACAGGTATTCTAAACCTAAATAAATGCATAAGACAAATAGTGATACTTCGTTCTCTATTCTGAGTGTAATTTGTGTATTTGTTGCTCTTATTACTGCCTGGCGACTTATTAAATTCCGTACTACTTTGCAATTCCCCATTGTGGGCCCATTTTGGCCCATTGGTTTTACCCCGCGAATCATCGTCTCTTCCTCTTTTCCAAGCAAAGCGCCCAATCCTGTCGTGGACAAAACCGCGCAGAGGTGAAAACCCCGAGAATCTTAGGGTAGATGAGGTACTCCATGGAATAAGGTATTCTTCCGATCACTACCAGGCAAAGAACGTGGTCCCCTTGTGCCGCTGATGAGTTCGAACAACTGTCACGAGTTGACAGAAAGCCGATGGCGAATATTCGAGGCGAGACAAAAACGGAAATCGCCTTCCGTCCATCGGTCTGCCGAGAATTGGCGAAACTGGTTGTTACGGACTTTCAGACCCGAGGTGAGAGTTTCGCTTTCAAGCTGTCCGTCCGAATCTAAAAATCCGAGACCCTACTGGTCGCGTTTTTCGCACGTATACCTCCCGGTGTACCTTCACGTGTGAAAATATAATCCTACTCATCCCGACGCCGTTGATGATGGGCTGGGCAGTTGAGGATTGGAAACCTCCCCCCCCCCCCAGTTGCTCTACCACCGTGTTTAATATCCGGAGCGAAATTAATGCCGGGATAGTCTGGTCCTGGACCCAGGAGAGCTGCAGGGGGGGGGGGTTTAGAGTTGCACCTCTAGCGACGTTTATTGATTTTAACAATCGGCCGCTACCACCCCCATCCCCATCTCCCCCGTCGCTACCCCTACGCTATTTCAACCGGAGTTCAAATGAATCCTCTTTATCCATAACCGAGAATTCGGGCAATCCGATATTGTGTACATTTGTGCAATATTACTCCCGCAAATGGGATATAGAAAACTGGCGAATTGTAGGAGAGTTTTTAGTCTTCAAAATTTCTTCCTCTCCCCCTCCCCGAGATTTTGTATTAATATTTTGTCCAGAAATTCTAAACTCCTCGTTATAAACAAAGCATTATCCTCTAAACTTATAATCCAGGTGGAGGGAATTTGATGTTATCTTTTCGAAACTCCAGAAAAGTATTTATCTCTCCTCTGACATAAATAAAGTAACAAGTAGCAGTGGCGATCTAAAATTTATAAAATAATTGATAAGTTTATAAACAGTTTTGTAACAATGTAAATTAATGGGGCTACGTATTATGTTTTACACTTATTTATATTGAAAAGTTATCAAACGAGAATTATAAACCAATTACAGTTAGGTGCAACATTCAATGTACACTCTAACCCTAAAAGGGATCGCGGCCAACCTTTTTCGTTTTACGAATGGGAGGCCCAAAAATGTCTATTCAACGTCTTCGTTTGTTTTTCCATTTAGCGGAACCCCACATCAGTTCTAACCGCTGGGTATTAGCACGAGCGTTACGGCATTAACAGAATGATGCTGATAGTTGACAGTTTCGTGTATGAATTATAGATTATGTATATATGTATATGTATTTAAGATTTTTAAGAACTTTATTAGACTTTGAGGTTAAGACCGGATATAGATTTATCCTCGTGTAATTGCCGTTTTATTTATAAAAAGAATAGTTTAGAATACCTGTTTTGTGGTCTCGGAGGGGTTAGAATACCGTAGATTTCGTGTCTTTCTGTCTCGCCGGTTTGGGCTCTTGCTAGACCGGTTTCGGCTGCTCGCCATCTTCAGTAGCAGCCTTCAGTGTACTGTCCAAGTGAGTACAAGTCCAAGTACAGTACAAGTGACAGTGATAGTGCAGTGAGGATGCCCCCAAAACACATTCAAAGTGCCAAACTGACCGCTTCTGAAGATGGCGAGCGGCCGAAACCGGTCTAGCGAAAGACAGAACCGGCGAGAGGAGACAGAAACATACGAAATCTACGGTATAAAAAAATGTTTTGAAGACTCCCGTTTCAACGGTTGTGAGCAATTCAGTGCTACAATTCGCCCCCTTCAGTAGTTGTACAGCGTCTAATTTCGGCTCACCGCCTCCGCTCCTTTTACGACGCCCACCCCCGCTTGAATAGGCCCCAGGAATCGCTCCCCTCTTTCATCGTCGCTTTCCTCCCCCACAAAAGGTCCGGGGATATATATCTCGTGGAGGTGAAACGGATGAAAAATGGATTGCGGTGTGCGTTCAGTACTACTATTACTTAGGCGGACAATGGTCGGACATCTGTCCGGGCCCCCCGACTATTAGGAAAATTTTTTCCCCGGCCGAGGGGAAAAATTTCAATCCCCAGTTTGGCCGACGTTTTTAATAAATGTCACGCCCCCTTCGAGAGGGAGATATTTTGACGCGGCGACGCGCCATTTCTCCCGGACGGTAAAACCTGATAATTTCATAGCTTATATTCAGTAGCATTTAAGCGGTTGATACTCGAAAAATGTTACATCCATAATTTTGAACATTTTACTAACTGTGAATTGCGTGCAGATCAGTCTCTTTTCTTGGGCGGCTATTGTTCAAGTTTTACTATCACTTCCTGCCGAATAGTTTAATCTTAATCAGTGAACCAATTTTTTCCTCTCAGAAGCTGATATTCATTTGATTGTCCTTAGTTTTAATCCCAATCTGATATTTAGGTCAAAACCCTACATCCTAGCAAAATTAGATAGATAGATGGTTTGTTTTATTCCTTATACAATCAGCTGTTACAGTCGTGAGTACATTGATGTAATGAGTTTTATGTTGACGTGGCTTGCAAGATAAAAGAAGTGTCACCCCCCCTGTGGTGGTACTTTTACGGCTATGTAAGAAAATCTCTTGGCCAGTGGGGTTTAAGCCGATGTGTTTTAATGGATGGGCGAAAGAAGAAAGGGAATGTTGAGGTCATTGTGAATTGTTCGGTTGGAGACATACCAAGGAGCATTAGGGACGGGGATCCTTCGGTTGCGAGCGATGTTTGATTTCTCAGGAAAATTAACCTTAAACTCTGAACTAATTTATACCTCTTCATCGCGAGCTCGGTTCCAAGCCAACCACCCTGTCCCGCGGAGGCGTTCGTTCAAATAGTCTACCGACTGCGGGAGAACCCTCAATCCGGAGATAGTGTATCGCTGGGAAAATAAGACCTTGCCCGCGATTTGCTCACGTAATAGCGTCTCCGACGCCTCGTAATATAGCGGCGTTGACCTGAACAGGTACGATTGACATATCTTGTGATTAACTTCAGTTTAGTTATAGTTGTCGCGGGTTCTCACATATCTGTGTTAATTCAGTGACTGAATTCAGTAGACATATTCTGTGAATTGGGGGAGGGGGGGCGAGTGTGATACCGGAGCGACGTCATAGTATAAACCGTTTTCGTTTTGCTATGCGGTTGATGGCGAGGGCCCGCTAATCTCCAGATGGGAATTGCCCCCGTTTTTTTTCTATTTTTTTTCCTGTGGGGGCGGCAATGGCGGGTGTTAGACCGACCGAAAAATTTCCAACTTCCTTTCCCGATAATAAAACCCGGCTGGGGGTTGGGGGGTTGCGGATTAAAAACTAACCTGCGGGTTCGACTCGAGCAGAAGACCAAATAAAACTGGAACGGCCCCCAGAGCTCTCTCCTTTATAACTCCCGAACCCCCACTCTCGGTATAATTCATAATCCCCCCCCGGTGGCTTTCAATTTCGCCCGGATTAAGAAGCCGTCCACGTGTCCGCCGTCGCCCTGGTGACGTCTCCCCAACCTCAGGTGGCCAAATTACTTAGATTATATTTTTCTTATCATTTAAAATAATCGGCCAGTAACTATATCCATCATAGAGTGGGTGCGTCAAACTGAATTCAAATGAAAACATTGCATATTTAATTTCCAAATAAAAAACAATATACATCCTAAATTATAAATCCTTAGATCTGAATACAAATTTAGAATACCTGTTTGGTGGTCTGCTAGTGGTTGAAATACCGTAGATTTCGTGTGTTTCCGTCTCTTCTCGCTGGTTTAGTCTTTCTCTATAGACCGGTTTCGGCTGCTCACCGAAATCACAGTACAAGTGACAGTGGCAGTGCAGTGAGGATGCCCCCAAAACACATTCAAAGTGCCAAACTGACCGCTACTGAAGTCGGCGAGCAGCCGAAACCGGTCCGACATAAGACCAGACCTGCGAGAGGAGACAGAAACACGAAATCTACGGTAATCCAAAGTTAATTATAGCAACAAAAATTAGGTGTCTTGCACTCATTCTTGCCGTCCGTTCGCCCTCCCTTGAATCATCGGATGCTTTTACTGATCTCTGAGCTTTGAAATCGTACGCAATATCTACTAACGGTGGGAGAAACCATGTCGGAGGGGAAAACCCCCCGGGGTTGGGAATTGACCCTATAAATTATCCGATTTTATGAACTCTCTATCACATCAGAAACTGAAACATTATCCTGAATTGGAGTTGAACGAAAAATTTCGGTCAACGACCGAAATCTTGCCATCTCAGCTATTCATTGTATGCAACAAAATAAGACATAATACTTTTAACCATTTAACCGGAGTATCCCAGAAGTGGACAGCTGTATTTATCTGTTGGCCCCACAGCCGTTCTAATTGGCGAAGTGAAATATAATTTTTTTTATTGCGTCACAAAATCAATCCCTGACGTCACACCGTTCAAGCGCGATTGTTGCACGCAGTATATTGCAAATAAAAAACTCGAGAGACTCAATTTAGTATTTTTTTTACCTCCGGTTTACAGCGCGTTGTGCAATCTAAAACATGAAAAATGTACCGGTTTTATTACTGCATTTTATTCACTCGACGGGTGGGGCCGTCCATTGTTCGGCCTGAGCTCTTCGTTTGAATTTTTGAATATTGTTGGTTTATTATTTTTTTTTATCGTTTGTTTTTTATCATCTGTACATTTTTATAAATCAACGAACTATTTTTTAAAATACCTGTTTTTTGGTCTGCGATGGGTTGGAATACCGTAGATTTCGTGTTTCTGTCTCCTCTCTCCGGTTTGGTCTTTTGCTAGACCGGTTTCGGCTGCTTGCCATCTTCAGTAGCGATGTTAGTCACTTTTAGCGAGAGGAGACAGAAACACACGAAATCTACGGAACTATTTTGTATTCAAGTAACCTCTTTTCCTACCTTCAGTATACACGCAGTGTTTACCTTGTGGTACTAGGGCAATGGACAGTATGCTATTAGTTATCCTATAAATGTACTTCATTTATTTTAATTATTGGTTGTTTCATATGTAATTAACTACGAAACGTGCAAAAAAGGGAATTCGCTCTTGAAATTGCTGGTGAGTGATGGCTTGAAGGCTTATTTCTGTTTCACCGGGGATATTTCACGTGTTTTATTTTTGGGGGAAAAAAGTTCTGTCCACGTGGTTTATTAATTAAAGTTGGCGAATAAGTTGTAGGAGGGTGGGTACTTCATATTAATGCCAAGTCCCAACCGTGCTTCGTTCCACTTCTCTACCTCAGTGAATTCCAATCCATTATCTTGAACTTTGGAAGAAGTGGAATTTATTTTTATGGACAAGTTAAGAAAGGACTCGAAGAAGGATTAAATCCCTAAATAATAACAAGAATATGAGCGTTAGTACTCTCTTTGATGGTCCTGTATCCTGTGAGTAGAGTTCCTTTTGTCCTTCGGCGGCACATTTCACTAACTCATATCAATCGTACATAGGCCATGTATATATGTAACGCCTCAGAGCGTTGTCCGCCATTTTGTGTCCAATTTTACTGTTATTCACCTCGATTAAACTTTCTAACGTTTACTTTTTTTTCAGGTAAGTGGCTTCACAAATCGCCCATTGCCGTGCCCATGGCCAATCGCCTCAGCACGGGTGAGTTATACGCCTCATTTGTACGCATGCAAATTACTTGGTATTTAAAAACGCATGGGGGGGGGGTGGATTAAATAGGGCCGCCGCCCTTAACCAAGTCGGGGCGTTCGCCCCTCTCTAACCCCCCTAATGGACGTTATCAATTATGCTTCGTTTAAATATAAACCGACGGGCATTTTCACCGGTTTTAATGCGGATTATCGCACTTGGTTGTTCCATTTGCGGAAAGCTCTAAATATATATATATATATATATATATATATATATATATATATATGCACACACACGGTACAGAACATAATGTTTTGCCCGGCAAATAGGAAATTCTCATCCCTTTACGAAAGTTTTTATGGTTACCACGAAAAAAAGTTTTCGCCATGGCAAGTATGAAAAGGAACCAGCTTATAGCAGTTATAAGATCCACCGGTACATTTTCATTTCACTGTGTGCCCCACGAAGCACATTTAAATTTTCATCCATAAATAAAGACGGGAGGCGCCTCTCTAAACTACTTATCTTGAAAAATTATAAGAAAACAATCTGGAGATTAATATGCTAATTTTAAAGCTGTTTATCGTTGCTCTTTTTAATTATTTTATTATATTACTGTCATAGAACGGCAGATCAAATAGTCTCAGTGGAGAATTATTAACATTAGAAGATTATCAGATATTTTACAAAACTCCTATTACGATTTCTTTTCGATAAAATATATAATAGGCGTAATAGAAGCCTTATTTTTATAAAAATACATTTTAATAATTATTAAATTAATTAATTATTAACAATAATTATTAATTTCGTGGTCGACTGTGGTTTGGAATAGCGTCGCTCTTTCGATCTGTGTCTCTGCTCGATGGTTGGTCTTGTGTATGTGCTGTCTCATCGGCGCATTGGACCGCTCTCACTGATCTCTTATATATATTCCGATTGATAGTTAAATATATTTGCATATAAATATGAATTGTAAGGTCAAACGAGGTTATCGGGGATAACTTGATTCCGAAATTTCGTATTGTGTTGCGCATGATCAAGCAATTGGCTCGGCTCGGTCGATTGAGGCAACTTCGTTCAATACATTTACAATTCTTAAATAAAACGTTAAAAATTGGGTAATACTTATAATGTTTACCTTATATTAAAGATTTTATTGCTGTGCTTGTGAGTGAATTTTTTGGAATGAATTTAAAAATTGAAGATATTGAAATATCAATTTTGAAATCTCAATACGTTTATCTCCCGCAATAGGGGTACCTGCGTCTGGGTCAAGCTACCCGACAGCCTTAACTGTACATATACAGAACAGTTACGTATCAACGTATAATAATATGAAACAACCTTCAGAAGTACCATGGTATCGGTCGTACACGCATCCGGGGCGTACGGAAGATAGCTTGAAGGGCTTCTTCAGATCGAGGAGAAGAAGACATATTCACCGTTGGCTTGACGCGTGATTAATCTAGTAGCATACTTAACGGCTATAGACACAAAAGTACTCGGAAACACGCGAAGATTCGCGAAGGAGGAATACATTAATTCGGAAGTGCAGGAAATAACCAGCCATCGGACAGTATTGGCAGCAAAACGTTCACATGTACCAACCAGAAGGGAGGATGAACTGAAGAAGAGAACCAATCTTACCACCGAATTGACATCTCAGACGAATTTTCCGGTTCTATTTTGACAATCAAAAAGCAATTTAGAACCTACAGAATACAAGGTGTTCGGACTACTCTATTATATTATGTCTTCCTATTGAACCTCAGCCTTATCGACCCTCATTAGGCTGTATTTTGCCCGCGGTCGGCGGTAATTGCGTACAGATTTCAATTAAGCAGTGCCGCCGTGTAAATACTGCATAACCGGTCTAAGCGCAAATATTGCGCTGCCGTGCTCATTTCGGACTCGTGCTAATTCGAGATGTGGGAATAATAGGAACGGAGGAGGGGATCAGGGCGCGGAACAAACTCCTTTCTGTGTTCGTAAATGCTGTTATTATGATGATTATTATGAAATTTCTTCCGCTTCTATCGGCTTCTATTCGAACTGGGATTGTAGCAGAGAGAGAGAGAGAGAGAGAGCGAGAGCGTGTAGGGTGTATGTGTAACAACAGTGTACCTGTATGGCTGGATTACGGTTTGTTGGTGATGGTGGGGGATAGGAGGAGGGGGTTCTATAATTACCGTAGGGCGACTCGTTCTCGTCTGGCGGTCCGGCGGGTCTCCCCCCTCCGCCCCCGCGTGTGTATCGAGCCGTAGTTTATACGGCCGTGTCGGCGAGGGTAACGTCTCGGGGGCGGGCCGCCTCATTAGTGCCTAGAGAAGGGGATTAATGGCGTGCGAAATCAAATGAGGCGAAATAGAGAGGGAGAAGGAGACGGCGCTACAGGTGAGGTGCAAGTGGGGGTGGGGGGGCGCCTGCTCCGTGGGGCGGGGCCCGGCCACGCACACAGCCAGCTCGGCCCGAGCCGCCCCCGCCCCCGCCACCGCCCCCCCCTGACGGCCTGCGCCGCCTCCGGCCCGCGTCCTCTCATTCCGCCGCCGTCACTCCGACGAGCCACACTGCTCTCTCTCCCTCCCCCGGTGTTCTCTCTCTCTGTCCGTCTCTCTCTCTCTCCCCCGTATACTTCGTCTGTGATCTCTAATGCGGTACCGACAATCCGACTTTTTTATATAAACTATCTCTAACTCTTCGACAATCGATTTTTCGGCCTCTTATATAATATATCGTATATATATATATTTATATATCGCTCTCGACAATCTTTTCGGGGATTTATTACCTTCGGCAACTGGTAGCGGCGCGTAGGGTCGTGCTTTCGGATGTGCGATCTCGGTGCCGGGGCTGATTAACCGGCTCCAAAATTACGTTTTACCACACGTTTCCGGTCCCCTCCTCCCCTCTCTCCTACTACTCTCTGGGGCCGAGCCCGCAACAGCTCCGCCAACACCACCACCAGCAGCAGCAGCAGCAGCAGTGCTGTTGTTCCCAGTGTTGCGGGTGCCTACTGCAGCAACAGCAGCAGCAGCGGCATCAACAGCCGCAGGCGGTGCAGCCCGGCCCCCAGCAGCAGCCTCGGCCGCCACCGCCGCCCCCGCACCACCACCACCTGCACCACCAGCAGCAACAGCACTTCTTCGCCGCCGCCGCGGTAGCCGCCGCCGTGTCCGCCCACCAGCCCCGGAGCCGGCCTCCTCAGCAGCCTCAGCGGCGGCAGCAGCAGCCGCGGCCGCAGCCTTCCTCGCCCCCTTCCCCGCCCCTCCGCCCCAGTTCGCCGCCCCACAGCTCCTCGCCCCCGCCGCTCCACCCCTCCACCCCAAGTACCTCGACCACCGTAACGCGCCCCCTACCGGACCCGGCAGCCGCCGCTGTCGCCTTCCTCCACGAGACAATCGAAATGGTAAGCCACCTATTTCAGTCTATTATTATTATTCTCAGTGTTTCATTAGACCGTTCGATGTTTATGTTTTTTGCATGAGTGTCCTCACGTTCTCGAGCGAAGGAAAATTCGAACCTGTACATGATTGGATGAGGCGATTTTAAAGCCACCGAATTTCCCTTCAATTATTTACACAATTCGAATTTTTTTTTGTCAATTGAAATTTGTATTTGAATTAAACAAATTTGAACTGATTAAAAGACAGCATTTCATTAAATATTTCGGTTCGGTTTTTTTGTTAAAATTTGTAAATTCGGGGCCCGTCGATTCTCCGTTTTCCGCCGGAATTTTCCTTTTCAATTTGGGCCGATTCCAATGAATTCTCTTGAGCTCCATTCTAAATCGACCGAATTGGCGATCGGATGAAACAGTCTCCGGTATTCCCCCCAATTTGTAATTTGCTATTTGATGCCGATGCCGTCGAGCCCGAAGAGTTTCGCGGATATACCGAACGTTATCTCGAAATTGTGAAATTCAGATAACGAAATTCGGATATTTTATGGGCCCGTGAACTCTTCGAATTTCATCACTCTTGTTGTCTTCCCCCCATATCTGGCCCCTTTGTAACAGCCATATTATGATATGGTCATATTTGTCATATTGTGATAATGATAAACGTATCACGACGAGCGTTACTTACCCGAACCGAGTCGTTTTTTGCCTTGAAATTTTATTACGCCTCAACAAGCCGCGAAAAAGTCCCAATTTGTAATTGCTAAAATACAAAAATTCCGCCCACTTTTAAATATCCGAGCGGTCGAAGAAAAAGTTCGATCAGCATACTAGTGTAATTGGGTATTGGCGGTGTTTCGGAGCCGGTGCCAAAGTTCTATTCTCGTCGAGAAAGCCGATAGAAACAAGAAAGATCTTTTCACGCTCGGAACGTTGGAAATACTCTACTGGTCCTTTGGAGGTTGGCCGGCGGTTACGGTCGGGCGTACGAGTTCATAATTTTTAATAAGTCTTTCTACGCATTTTTTTTTAATTTAATTGTTTTTTATATTTTTTGAAGTATTACCTTAGTGGGTACGCCGCCGTTGCCGCCGCCCGGACGTCGGTCTCCCCTTAATGATCAGCAGCAATTATCTTGGCCGTTCTGTGTGAAGTCTGAGCATGGGGGGGGCAGGGATTTTTTAATTGGCACAATCCGTCGTACTCGGAGTCGAACATTCGCCCTCTCGAGGAAAAATATGAGACGTTTGCCTGTATAAACAGCGACTGTATACATCCGGCGGAAATGTACATACTTCGTTATCTGTCGTTCGTTGCAAGACAGGGGCAAAAAATTGGCGAATCTCCGATTTTTTCAGATCTACGAAACTCTCTGCTCGTAGAAATTAATGAGCTTGAAATTGCGAGAATAAATTTTATTTCCCGTCGTTCAGTTACGTAGAATTTTGATAGCATATTATTTTATTTATCCAACGAACTGCGACCGGCTTAAGTGCTGGAAATTGCCTCAGTAGCTCATGAAGTCATAAATTTGAATACTTTTTGTGCCGCTGGGAATTAATACGCGTAGACAATCATCATTTCAGTATTATCAGGTGTTATAATGAGCTCCAATAGTTCAGTTCCGTAGAAATTTGTAAGGATATGGTAACGAAGTCCGATACTCGAGCAGTTTGTTTCTGAACAATAGCCTCTATTAGTGCTTGGGGCAAGATAAATGCATTCAGTTCTGTTCTGTTATCCGGTGGAGAATCGAATTCTTTTTTCAGTTGCAGTTTTCAACTGAAAAATAAAAATAAAATATGCAAATGAAAAAGAGTTAACTTATCATTACCAAGCGACGTTCGGGAGACGAAACGATTGACCCGCTAAGTTCAGATCGTCGTTACAATCAAATGCTCTATGTTCTCAACATTTCGGTCATATTTACCGGAACAATATTTAAGTTAACGTAAAATACATTTTCAACAAGTTCCCCAACAGCTGTTGACGTTTTATAGTTGTGTACGAATATGGAATTATTTTCAGGTGATTAATACGCTATGAACGATAAAGAAGGTAACGCATTATTGCCAATGATTCTGGAGAAGGCGAAAAACGTCGTCCGAGTCCGAGTCTATAAAAAATATCAAATAATTAACAAATTAAAAACTTCTGTTCTTCTAAAATTCCATAAATCACAAACGAAATCTAACAATTCTTGTAGCAGACAGAACGATAATACGGAAAATCATCAAGACAATCATGCTAAGAAAATTCACTCACCACTTGTACTTTTAACTATTTGTAGTTGATTGCACAAAAATAAAAGGTGGGAAATAAAATTCTTGGTGATGTTGAACCGCAAGGAAAGTGTTATAGTGCTGCAAAACATTTTTTCTTTTAATTCATTCTCTCTCAATTTTCCGGTTGGGACACCCGACTGGGCCCCGTGCGGATATCTCCGGATTCCGGATATTTTCGCGGGGTGACTCGGTAACGGTATTTCTCCAGTATAATGGCCCCGGGGGAGGGCCGGAACTAATAAGAGGAGCTAGCGCCGCAAGTCCGAGTCCCCGGCAATTCGGAATCGTTGGCCGTAACGCCCTCTCCTTTAATTGGCCTTTCATTCCGCCTCGGGGGTGCCGCCGCTCTACGTACATTACTACCTTGCGCTCAACCCCCTTCAACAGGAACCTGCAAATTGCAGGGTACATATTATCCGATGGGGATAAATCTTATTTACTTCCTAATTGCAACTACAATTCATAATAAACATTCTCGGGGGTGGGGGGTGGAGCGATATTCTTGAATTCATGAAGATTTCGATATTATTACATAAACTACCGAAGCTCTGTTTTTTGCTAAATCGTACCCAGGCTCCCTCTCATCGTCGTTAGCATTCTTGTAGCACTCACCTTCTGTGATTCGAGCGGTATGTTATCATGTAATTTTTTGTATTTATTAACAAACTCAAACAGTTTCGACGAGATCCCGGAAGTGAGGAAATAGTCCTCAACTACGAGCCGGGTACGGTAAGACGAATATCTTTCATTGTATAAGACGCGCGGTATTGAAGCGCGTAGGAGTAATTGGATTGGAATGAAAAAACGTTATAATCCATTTCTGGACACGCGGGCGAAAATTCGGTGACAAAGTTTCTAAAATAATTTACTATATACCGTAGTTTGGTCTTTTGCTAGACCTGTTTCAGCGGCTGGCCATCTTCAGTGGCGGTGTTAGTCACTTTGGCACTTTGGATGTTGGATGTCACTGTACAAGTGACAGTGCAGTGAGGATGCCCAAAAAACATCCAAACTGTCTAACACCGCTACTGAAGTCGGCGAGCAGGCGAAACCGGTCTAGCAAAAGACCAGACCGGCGAGAGGAAACAGAAACACACGAAATCTGCGGTATTCCAACCCCTCGCAGACCACAAAACAGGTACTCTAATTTACTATATATTAAACAGCTATTTATAGTTTTACTGTAGCTTAGATTAATACAAACATTTTGTATTGCACCTCTGTATTGTAGTAACGGAGTGCGTAAAGCCGCGGAAAAAAACGAAATGCAAAGGAGAAAAATGTAAAAACCTTGTTGGAAGAGGGGGTCCGGATGCTTGAAGCCGTCGATATAGTGGCACTGGAGCGACTGGCCACTCGAGTTTAATCAATCCCTTCTCCGGATGTAAAACAAAGCCGAGTGCCAATTAGACCCGAAGGGTGGACCGAGCTACGCCGCCTGCCCCCAGCCAACCCCCAGAAAATAAAAAAAAAATTCAACACCACCGAGAAAACGAAACGCCGGCGATCTTGTGACTTGTTCGGAATCGGTGCACATTTGCGGCCGGGGGAATGTTCGGTGGCGTGAGGGGGGGAAACATTTATAAGCCGAGCATTTAGTGGGGGTGGCTATACCAATGTGAATAAAATCTAACAGTGCTCGCAGAGAATTATACAAAAGTTACAGAACGATGCTATAGCAAATGCTGTACACCGATAGTAATAATGGATTTTATACAGTAGTTTCTCTACAGTAGTAGAGAAAAACTAATTTTTCTCTATAGATTTCGTGTGTTTCTGCTCCTCTGGCTGGTTTGGTCTTTTGCCAGACCGGCTTCGGTTGCTCGCCATCTTCAGTAGCGGTGTTAGTCATTTTTGTCACTTTGGATTTTTCTTGGGCATCCTTACTGCGCTGTCACATATTCTTAAGTCACTGGTAATTAGACTGAGCTCATTCCGACTCCAATAAGTTGTTTGGACTTAACTTCGAGCCACTTTTCGCCGTCTGTACTGTGATTTCGGCGAGCAGCCAAAACCGATCCAGCAAAAGACCAGACCAGCGAGAGGAGACAGAAACTCACGAAATCTACTGTATTCCAACCCGTTGCAGACCACAAAAGAGGTATTTTAAACTAATTTTTCCCTCTTCTGAGTGGTGTGTGGAAAGTTTTGCTTTCAATACTGCCTGGAGACTGTTTTTTAACGTTAAATCCCCAACTAATTTGCACTTGGGCTCATTTTTGCTGTCGGTTTCTACCCACGAATCTTCGTTGAGGTCAGTCTTCCCCGTTTATTCAGAAGAATAATAGGAAAAATAGGTAGGTTTTCACCCAACATTAAAAGTTGACAATAGCGCTTTGCCCCTAACGCTGTACTAAAAGAAGCGCAATTGTATTCAATACCCTAGTGGTCACCATGAATTTTTTTCTAATGTAAGTAGCGTAAACGCTATTTCTATAAACGCTACCGCATAATCTTGTGACTGCTTTTAATATTATTAATATAAATATTAACATTTTAGTAGTAGAATTAGGGAGGGAGGGGTCAAAGCTCTGTGAAATAACTCATTACGGTATTATCCCATTTACGGTATTTTCACCGTGTACGCACTCGACGCCGCCGTACTGTACAACGATACGGTTTTTCTCGTCCCCGCTAGTCGTTCAGGGCGACCACCTGTTGTCGCTTAAATTCCCCGGTCGGCCGCCCTTTAATTGTCGCCGCTAATTGAATCCTAGGAATGTAAAGGGTTCAGGAGGAGAGGGAACGCCAGTTTAGAGAAATTATTAATGTCCCCGCTCAGTAGTGCAAACGTTGTGATTAATTCTTGACCGTGCTCGTTATTGTTTTCGCATAGCCGTCGTTAATTGGGCATTTAACCTTCTGCACCTCGCCTAATTTATTCCTCTTCATCGTTGGCTCGTTCTTGCAGTTTGTCCCCCCCCCCCATGCATCAACGAATCTTTATCAGAGACATTTTTCGGTTGCCAAACCGAAAATGAAAAGTCATCCTGCGCCGAAAGGAGTGTTATGAACTTTATATTCGATTGCTGAAATCAACGGGGTAAATTAAATACGTTCAAAACGCCGCTGTTTTCTTCTATATTTTTTCATTTTCAGTTAATTGCGATATTAAGGGAGCGTAATAACCAGGGAGACGCCGGTTAGAAGAACAGAGGAGAACGGACCTCACCCGCCAATCAATTTTAAACACAATTTCCCTTTCCACTCCTCGTATTGATTTCCGGCAAAATCGGGACGACCAGTTATCCCAGTTACTGGGTTACTGTACTCGACATACTCAGAAAAACGTTACTCATATGGGGGATGCAAACAAAAATAACGGATAAACGAACCCATTCTATGGGGCCCAGTCACTTATAATTGAGAGTAACCCTCAAGTTTAACATACCCGTTTTGCGGTCTGCGAGGGGTTGGAATACCGTAGATTTCGTGTGTTTCTTTCTCCTCTCACCGGGGTTTGGTCTTTTGCTAAACCTGTTCTGGCCGCTCGCCGTCTTTAGTAGCGGTGTTAGTCACTTTGGATGTTTTTTGGGCATCCTCACTGCAAAAGACCAAGCCGGCGAGAGGAGACAGAAACTCTCGAAATCTACGGTATCCCTCAAGTTTTCAGTGGGCATGATAGTTGTTTCTTTGTATTTTTGGAAGAAAGCTGTGAAATTCTCCTACACCCCCATCATAATCAACCGCCATTTAACGTATCCCTCCTTAACGAGCGTCGCAAATTCGTAGAAAATTGTCTCCGGGCCCCACCTTTATTAATAAAAAACATAAAATGGGAACGTAGCCTGAATTTTTTGCTCTGGTCACCAACCGCGCTACACTACCTGTGGAATTGTTTAGTCAACCGGAAGCAATGAAAAAAAATCATACTATATGTCACTATATATAATTTTTTATTGAAAATTTTTATATATCAAAACCTTGTTTTTTATATACAATTTACAAATATAATTGCGTATGTATTACAATCAAACATAGTTTGTTCTTCTTACTGGTCCTAAAATATGTTCTCATTTTTTTTTTAATTTTATCCTTGCATAACAAAACTGCTCTATGGTCTAGACTCTTGACTGTGACGGGGAACCTTATTTTAGGTGCCAAGAATTCCCAAATACTTTTTGTCGACTGTCCGACTTGCCGAAACAAATTAATCGTAGAATGTAGAATTTGGATATCCTCTTGCCGTATGTTCGTCCTAGAGTATTATCCTACTTGTTCCCAGGATGCGGCCCAAGATGCGCAGTGATAAAAATTGTTAAGTAAGCAGGAATGGCAAGTAGCACTTTACAGATAGATAAACATCTCTCCGACGTACTATAAATACATCGAGTATATCTAATTACTTCCATTATGTATATTGAATACAATTTTATATGTTAATTATCCGGTTTATCGTAGATTTCGGGTGTTTCTGTCTCATCTCGCTGGTTTGGTCTTTTGCTAGACCGGTTTCGGCTGCTCGCCATCTTCAGTAGCAGTGTTAGTCATTTTTGGCACTTTGGATATTTTTCGGGCATCCTCACTGCACTGTCACCATTACTTTTACTGTGGCGGTTGTGTGTACATATGAGAGGAGACAGAAACACACGAAATCTACTGTATTCCAACCCCTCGCAGACCACAAAACAGTTATTCTGTAGACTATCCCGTTTATAGTTTAACATACCTGTTTTATGATCTGCGAGGGGTTGGAATACCGTTGATTTCGTGTTTTTCTGCCTCCTCTCGCTGGTTCGGTCTTTTGTTAGACCGGTTTCGGCTGCTCGCCATCTTCATTAGCTATGTTAGTCACTGATAGTCAGTGACTTTCGGTATCCGGTTATGTTACTGAGTCCGGAATCGAATTATAATATTTAAGAAACATTTAATGCGGCCCACGATAATCGTACTATTGCACAATTTGAAGTTAGTTTGACACACTTACCTTAGTGGTAGTAACATTTCCTCGGCTGTAGGGACAGTCGATAAAATGTCGAGTAAGTAAAGGGGGGTCCTGAACATGCCAATCGATATCGGAGGCGGACGAGAGAGAGAGCGAGAGCGTAACCGTTTTCACTAACGGCCATGAGAGGGCGTCGCCCGTGGAGCGTGTGTGTGTGCCTTGTTTACAACCGCCCTCGGGTGTACATCTATATATATCGTCCACGGAAAACTGTTTCGGCGTTCCCAATGGTCGGTCGGCAACGGCCAATGGGCGATACCCGGGAGACCGGTTCCCGACCAATGAGGCGGAGAGGGAGGATTTTAAAATTTCATACCTCTCATATAGGATCGATGCCCGGATGCAAATCTACCGAAGACGGAGGATGACTGCGTCCTCCGGCGGGAGTGGGCTTGGATCCCTATGTACATATTCTAGTTTCAATGTACCCCATTTACATGCGCGTTCCGGTCGTATGTGTCCCACACGGTGGTTTCGTTTTATTTTAATATTATTCAATTTCCCTACCTCAGAGATTGTTTTCCGTACAATGGAATGGCATGTAAGGCACTGACATTTGTGTGTCATGAATTTCGAGAAGCGCCGGATCATGTTTTATTTGGTCGTTTTTTTTCTCCACCCTCTGTTCTCGAAACGTTATCAACATTTGGATTCCTCGTGACTTGCATTTCCTCCATTCATTCTGGCATGTGGCTTTATGTAATCCGGTATGCGGTATCCGAGAGCGCTTGGAATACCATAACTCATCGGTTCACCCGTTAATGAAAAGATAAATGATTACAGTACAGCAATTAAACTAGACTGGAAACAGTGGGTTTTGGAATACATGCTGTACTTTAATTATCTCTTAATGCAATTTAAATTGTAGATTTCGTGTGTTTCTGTCTCTGTGTCACTTTTGGCACTGTGGATGTTTTTTGGGGCATCCTCACTGCACTGTCACTATCACTTGTACTGTGGTGGTAAAATGGGTATTCTAAAGCAATGTAAATTTTTAAAAAGGCGTAATAATACTTGTTTAAGCAGATCTTATGGATTTACCCCTGGTGGTATTATTGTAATTGTAGGTACAAACTAATAAGTGAAAGGTGTAAAAAATTACATAAATCATTTTATATAATCGAATTTTACTGTCTATTTTTGTTTTCCCTCTTTTTATTGTTGCAACTGTAAAAAAATACGCAACAATAAGCAACATTGATACAAGCACTAAGTACAATGGACAGCAATAGAGGAAAAACCCACTGGTTTCCATCCATTTTAAAAATTTTGTTTGTTTTATTTATTTATTTTTAAACATTTAGGTCGCGGGGCCACTTCCTTTTCAGGGGTCTGTAAGGAACTTTTGGGATGTAGGAAGATAGTAGAGTTTGGACTGGTGGATTAGGGTTGAGTTGTGAGTGGAAATTGCTGTTTCTTTGTATGGCAAGGTCTCGGACAAACGGGACTTTAATATCTGTGTGTAGGGACTGTCTATATTTATACTGATTTTAAACTTACGTATTTACATACAGGTTTTTTTTATATTTATTACTGGCGAATTTTCTAGTAAACCGGAGGTAAACCTTCGGAACGTTGAGAGGTGGCGTCCCTTGTTGAAGGGATGAGGGCGTCTGAAATATATGGCTTTCCCACCCTCCCAATGTAGTTCTCCAGGTGTACTGAACTAGGTCGGGTAACCCTATCGGCGCTGAATTAACCATGGGGCAATCCTAGTCGAATTCGTTCCCCGGCCTGTATTCCTGGAGTTCGAGGACATCCTCCCTCCGACCGACGATGGGGAACTCCCGACCCTCGGCGTTCACCGTGGGGGGGTGTTTTAATATTAGAGTTCTCCAACCTTAACACGCGAAAGGGAATTGTCGGTTGGGGAAAACCCTTAATAATTTACCCAGGAGCCGATATACGCTTGCTGAGGGACTCGCCCTTTTATACCTGCGGGGGGAGAGGGCTTCACCGGCAATCCCCAAAAGGCCCGAGACCGTACATAAGACAGCCCTTTGGAACGTCACTGACGGGATATCGTGAATTGGGCTATTGGGCCCGGGTTCGGCCCTGGTTACGCTATTAATAATAATAAATTAACTTTATTTAGCGCCATTAATACGTATGCTGTGCCTGTCTTAACGTATTCTTTTAGGACTTTCTATATTAATTCAGAGATTAACCCAACTATTTTAACGTAGAATGGTATACTCCTAAATCGGCTGTAGAAAGGACGACTCCTCCCCGCAGTCGAATTAGTCGATATCAAGAGTAATAGCCGCGCTACTTAGTAGTACCTAAAAGATACTAAGTACATCTTTTTCCATTGAAGTTGTAAAGCACATTTAATCTAAGCCGTTATCTTAAAAATCTGGCGTAAGATGTCCTCTAGGAATTTCCCGCTTCATAACTTCATACCTCTGAAGTTTACATTATTATAATTCGTTGTATTTGTTTGGTGTAAAAAAACCTTTGCTGCGAATCTCCGATCACTCTATCGGTTCGATGCTAAGCTGCCCTGCGGTGTGCTTGACACTGTCGGCGGGATGCCTCCCGCTAGGACTGTTATCACTCCACTGAATGTGTCAGTGAAATGAGTTTGTCATGGTAAGAGGCATGGTGGTGGTATCTAAATAAAACTCTTATGTTGGGGCTCTCCTATCTTAAAACCTTTCCCGGCGATTGAAATTATAATACCCTTTCCAGTTATTCCGTCCAAAAACAAAATTGTCAATAGTGTTACGGGAACTCAAGGTACCATTGGACGGAATTGCTTATAATTCAAAATATCTAAATAATGTTATCGCCCGTTGTTCAATGACGACCCTAATGGTATTTCCTCGAAGCGGAAACACCTTTCTCACTCCCGGAGGAACCATAAATCTCCTAAGATGGTGGAGCCCTCCCCCTCTACCTGTTTCCTACACAGAATAAGCTCCGAGAAAGCTCAGAGCAGCCGCTTCTAATGCAGTTCCGGTCAGAGAGCCCGCTATGAGCACTACTGAGGTCGGAAAAAGCCACTTGTAGACCGGAAGTGCTCCCGTTTAATTGATGCTGCCGGTCAACATTCATTGAAGGGGACATTGCACTCACTGTCTAGATATTGACTCATACCCGACATGATATGATAGACGATAGGTCGATCCGCGGCTTATTCATCTGCCGTTCTGTTTTGCGTTAATAAACCCGACCGATATAACGCTTCATTCACAGTACACTATTTTGCGGTTGATACTTTACCGATTACATATACCGTAGATTTCGTCGTTTGCCAGACCCGGTTTCTGTTGCTCGCCGTCTTCAGTAGCAGCCCAAACCGCCGAGAGAAGTCAGAAGAACACATCTACGATATTATTCCAAACATTCGCAGACCAGAAAACAAGTATTCCAAACTGGATTACGTATAATTTCTTTTTAAGCCACGACATTATTTTAAATTATATTTATTGACAGAACGATTTGATAACGCGAGTGTATTTTTGATACAGAATCCACCCATCGATGGTACTCCTGGCCTTATAAGGTATTGAGGAATTCACGTTGAAATTTCCTCTCAAGTCGGCACTTATGCAATTTATGGAGGAAATTCTGGGTTCCTTTCGTTTAATCAAGAAATACGGCAGCCAAACTGTCCTTAGGTGATCAGCCGTCAAAATATCGAAAAATCCCCCTCATATCGAGAAATAAACTTTTGCCCCCCCCCCCCCATTCAACACTTTTATCCGAAACGTTTTGTTTTTGTGGATTATTTGGCAAGATGGAAGAAAATGGACCGAAGTGGAGTCTCCAATCGAGCAATTTGTCCCTCAAGAAATGATTAGAATATGAAAATTAAAAATTGCTGTCTCTCTTCCCGGTTGCCGGACTATTCCGGTTCCCGGAAGTATTGCTCTCAATACTGACTGCTCGTTATAAGTTGACAATATCATGTTACCATAAAGAGTAACCTAGTGATATGGATGAAAAAACACTGTTGCCTATATACCTGGGTGCCTCAGTCGCTAATTTACTGTGATGAGGGGGGGGGGTGCAACTGAAGTTGGCGAGAAGCCCTTCTTCGGTGACGAACCTCATTGTCCGGGATTTATTCGCTGTCGCCAATATTCAATTTCAAAATAAAAAAATTCAAAATTTAGCGTATTACACAAGCGTGTTGTTAAGTATCAGTATCGGCGATGTCTACTTTTATGTCCAATTACTCCTTGATAAATTGCCGATAAAAGCCCGAGTTTATTCCCTCGTAACAGTCCCGTTCTGATTGAGAGGCCGTATAATGGGCACATGCCCCGTTCACCGAGCCGGAAAATCAGATGCAATTGTCGGTGATTCACCTGAGCACGGCGGTTATGCTCCGACTCGAGTTCGTTGCCAGTCAGGAGCCGCTACACCGGAGTCCAGCTGAAAGTATAAAAGAGGCTATTTATTTTCTCCTGATTCGTTTATCCTGGAAATAAGGCTTTCTTTTATCCTGGAATATCTCATACTTATAACGGTATTTTTGGTTAATTTATTCGACAGCTAGTGGGGGGGGGGTCTAGTTTCTAATGTACAAAATATTTTATTTATTTTTAATTGAGAATTGTACAGTAGACTCAACAATCATAAATATAATTTACGTTTAATATTCTCACGTGGAACTCCCATACGCGTCTGAGAAGAACAGATCTAAATCGTAAATTTGAACTGTTGAGATCTCTTTTGAAAAAGACAGCAAAACTTACAATAGACTACAAACTGACAATAAATTAAGCCATATTAAAACCGACATGGACTTACGGAATAGAACTATAAGGTTCCGCCCAGAAATCCAACATCGCCCGCATCCAGAGATTCCAGTCAAAAGTCCTTCTTTTGCTTTTCTAAGTTTTGCGCTACCCACATTTTTGATATATCTCGTCATAACCAAGGACCAGTCTCCGGGCAGTATTGAGAGCCAAACTTTCATTCACACTTGACCAGTCAAGTGAATGGAACAAAACAGTCAATAAGAGTTTGCGTCATTGACAGTTGTATTATATTATATGCGTTCTCGTTTTTGCACTTCTTTGTTCGGAAACAATTGTTCAGTCATTGAAAGTTCGCACCTTATATTGTCCAAAGCGAGAAACAAAAATAGATTACTCTACTATTATTGGGTGTCTCTAAGTACCTGAAACTTCCTTCTGGGATCAGAGTCCGATTGACGTAACAGTGTTACTACATTATTTGGCATGTTGGGTGGACATGTAACATCCTGCAAGAACATGCCTCTGTGGAGTCTTTTTTCCGATCGTACTGTTGAAAATTGCTGGTATCAAGTGATTTGATATCTCTTCTTATTTGAAGAACGAAAGAAGCATTTACGAATTTCGAAACTTTTTTTCTGTTATAAATAAATATGACTGTGCTTATTCCGTTCGGATGAGTCACATGTATATTCACATGCGCGCTGTTATAAACCGAGAAACCTGTGATGTACGGATATGGTTTCAAAAGAGGAAAACTATATTTTTTTTGTCGGTATATATATATATATATATATATATATATATATATATATTTCTAAATATTTTCCAAGTATTCGTCTAGTTTCTGGCAACTGTTTTCCAAGTGGCCTCTGGTCAATATTGGCCGGGTTGTTTGGGCGCGGTATTCACGTTGAGCCGGCTCCCCCTTCGGCCCCTCTGCAAACAGTTTACGCCGCGTGTAGGAAACAGTCGGTTAAACAGCTCCAATAAATGTTTTCCCCGCTTCCGAACCACCCTTTATTTATATAGCTAGCGTAGCGCGGGGTCGAGGTAGCGCGTGCCCCCGGTTTGTTGTACGGTTGAACCTGGCGTAAGGCACTGAAGACCGGGGATGTGCTAATTTATTGCACAATCGGAATTGCCTTCTATCGAATTGACATAACTCCTTTTCCAATACTAACCTCTCTTTGATCCAAGGACAATTAAGCCGCAAGTAAGAGGCTTTATCCCAGCCAGGGTCCTTTTATGCAGGTCCTGATAAGTCTCCACGCGGCGAAACGCCGGTGGCTTTACTCGGAAGCGAGGATAAGTATTGGAAACGACGATTCTGGGGGAAGGAACTGCAAGATTGAGCCGACAATGGAGAGGAAATCAATTATTTCAGATCCCAATTTTTGAGACTAACAGGCAGTTTCAGAGCAGACCAGAGCAATTGCCACCCAGAAAAGAGAATAATCTAAAAAAACTTTTACTGTACTCAAGTGACAGTGCAGACAAATACGCCAGAGTAACAAGAAAGATGACTACTGAAGATGCCGATCAGTCGAAACCGTTCCAGCAAAAGATAAAAACCACGGTATTTTCGTTTAGAATACCTGTTTTGTGGTCTGCGAGGGGTTGGAATACCGTAGATTTCGTGTGTTTCTGTCTCCTCTGGCTAGTTTGGTCTTTTGCTAAGCCGGTCTAATTCAGATTAAAATTTTTTTTTTAATTTCCATTATCGAGAATTTTGAAACTCCATTTTTAAATGTCGGAGCGAGGTATTTTTGCGCGTCTGGGAAATATGCCCGTCGACGATCGAATACCGTTACCTTTGGACGTTGTACTCCCCGGTTTGGAATGTTCAGCCGCGCGATTAATATTCACGCCCGGTCTCCCCCCTGTGGGAAGACACGTAGCAGGCCGGAGCTCCCCCCTGGGAACGGCCAATTATATAATTTCTGGCCGGTTTTTGCATGAAAATTCCGCCAGAACTTCCCGTTGCCTGAAACACTTCTCCTCTGAGGTATGAGGTCTGAGTTTGATACGCTTGTCGGCCAAAGGGCGACTCAAAACTTCGTTCCTCGAGAGTACGTTAGGTATTCCCCCTTAAATTAATAGATATGCTTTGTGCTGGTCTTCTGAATCCGATTATATTTTATATATTAAGTTACAATTCTATAAAAAAACACCGATTTGAAATGTTTGCAATTCTGTCAGGTTGTTAAGATGCCAGCAGTAAGCACTATTTTCACCCTCAAGCAACCAGTATGCCGTCCCAGTGGTTGGTTCCTATCGGGGTGTGACCTGTTTTCTTCTACGCCAGCTGGGTACTTAGGAATTTGATCGAGGAGTGTTATAATGTAGTATAGTTCAGATGCCCAATAAATTGATACAGCCCCATTGAACTCCACAACGACCGTATGTACGACATTTCGGGAACTGAAAATATTTCGGGGAACATTTTTTTTTCTTCCTAATATCGAAAACCTGTAGGCGTCGAATATCAATCGGTATCGAAAATCGCCGCGTTAATCCATTGGAGGGGGGGGCGTCATGACGCTAATCCCGGGTATAAGGCGGACCCGGCGGGGTGAAATGCAAAGCCCGCTTTGATTGGGGGCCTGAGGGCGTTATTTAATTACTGGAATTTTGTTTATCACGACCCCCGAGTCTTTTTTTAGTTTTTTTATTTATTCCGGATCAAAAAGTCCGCGCCGACAGGGATAGGTGAGCGAGATAGAAGTTTAAAAAAGCAGCGTTATTCGGATTGGCAGCCGTCCGCCAGTTAGTTATCGGCCCCGGACGGTCACCGAATCGATACCGCCCCCGGCGAATATTTTACCACCTCCGATTACAGTTAAATATGCTTTCAATTAATTTGAGATTAGCGCGGGAAAATAATTTCCCGGTGAATAGGAAATTTTCCCTATTTCAGACAACAGGGCTTGGGGGGTCCTTTACTCGCGGGGATGGACCGACGTGGCGATAATGAGCTTATGATGAAGAATCAGTCGGCAGCAGTATTAAGATCAAAACTTTCACAAATAACACCCAGAAGAGAGAACTTGTGATTTGACACCCCAAAAAATACCTTGAAATAAATAGAATAGGATCTTTTTGAAGGGTTATATTTATTCACTTGATATTCACTTTTTGTTGAAAGTTTTTCTTTCAATACTACCCAGCGAACTGGTCCTTATACCGACCGGTTACTGGTGATTATTTGTGATTACATATCATACAACACTATGCCATAATTATTCAATGAATTTGAACCTGCACCTTACTCGAAGGTACTTTTGTTAAGTTAATTTTCTCTTCCGGTTAGTATGTGTGACTGTTTTGCCCTGAATACTGCCTGGCGACTATTTTTTAATCTAGTTTAGAATATCTGTTTTGTGGTCTGTGAGGGGTTGGAATACTCTCGCAGGTTCGGTCTTTGCTGGACAGGTTTCGGCGCTCGCCATCTTCAGTAGCGGTGTTAGTCACTGTTGGCACTACACTGTCATACTATGACAGTACTGATACAGAAACACAAAAAACCGACAGTATTTTTTATCGTTTGCATCTGAATTAATTTATATAACTGCATTATATATATTTTTATTACCGCCCACTTTGCAGACATTTTTAAATAGAAGGACGTACCCAAAAAACTAAAATTTTCTGATTTGTATTCAGCAAGAACAAACTAGGCGGCACATGGTTGATGGTTGGCGAACGGTAATTAAACAGAACAAGCAAAATGCGACAAATATCCCCGGCTTAAGCTTATGAATGATTATTGAATTACTCCCCCGCCGGCACAAATTGCCCGCCCGTTGAACATTGGTTCTCGAACAAAAACAAAACTATCGGGGCAACAAACAATTCAGAAGTTAATTACGGCCGATAGCGTTTCAGAACTCATTAAACGACACGCGTTTCGGTTTCGTTTTTTTTATTTTTTATTGACATGTTTTGACCTCCCGACCTTCCGCGATAATCGATAATTGGATAAAACGGCGCGTTCGACATAATTAACCCCCGGCAAATAGGAAGCGTGGGTGGGCGTCGTACGGGGAATTATTTATTAATAACGTAACAGCGTTAGCGCGCCCGACCGAGCCGCTAATTGGACGTGCGATCATCGGACAAAATTTGCCATATTCTTCGGGAAGGAATTGAGTTTCTGTCGCCCTTCCGATGAAATAGCGCCGTTTCGACGGTAGTAATTCGGTTTGTGGAGGTAGAATTTATTCCCAATTTCTGGCGGCGCCCAACGTCCAAAACAGAATTTTCGTAACGTACAAAATGTCATGTCGCTCGCTTTTCGTCGAAACGTAGATTTTTGTCTCGTCACTGTGCGAACATTTTAACCTTAAAATGTAGTCGATTAGAGCAGGCCATGACTCATCTCTCATCACTTGCCGTGAGACGGCCTAAAGAAAATGTTAGTGGGTAAGTCATTTCAAAATGAATTAGTGTCTCCGGACAGTTTTGAGAGTAAAAGGGTCGTTTGAGGTTCGATAGGACTAAATTTGACATTTTACGAATAAGCGAAACTCGTCCATATCCCGCGGAAATATGGGATATTAGGGAAAGTATCCCTAATGAAGATTCGCCGAAGAAGTGAAGGTTAAGGAACCTGTCACCAGGCAGTATTGGAAGAAAAAGTTTCACATATCTCAACAAAAAGAGAGATATGAACTAAAAATAAAGATTTGGCGACTAGAAACATACAGGAATATCAGTGGCAGTTACTGACAATCCAGTGTCGGCCTCATCCATTTTTCTAAGTTTTGACTTACGGTAAAATCTCAGAGAAAGTTTCACATTTTCAACTTATAACCGGGCAGTTTTTACAAAAAAAAGTCCGTGCCCCAGGATACCGCCGATGTCCTGAAGAGCAGCGGTACCATGCAGCCTGGAAGCCTTAAAGACCTGAAGGAAACGTCTATGGAATGCGACTTCGGGAGCGGTATGTGTGGTTCTGGGGGTGTGGAGGGGTGGGTTACCGAAATGGTCAGAAAAAGAAGAGGGAAAGGGAAAATTAAGGTCGCTCCATAGCAAGGTGGATATTTTAATGGTGGTGGAATGGTTGTTGGAGCGAAGGCCACAGGTAAGGGGGGGGGCTAGTACATCGACCCCGATTCACCATGGTTGGCCGACCCCATTAGTACCGCAGGAGTGAGAGAGCGTGAGGGAGGGAGGAGAGAGAGAGGTGTGGTTGTTCGTTCCCAGCGCACAGAGTATCCTGGCAAAAGTGCTCGCAAGGTTCTAGGCCTTAAAATAAAGTTATAAGACACAGCAGGTTCCAGGTCTTTTAACTTTGAACTTATTACGTTATAAATTCTCCCTTGGATGTTAACAGACTCAAAAGATTCGGCTTGAACAGAAAATTAGAACTATCGTAACCGTTACTAAAGCGGTCATCCATTTATAATTTACAAAACTATATTTAAACCGATGTGGACATACGGGGTCGAACTATGGGATCCCATCAACTAATCGGACCGTCCTTAATTCTTCTTGGTTATGTTTCTGACCACACAATTCACCGCTACCCCAACTTAGCGCCAGTAAGTCCCAGTTGACTAAAATTTCATTCCTGTCTCATCCTCAGTTCAGATAACTCCTCGGTCTGTAACCCAGAAAGTGTCATTACCGGGAGAAGCGAGAGGCATGAAAACATTCCCCAATTGTACCCACAACAGTACTGGTCGATTGTACAATAGAAAGAATAGAAAGAAAAAATTGTGTTCCAAAGTTATGTGCCAAAGCATTAAGTGCTAGCTTGTTAGACAGAGACAGGTGCGAAGATTAACCAGATCGTTTGGGCGTTACGAGCAATTACGAGTCGACCTTCGGGCAAAGTGTTCTCATTAATTAAAAATTACAAATACTTTATTTTTCTCTAAAATTCTTGCCTGTTGTAGACGATCTACAAACGTTGGTTATAACTTGCTTGTCGGCCCCCGGGGCTTTCTACACTTGTGCACACGGGGTATTTGGACCTAAATATGCTTTTTTGTACAATATTTGACAAACAGTGATTTCAGCAGTCTATACCTAAAGTGTACAAAGAAAGTTAAAAGTCTTGAGCTTGGGGATTCTAAAGAATTACCTATTCATTCGTTGCTAAAGTCAATTAATAGCAAATTGTATTAAGATAGATTTTTAAATAGCAAATAAACTTTTCCGTCTATTCTCTCTAAACATCGTGACATTTTTGGGACGTGAAAATAATTACATAAAAATGTATCGTAATACATTTATTTTTCTGCCAATGTTATATCACTTTTGAATATAAATTAAGAAATTCTATAGAATATCTTAGGTCAAGGTTGTGAGGTTGTGGTCTACGTAACGTAGACCACAACGTGACATTTGTTTGTCCGATCGCGATACCTGTTTCAACTTTAGGTTTTATTGATGGCAATCAAGTAATAAATACCAAATTGTACATATTCAATAGATAGAGTGACTGTTCTTGTGCAATAGTTAGAAGATTTCCAGCCCCCAAGGAATTGTTATGCGGCAGCTTCTCCTTTGCCGTTCGAAGTCCTTGAATAAATTTCGACGTCGGTCTTCGAAACAGCCGATAGGTGCCAGATTTTTGTTCTGCCGCTGCTCGTCCTTTTTGGACGCTGTGAATTTTTTTCACGCCTCTAGCCGAGACCCTCGACGCCGCCTTGGCCCTGTATTATTTGTAGCCTTCATGGAATACGTCAGGAATCCTAGAAGGTCCTTCCGCCAGGAATGCGTGAAAATTTCGTCCTAGATACTGCCCGGCGAATGGTTCAGAAAATTGGAACATGCCTATGGAGAAACGTGAACAAATTTAGACAAGAGCTTTGTGCTCAACACATTTCTGGTTAAGAGTAACAGTGTTGTTACTGTGCACAAACTGACGCATATATTTTTATTATAGTCTGATTTCTACGCTCTAGGGTGTAGTAACACTGTTGGCACTCTGGTCCTCCTGCCGACTTGTACGCTCGTATATCTTTTAGAGGAATGTGAAATACCGTAAGTTTCTTGTGTTTCTAACTCCTCTCGCTGGTTTGGTCTTTTCCTAGACCGGTTTCGGCTGCTCGCCATCTTCTGTAGAGGTGTTAGTCACTTTAGGCACTTTGGATGTTTTTTGGGCATCCTCAGGCCCAACCGGCGAGAGGAGACAGAAACACACGAAATCCACGGTATTCCAACCCCTCGCAGACCACAAAATAGGTGTGTTAAACGAATGTGAAATAATTAAAATAAAATAAAACTAAAAAAGGAAAGTTCTAGTAGTGTAGTGGGGCAGTATAGTGCTGGTAAAGGATGGTCTTGGGCAAGTTCAAGGTCTGAATGGCGTACCCCTCCTCCACAGTACCTGTCTCCCTCCACTTCTTCCAAGGTCCCACTCCTCCGGTCGCCGCCAGATGTCGCTCTGGTCACCCGGCGGTGCCCACGTCCTCCGGCCTACCCCCCAGTCAACTACAGGCCCTGTGTCGTTCTGTCGGCCCCCCGTCTCTCTTTAACCCTTTTTTTTATTTATTTATTAATCTTCCCCTTTTCTCCTCCCTCTTTCCTGTTCTCCTCCCTCTTCTTTTTTTCTCCTTTCCGTCCGTAACTCACTTCCGGGGGGAAAGCGCGACCGCGTGTGTATCTCTGCCCACCTGTGTGTTCTGTGTTCGGAGTGTTATATTTTTCGACGCCTCCTCCTTCGTCCTATCGCCTCGTATTCCACACTAACCTGTACCAGCGTCCCCTACCTCCGAACCCGACCGAGCTTTCCTCCCCCGTCCCTGTCCAAATAGTATGGAAACATTGCTGTTGGCGATGGCCGCAGCTGTACACCCTAGATCGGTATGTTTTATTTATTTATTTTTTTTATTTAATTAATTTTTAGAACACCTAGTGAGTGAAATTGGCCATTGATTACATTCGATACCTTTGAACCTGTGCCTTACGGAAACGTACTTTATTTTAGCCTATTCTCCCTTCCGTTGGGCATGTGTGAAAGTTGTGCTCTCAATACTGCCCGGCGACCTATACTTTAAACTTTACTTCTAAATTCGTTGTGTACTCGTTCTCACTATCGAAAGTTTGAAATAGCTGAATTAAAGTCTTGAAAGTTTACAGTAAGAGAACCGGATTAACTGGAAGATTCAGCCTGACCATCGGCATTTCCCGGGGCGTAATAGCGGGACGTCCGATCGCTTCAATTGACTAGCACAACCGGCTTAAAACCTGAGAATGATATTCCCAAACCTTACTAGCTTTGACCTATCTGACATTTCCGTTTATTATTTAGGTGATCCTCGATTTCGTTACTGCGAGGTTTCACTTCTGCACAATTACTCCGCGCAAACGATGTAGTGTCATAAAACTAAGTACCGTTGTCTGAAGCCTTATTAATAAACCCCGAGCTTTCATGTCCGTGTAACCCTTTTAGACCCCACAGAGTTTAGTCAACAGGCGGGTCTTGAAATGTTTTGCTCTCGCTATCTCTTGAATGATTCCGTTAATATTTCTGTTTACATGATAGAATCTAGATTCGATACTTCCCCTTTTCCTGAAAAACTTTTATAATAAAGAAAGTTGTAAATTTGATTAGTCTTTGCCAACTTTTGAATTTTTGTTTTCTTTTCGAAAGTTTTACAATCACTAAAACTTTGTTCAAGTACATGTAGTCGTTTTTTAAATCATAATCATTAAATAATACGATGCAGGTAAAGATTTGTGCCTTTTTCCCTAAAATTCACTCCTACTATTTTTTCCCAAAAAGGGAAGGTTGAGATAAGCAACATAGTAAATTCTCTACAGAATTGTAATCTTTGTTCCAGCCCTCTGATTAATAGTTGATTGGTAGATAGTAATTATAAATACAATAACTTGGGGATTATATTGTTGTGTTTCTTCCCATAGACAGTGCCAGTGCCGACCCTTTGTTACAGGAGAGTATGTGGCTCGGGTTGACCAACTCTCGGCCCCTCGTTCTAATCGAATATTTTAACTTCTGTTAATTATTGCATCTCTCGTTTTAAAAAAAACGCTGTAAAATCTGTAGAACAACTAATATTATGACCGACAATATCTCACAGTGCGTTGTAATTATGCTATTACACTCTAAATAAGAAGTGAGCGGCCAAAAAGAATGGAATTTAAAACATACAACTTCGCAACGGCCCAAAGACAGACCGGTTTCGCGCTTCAGACGAGGCCTAGAAACAGGTCCGGTTCGGTACGAAATAAGCGCGTATGAAATAAGGTACCCTTACAAAAATAAATGCTCTGATGTGCTCTGAAATTATGGTTTTTTTCGGCATTTTGTTTTTTTTGTTGGCCGTATTTCCGATGATTCCGATAAAACGAGCTCCGACACAGAGAACCGGACGTAGGACGAGATATTCGCCCCTCCGATGCCCCCCCCCTCTACCTGAACTCGTGAACCGAAACAACGAATTCCCTCTGCAGTTTTCCAAACAGGTTTTTCCCCGCTAGAGAAAACGTCGAGTTTTTATCACCGCGAGGAGTATACGGTTTTCCGTGCCCCAGAGATGAGTCACTCGGCTTTGATGGTACAATCGTCTGGGGGACAGTTATGCGTGACGCTATATCCCGGAATATTACAATCAGGTGCTGGATAACATTTTTTCCAGCAGGAATTAACCTGTCTGTTGTACCGTCCGGTCGCAGTCCCGGGAATGGCAACTGAAAAAGTAAACTAGGGTGACGAATTGCAGAAGAATTCCCCCTCTTAGACCCGAAATCGTTTTCCCAGGACGACGTTCTTTCAGCCGGTTGTTCTGAGAAGGCGACACTAAGACTTATTCTGCGGAGCCTTATCAAGAACCACCGCAAACTACTTCTCCACACATCAGTCCGTTTTACCAATCAGTAGTCTCAACAAGTTTTTTAAACATTTAAATCTCTGCCGGGTATTTCAATACAATTGAAATCGTATTTGTTAATACGGTTTCAAGAAATTGATGAATTTGGGTTTGGAATACAGTAGTTCTCTCGATCTTAAGACTCCTATAGCTCGTGTACCTCCCAGTAGTGCAGACACAGGATGCCCCACAAGCGTCCAATGTGCCGGAGTGAGTCACCGCCATACTGACAGGCTACTGAAGACGGTTGAAATCGATCTAGCAAAAGGATCGAAACAGCAGGATAAGGCAGAATTTCGAGAAAACTACATTCTAGCACTTACTGTTTTATAATTTTTACGTTATTGTTTGGCCATCGTAAATTTTTTAGGTTTTCCTATTTACACTCCGGTATTCGTTTTGAAACATATAGTATATATACTCCACGAGATCTGAAAGTAGAAAGGTACACCTTCGTTGGGTAGGCTAACCTTAATTGTGGGGTCTGGGTTGGCCTCACGGGCTCAGGTGCTGCTGCCTCTGCCTCATGGCGTCAGGTGCCTCAAGGCCGCCCGAGGTTGACGGCTTCGGTCCAACGAGATGCGCTTCAATAACAAAAAGTAAAAACACAGAGTTGTTAGGCCTGGGACGGGTTTTTTGTGGGCTCGGGTTTTGGAATTATCTAAAACGGTTTCAGGACTCTATACGGCGTCCAGTTATTCCGGTCTTAGTCCGTTGTCAGTAGCGTACGACACAAACAATTAGTTTAGAATACCTGTTTTGTGGTCTGCGTGGGGTTGGAATACCGTAGATCTCGTGTGTTTCTGCATCAGTACTGTCATAACAGTACAAATGACAGTGACAGTGCAGCGAGGATGCCCAAAGAATATCCAGGGTACCAAAGTGACTAACACGGCTACTGAAGATAGCGAGCAGCTGTGTTACGAAAACATTCGTAATGCCATCCAGAAGAATGAACTAAAAAAAAGCAACTAGTTCTTTAATATTAACTTATGAACTAATTTATTCCTCTTCATCGCGGTACTGTTTCTTACCACCGGTTTCTCCCAACCAATCTTTCTTAGGTTGCTTTTCCTGGACTCCGAGCTAAGCTGGAACATTCTAACAGACATCTATCACGGGAATGCTGAACAATATAAGATGTGGAGAACTTGACCTATCTTTCTCTTTCCGTGAATGTACATTAGATACTTTACATAGTTTCCTTTTCAAAGCACGGTCACGTGGACGCGTTTCACAATTATCCACTCGTCCAGATATAGTGGATTGCTTGGAAATCCCCTCCGTCCGAATTTTCCAAGCAATGTCCGTCCTTATAATCCAAACTCTTGGCTAGTCGGAACATACGAGAAAAAACGATCGCTAACTAATGCGTGTTGTTAATTGATGTCCAATGCCAATGGAATATTTGATCAAGTTGCATCGCGTCTGGAGAGAGTTAGAACTCCTGTTCTGATGTCATTGCACGATTTCACTTAAACTCCCTCTCGTTTCAAACCGAATCGCAATTTTTTGCCTCACCGGTTAATCTAATCTACAATTAGATTAGATCAGTCTCGCCTTAATGTATATGAGGGTACTTCATCCCTTTATATAAAAAAAATGCGATAATGGGTTACTTACTCTGATGGCTATGAGGTGAAATTTCGGGTTCAACAACCGCTTCCTGCAAATAGTCTGAGTGTTCTTTCTCCTTTCGGTTGGCATTTGTGAGAGTTCTGCTCTCAATACTGCCTGGCGACTGGTTCTTCAAACTGAAATACTGATCTAACCTACCTTCTTCATTGTCTGAACGCTATAACAGCGTCTTTTTTTTTTGTTTTTGTCCAACGGCGTACAATCGCGCCCTGTTTTTAATGAAATAAATTGTTGGAATAATAATATCACTACTATCAGTACCACGGTTACAGTAATTTAGGGAATAACCGGATCCTTAATCCAACTTGTCCGGAGATATTGGATCTCCGGGAAAAAAACCATCGATTGGGGTACATTTCCTCGTTTCTGAGTTAAGCGTTGTTTCCGGTTTCTTCCGGCTTGGTTCCTCCATGTTACCACGGCGAAGAGTTGGGGTACTGGGGTTCAAAAGCCGGCCGTAGCATGTCTGCCGGCGGCGGTGGACGTTTAGCTAGAGGGGTCACCTTCAGAGGCCCTCAACCCGTGCAGTAGCCTCCCTCCCTCGTTCCCTCCCTCCATCCCCGAGCGGCCATCACCTCCAAGCATACCACCACTCTGTCCGCCACAACATCCGCGATTAACCCTCTAAGCACCAGATCTACGGATATACATCCAAACCTTAATAGCCAGTTACATTCCGGACCGTAATTTATAAAATATAAATAATATTAATTATTTATTTATTATTTAGTTTAAAATACCTGTTTTGTGGTCTGCGAGGGGTCGGAATACTATAGTTTTCGTGTGTTTCCGGGTGGCGAGCGGCCGAAACCGGTCTAGCAAAAGACCAAACCAGCGAGAGGAGACAGAAACACACGACATCTACGGTATTTATTATTTGTTATAAGACCGTGATATGCTGCGATCAACCGAAATCCTCCGAATGGTGGTTCTAGTCGGCATGCTAGTCGGAGAATCCGAGACTTCCGAGTCACGTGACTAGGTGCTTTTAAAAGGTTCCCACTGTATAAAAAATTAAAAAAACCAAAAACAAGGTTCCGGAGGACCGTTCGTAAATTGGTTTGCTCTTAACATAAAAATATAATTGATCGAGTTTTTTGAAGTCAGTAAACTTGAAAATAATTTATGAATCGTTACCTTAGAAACAGTTGATGTGATGTGGATTACATTACTGGAAATATAAAAATTGTATTTCTTGTCAAACAAACAGAGTTTCAGTTTAAGTAAGGGTCTTTGTACATCGGCGAGTATAGGTTTATGTAGGTTTATATCGCCCCACAAGTGTTCCATTGGCGTCAACACTAGGAAGGATTTAAAAATTTCAAATTCTGCAGATTAAAATGTACTTTTAGGCTATTGTCCAGCCTTCTCCTGCAGAAATTTTATATATTTTCATCGTTCAGTGGTGGTCCTTCAGTCTTAAAGTCGATGCTATCATCGAGTTGGGTATAGTTCAGAACTTCATTGGACATCATTTGTTGAGGAACAAGCTACTGCCGGACTGAATTCAGACGAGCCAACTCGATCTCTCGAGATTTCACACTGCCTCGAGTCGTAGGTGTAGAATTTGAATAATCCAGCGTTAAATGCCGTACAAAAACGCCGGATTGCATGCAGCGGGAGCAGATAAGAAATATTCAGAAAATAACTCATAACTTATGGTGGTGGTTGAGGAGGAGGAGGAGTAGGGGAACTGGTATTTGGCAAAGTGTCAACACCGCACAGCGTCATACTGCGATGATGACACGGTGTCTATAAAAATAAAAATTTAATTGTTGATCGCGTCATGACGGGGCGTTTAATCGCCTTTTGATACGTCGATTTATATCGCGGAACAAAGCTCTACTGTAGAGTTTTTGTGTTTCTGTCCCCCCTCGCTGGTGTTAGTCACTATTGGCACTTTGGATGTTATTCGGGCATCCTCACTGCACTGTTACTGCCACTTGTACTGTAAAAGTATTACTTTTTTTGGACAGAACAAGTGACAGTGGCAGTGCAGTGAGGATGCCCAAAAAACATCTAAAGTGCCAAAAGTGACTAACACCGCTACTGAAGATGGCGCGCAGCCGAAACCGGTCTATCAAAAGACTGAACCAGCGAGAGGAGACAGAAACACAAAAAATCTACGGTATTCCAACCCCTCGCAAACCACAAAACAGATATGTTAAACAAAGCTGTAATCTCAGTCTTGCTAATCGGATCAACTTAACTACATCCGACTTTTTATACAAACTGTCTACTTCATGGCTAAGTATAATAAATATTTTATATGTATTTGAAAACTAGTGTTTTAACCACTCAGATATGTTATCACATACCGACATGACTATACAGTCTTCACTGGGGCTGCAGGTGAATCACCTTCCTTTGTATATGGCGTCGCTTCGTACCTCGGTGCGTGAACCCATTATCCCCCTCCACAACTCTACGGCGTTCGTGACTCCGGGTCCTTGAATTCGTGCACGGACGCGAATAGAGCCGCAGGAGAGGTAACGTGAAATAAAAAAATAAAAAAAAGAATACAATAATTCCCACTTTCCGGGCGAAATTAAACAAAGCGTGACGGCGGCCGAGCGAGCGACCGTGCAGAAGGCCACACAACAGGTGGGCCAACAGAAGCTAAAAAAAGATCCCCTCCCTCCCTCTCTACCCCTGACATTCCCGTATATATTAACAGGTGGGGAAAAACAACAGGTGCCGCCTCTCTTTCTCTGCTGGGCAATTTCGGGGGGAAATGGCACTAGAATTGGGGCCAGAACACCTATCAACGAAACTGTCCTATTAAAGGTCATCAGTAGCGTCGTGGGCTTTGAGGAAGGACTCGAAGAAAATTGTGCACATTTTAAGCATACTTTATATATCCCTATATATATGTTGTAAAGTATTTGTTTAAGATCCGTGACGGATTTGGAATATCCGTTGAATGGCAATTGTATATAACAGGGGTAGGCCAATGCTATTCATATCCTGTTGCAGCTCTGTTTTTTAGGGCTATCACAACATAGATGAATGGTGGCCAATGTGGCTCCCATTGACAATTTACATCCTTTTTTTATTCAGAACTTGTTTGCGAAATTTGATCAAATTGATCAGCTGAGGCGTTTTCTTATACGTTTACTTTACATAACACTTAAGACTGTTGTCTACGTATAGAGTATTTAACCATATTAATTAAAATTTGAATTTGTATATTTAACACTATAAAACTATAGCGTGGCTCTTCAACCCCACACTGGAATGGTCACGACTATAATTTTAATATAGTGACCGATCGAGCCTTCGGAGTCTTGTTTCAAGGTATTCGTGAGTTCAGTTTGGTTGTCGGTATCGACGTTTCGATTTTTTTTTTATAGATCATAACGATTTGGCCTCGTGCCGAACCGGTTTCGGCATCCCTCCAATATAGCATTTATAATAATAAGATAAAATAGAGTGTAACAATAGTGGAACAAAATTGATGATGAAAAAAAACGGAGAATTTGAATTACATCCGAGCATGAAAATTGGACTTTATATTGACTCTTATGTATCGTTCCGAACGTATTTTATTTAATTGAAACCGATTTCAACTTGAAATCTTTTATTACATCTCTTCACGAATGGAAACTAAAATAAAAGGAAAAAGAAACAAAGAGAATCATATCTAATCCCTATATAACGTAGTCACTGGGGAGGAAGTTGATTCGCTATTGAACTGTTTTTTTCGTTCTCAATTTCTCAATCAATTCCCTTAATACTATAAAATGTCTATTATTCGATGAACATCAAGGATACATTAGTTAATATACTCATGATCTTTATGAACCTGTAGTCTGTCGGTCTTGATATACTCTTGGATAAGTATATTTTGACAAGTACAACTCGTTATAACTGGGTCGTGAAGACTAGTATGTATATTGTAAATATAATTTTCTTTACAGTTTACATAAAGCATTTCGCTTCGTTTCATATTTAAACCGCGGCCCAGTCTATTAATAAACACGGGTCCGAAATTTCTTTTGAACTTGCAAATACGCTAGACCCGAATTACCATGGTTGGAGGGGGATGTTTTTAATGGGAATTGGTGAAATTAATCAACACGGGGGTCGGGCCATTAATAACGGGTGGAGTTCACAACAGGTGCTCCCTTTTAAGGGGTGCGGGGGGCCCACTTCGTGCACGAAACACTGCTCTAAACCGCACTACCGTTGAATCTTGGACATCGATTTATAAGGGCGACACCATTTTATGTTTTTTTTCAGTTTACAAAGGAAAACCCTTTCGGAGACTCCCAAAGGTGGTTACGTTAGGCTATATAAAATATAACAGTTATTTTTTACACATGTTTGAATTGTAAACACACGCTCATCAGCTACTTACCCACATCCCTTATTGATTAAGATTAAGGATTGATTAGGAATAGGGAACATCATAGGGAACGTGTTTTAGATTTAGATGTGCGTAAACTATGATTTTACCAAACCTTTATCCGTTTTACAAACAAGGTAGGCTAGATTTTATTTATTTAGACAGATTTTAAAAATTTGATATATCTCTTGTATCGAATGTTTTGTTCTCAAACTGCCGGGTGACCGGTCCTTTAAAATCAGTCAGAACTAATTTATTTTCCGCTCCTCGCGAACTCCTCATTCTCGCGGTTGGTACAAAGCCATAGACATGAGGATGAGAGTTGGAAAATACTCTAAGCCTGGTTTCAACGGAGAATAATAAGGGAAAGTTACACATCCTTTTATATATTTTTTTTAGAATACAGGTTTTGTGGTCTGCGAGGGGTTGGAATACCGTAGATTTCGTGTGTTTCTGTCTCCTCTCTCCGGTTTGGCCTTTTGCTAGGCCTAGGCCGGCTTCGGCCGCTCGCCATCTTCAGTAGCTGTTAGTCATTTGGGCACGTTGGAGGCATATTGGGCATCGTCACTGCACTGTCACATATTCTTAAGTCACTGGTAATTAGTCAGAGCTGATTCCGACTCCAATAACTTGTTCAGCCTTAACTTCTAGCCACTTCTCGCCGTCCGTTCTAAGTGCAGTCTCATAAGGAGGCCAAGTTCGATTGCAGAATTCAAGTTTAAAACGAGGTATCCCGTTTAATGAGTGACAATAATTGCTGACAAATCCCAGTCGGGTTGAAAAATATTTTCGGACCTGTTGAACTCACAAAGAAGTAATTAATTCGGAAAAATTAATACACTCTCGGTTTTGCTTCAAAGGAAAAGTCGGGGCCGAGAGAGCGCTTCAATCAAAACCTTACCCGAGATAACTGGAAAATAACCGAACTGGGAAATTTTCAACTCGGGCCTTCTTCAGCGTGTGAGAATTTTCCTCGTTTCAATTTCCTGACGGCACCCAACTCCTGCCGGAAATAGAGAGGACGGGAAAGTGGGGGGCCTTCGATACCGGTAAATGGAGAAAGCTAGAGGGCGAAAGAAAAACGGAGAGCCGTAGCGTTGCGTGTGTTTCTCTTGTTGCGTGTGTTTGGTCTTTTGCTAGACCGGTTTCGGCTGCTCGCCATCTTCTGTAGTGCTGTTTGTCACTTCTGGCACTTTGGATGTTTTTTGGGCATCCTCAATGCACTGTCTCACCGTCACTTGTACTGTGGTGGAGACTACCATGACAGAAATGACTGACACCGCTGCTGAAGATGGCGAGCGGCGGAAACCGGTCTAGAAGACCAGACCAATGAAAGGAGACAGAAACACGCGAAATCTACGGTATTCCAACCCCTGCAGACCGCAAAACAGGTATGTTAAACTAAAAACGGAGAGTTTCAATGAAGGTCGAGTTTTCCTCGGACGATTCGTTAACTTTAGTTATGGCCAACATTTATTTACAGATTACTCGGGCATCGAAGTTTATTAGTTTCCCACTCAACCCCCTGTTCGTTCCCCTGCAGCGTCGACGGATTGAACGGTTCGTACTGTTGCCGAAATACGGCCAACGTTTCCGGTACTGGAACCCGCCGGAAATGGCCCCTGTACGACTTTTCGGGTAAAAAAAATCCCATCTATCTTTCCTCCGCGAGAAAACACCACGAAAACAACTATCCAGTTCTTAAAAAAAAGAATCCTTTTCCTCAATTCCCAGCGCGTCCCGTTTTCCCCTCATCCGTTCCTCGAAATTGATTCCCTAGGAGGTCGCCCCCCCCCATCCAACCTCCTGACAGGGGGTGCCTTGGGAATCTGGAACGGTCTTCGAGGATCCATGGCCGGGGTTTCCGGGTTTTGATTGGTACCGGGTATTTCCGCTTGGGTACCGTGGCTAAGTTGTCCCCATTGGCTTTAAAAGTATAAGCCGTAACAGATGAAATTCTTCCGATAGCCCGTATGATTTTCTTTTCCTTCTCTCTTCTGAATGTGCTGGATGTGTCGGCGGTAAGTAGGGTTTTATTGCCAGAACTCTACAATGCCATCGACGACTTTGATGTTACAGTACACATATTAAATATAATATTAGAAATAATTCGAATTTTCACTCTTTTTGCCCGGAAGGTTGCTGCCCTCGTGGCGAAATATTCCTATTACACCGAGGAAACTCCATTCTCTTTTCTGCGCCTGTAAGGACGTAAAAACAGAAGAAAAAACTATCGGCCCAACCGGGTTACTCTCCGCGATAAAACGTTGTTTGCAAAGTGTGTCATTTTGGAAGGCGTCCTCAGCGCGAGGTATAATGTCGTAATCTCTGTATGTTTTATGTAACCGATAAGGTCAGAAAATGGAGGTGGAGAAGGAGGAGGCGGTAATATGGTCGTAGGAATAATTTTTGAGTCAAGGTTACTTTTTGTGTTGCTCTCTCGTATGTTGAATTTTTATTATCATGTGCGTTTCTATTCCGAACGAATACGTGAAATACTTGTTTTATTTTCGGTCGGGCCTAAGAAACTTTATATGACTTATTTTTTACATTGTCCCGTTTTCTTATTTATTTTTTTATTAATAAAATTTCTCTTTTGTTTCAGGTAAGCACACCAGTCTCGAGCCGAATGCTGAAGCGGTGGGTGAGTATAAGAATGCACCCGTCTGCCTCGCATATCAACAATACTAACCCAAATCGTAGATTTTTATTCTATTAAAAAACGATCGATCCGTTCGATATACAGGTGAAATCTCTTAATTTCCGCATCGATTCAAATTTTTGAAATTCGTAACGTTCACAAATGGTTTTTGAGGAATCCATTCAATGCTTCTGTTCGCTTCTTTGTATTGGTGTCACCGCTTCTCTTGTAGTTTCAGAATTTTAACATTTCTGCGCACCGTCCCATAATAATTGCCGCCATAACAGAGATTTCACTTGTTACTCCGCGTACTAACACTGTATGATGCCCGAAATTATTCAAATTGCCATATTTCTGCTACGTAGAGCTGTTTTAGAGTCTTAGAATAAGCGTTAATTTCAGAACGGAATATCCAATGATAATAGGTAGTTTGGCCTACAACTCATTGTTGTCATTATGTAAAATGAATTTCGACGATATTCTCATTTTATTGACTAGTCGATTGTTCTAGAATGAAGGACTCACAGTATTTACCGATTTCGGATTTTTAATTGGAGACTTCAAATATTTTTTCCTCCAATTATCAAACAGCTGGATATGACTTAGTTTAATGGAGAATATGGCTCCTTACCATTTTCTAAGTCATGTACATCTCCTTTCCTGTACAAATCCTTTAAAAACGAAAGTGCCGGTTTTTTATTTAACTTTTACAACAGATTTTTTAAATTTAATACTTGCAAAGGTTGGATTATCGGTTCGGAAGTAAGAAATAACTCCTTACCATGGTCTTGTAGACTGTTTCGAGTTAGTAGGTTTATTTCGTCGAACACCTGTGTCAGTCAGTACCTAGAACAGGGGTTTCCTACCTTTTCTATTCTGGTAACCCTCGCACTTTGAGAACGCCTGCCTTAAATTAATAATTTATTTAAAAATATAAGTAAGACATAAACAAAATTGATACATACGGAAAAGAAAAAGTTCACAAAAAATGACAAGTTGCATAAATCCTAGAAACACTAGGCTTACTACGAGAAGGGTTTAATAAAAACCAAATTACTATTATCCGGCACCCCCTGCAATGTGAACCCCTCGATCTGCAGGATAGATAACAACACATTCTGGGGAGAGCATTTATTTTTCAATCGGATGACTGTAAAGCGAAGAATCCGAAATGCTTAATGAATAAGTAACCGGTGCGTGAGGGTTTCGGGCGTTTTACCGAAATTGTACCGTGTAACGTTACCGTCGGTAACACCATGAAGGCGAGGTACGCGCGGACCGGTTCCTCAGGCGGGCCTCTCTGTAAGCCTCTTTCGGCTTTGCGAAACCGTCCGAGGTACCACGGGAACTTCGGTCCCCTGTAATCCGGTTTTCTCTCTCCCCTTCGCTGACCCGTGATCGTCCCGACTACAGGCCCGGAAATTACGAGCAGGTGAAAATTTCGAACGGAGATTTTTTGCGATTCATTCAGAATTGAATATTTCATTAAAAGGTTGGATACTTCATAAAATGTCTCATGGGAATAATAAATATAAATGTATTAGTGATTTATTCTTCTACAGTTTATTAACATTTTTTGTCCCTGTTGTTGGCAAATTCTAATTTAAGGACAAATTTGGCACGCCACCGGAATTTTCCTTATTCCATTAACAATTAATAATTTCAATTAAAATCAATGTATGGTACTGATAGGTTCGAGTGATGCCCCAAACCCTTGCGTTAACAAAATTCTCAACGAATGGTACCCATAAAACAATACCAATAGTCGGCATTTCCCATAGGCTTTAAGGTATTATCCGTCCTGTGAGCACTATCACAGCAGCAGCAGTGTAGTACAGTTTGGGGCAAAATTGAGTGCAGAGTAAGTCCCATGCGGGTTTTCGCTGGGTCTTGTAATTTTTCCCGGCGATAAGTCATAAGTAGCACTACTGTGCTTAGTTATAGATGGCATCAGAGGCGGTTGTCTATCTTATTTTTAACAGATATTCTTAATATTAGGAGTTTCAAAACGAGATCTACCATGAATTGACAATAAAACATGTACTGACAGCGTAGGGAGTATAAAACCAGAATTAAACAAACTTAGGAATATTACTTTAAAATGACATAGAATTAATAACAGAACTAATGGAATTCTTAGAAGACGCAAATTTGTATATAAGAAAAATATAAAAAATAAAAGAAGAAAAATGTATTCTGTATATATTTAACGAAATTTGCACTCTATAATCAAATGGGAGGAGTATCGGGTTACAATTAAGAACCAGAGATCGGGTCTTGAAAATTCATTTTGTATGCTAATTTGAAATTGGACTGCGTGTATTGTATAACCTGCTCGTATTTTGGCTATTTTGATTTTCCGTTCGGCTCTCTGGTAGATAGTTTTATCGTCAGTAGGGCGGCGAGTCTATCTTGAATGTTACTGATGGTAGACCGAAATCAGTTTTGGCGCTGCGCCAAGCAAACGTACGGGGTACGAAGCTCGATTCGCCGGTGACTCACCGAATTTTCCTCCAATTGATTGAATTGGGACCGAGTTCACTCTGGCTCCATGAACTCTCTCTCATTATCCCATATTTTATTTTTACCCCATATTTTTATTTGCACAATCAACTTTACAGTTATAAGTACAATTGATACATGTGTATTTTTTACGTGTTTGTCTCGATAAATAAACCACCCGATTATGGCACTTTTTGACACGATTTAACTACTGTCCGAGGGTGATCTCTGGGCGGGCAAATTAGGACGAGGAGTAAGGCGGGAACGGAACTTGAGGAACCGAGATTTGCGACTTTGTCGACTGTCGGTATGTTCAGGTCATTATGAATGGTGCGATTTGAAACATACCGGGGAGCAATAAGGACGGTTCGAAGAACTTTCGATTGGAATCTCTGGGCGCGAGCGATGTCGGAAGTCTCGGTGGAACCCCATAGTTCTATACCGTATGTCCACTTCCTTTTTAGAAACGGTCTTAGAAGTCCAAATTTGCGGTTAAGTCGATTCTTTTGAGTTGGGTATGGCGATTCCACGTATGGGATAGATTCCAAGGATGGATAGAAAAAGAAACTTCAGGAACCAGGATTGTAATTCTTTTTAAATGAGCGATACTTCGTAAAAAGCGTTGTTAGGGGGGTTTTTCCGCCTCGAGAAGTGCGTTAAGCTCGTTTGCTCGCGGTTCAAGTCAGCCGAAAAACGTCAACCCCGTTGTGGTCCCGGAACCGCCAAGCCAGTGGGGGAGGTACCCGCTAATAAGGTCGTCTTGGAAGAGAGGGGATATCGACAGCGACGAGGTGGATCCTGCAGTTGACGTTAATGGGATAGACGTCTCTCCCCCCGTCCGTATTATATCGGCCGAATCAACACCTTCAACTTGTGCAATCGATCGACCCCCAGCCCCAATCTCATTAAAATCACAACCCCCGGCCTTTGGGGTAAACGGTTCCAATATTGTTTTAAACTTTATTTATCGCCAATTTAATCGCCGACTAAACGTCACGGAAACATCCTCGGAATGATTTGATTTATGTCCTGGAGATAAGCAGCATTTTGTTGTGTAAAATCACGACATAGATCAGATCGGGGGGTTGGAATGCGGCTCTCGTTGAAAATTTAAATCCTGTTTACTATTATCTCAGAACGTTTTCTCGCTAATCTTAAATTGACTAAGTGAAGCTTTCAAGTACAACTTGCTTCGAAAGTGGATAATTTCTTATAGTTACTATGTAACTGCGTTGTGGAATATGAAAAAAAGGGGAATGCGGCTATTTGACCGCATGCGTGCCCACACCTCTGTAGGGGATATTTAAGCTTGTTAGATGTTCGTCATGAGTATAGGACAGTGATAGGAGAAATGAGCGCACATTTGCGCTATATAAATATAGAGAAAAAATGCTCATTATATCACTATGTACCAATAGCATATTTATAACAATCTTTTGATTCCGTACATTTCGTGTGTTTCTGTCTCCTCTGGCTGGTTTGGTCTTTTGCTAGACCGGTTACGGCTGCTCGCCATCTTCAGTAGACCAAACCAGCGATAGGAGATAGAAACACACGAAATCAGGTATTCTAAGCGAATCTTTTGATGTACGTTGTTTCAATTTTAATGTTCCGGGGGGAGGGGAACTCAAGAGTGGCCGGTATTATACGTCTACTGTGTATACCGGGAGAGATACTATACAAACTATTATATCCTCCCCCCACCCCCTAACGCCTTTCGCCGTATAATGAATGTCTTTATAGCTGTTTATGACACCTTCGGCTATTGTACAGTCTTTTATGCGCGGCGTCGACGTCGTCGTCGTACGACAGCAAAGTTTAAAGAGTTAGCTTCCCCCGTCAGCTTGGGCGTTAAAGGGTGGGCAAAAATTGAAAAGGCCGTTAAACGCGAGAGAAAAGAAAGAGAATGGAGTTTTTATGATCTGTTTTTATTGCCCGGAATGAAGCGTTGGACGGTGGCGGCGGGGGATGGGGGAATCATTAATTCCCCCCTAGCATCGCGAAATTTTATCATCCGGCTCAATAATAGAGCGTTTATCGGTACCCTTTTTTTTATGGCGGGGACTTTTTTTTATGTCCCCTAGGTTTTCAACGCTTCGCCGATGGGGCGGACCAGGTGTGAAACAGAGGTATTGTCGGTTCCCGTTCGAACGGGTAATTAGCGTTTTGGGGTTAATTTGAGGGATCGTCAAACCTATTTCATTTTGGCGCTTGTGAGGCTATTAGTTATAGCGAATGGAGGCCGAAGGCGTTCTCAATACTGCTCGGCGACTGTTTCTTTAACATTAAATTTCTGAACTTACTCCTCCAGGTCCTGGGTTCCTACGTTAGGGATACATCACTTCGCCTCCGCGAAAGCACCTTTAACCTTTAACATTTTGAGCTACATTGCTGTTGATCGTGAGCTCATTTGCCACGTAGAGGTGTTCCCGTTGACAGCGAGAGAAAATTGACAAAATTACTGATTGATATCTTAAATCATGCATACACCTCCTGGCGGTTCTATCTCTAGAATGCAGCTTCAGGTCCGCCTGTTATCGAGTAGCGCGATGCACAGGGCTTAAAGCGGGTGTATCTCAGGGATACCTGGGAAGTATCGACCCCGGTTATAGCGGGGCGGGAGGCTCGCGAATTTTTAATATCGTCCCCCCCCCGCCTGCCACCCTCCAGCCCAGCGGCGCCCCCGCTCCCGTCGGACCCGGCCGGAAAACGGGGCTAATTTTCCGTTCAACTCGACGGGGGATATTTTCCCCGATCCCTGAAACGTTAACATAATCGAGGGAAATTTCGAAGCCGTGCGAGACGGGGTGAAAACCTGTAGGCGGAAACCAAACCACCCCCCAGTTTTGAATTATTGAGAGGTCGCGCTAAGGGTGGCAGCACTTCTCGGGATATCGACATATAAATGTTCCGTCCGTAGTTATTTTCCGTGATGAAATTTAAACGATAAAATTTCGATGTTGAAATTCGACGCCCTCATTACTACGGTGAGCTCAAATAGAAGAAAGGGTTCGCCTCCTTCCGCCATCTTTGATGACGTCGGTACAGACGTCACGTCCGAACCGAATGACGGATTTACGCGAAAAAATCTTTCCCATTAGTAACAGCGATGAATATTGATATGTTACGCGGCTGGGGTCGACGTTTTGTCGTTTATTAATTTGTTTTCGTATAAATAAAGTTTCGATGCAATATACGTATGAACGTATAAGCATGTTTAGGCATATATCTTTAACGCCCTCAAGCATGGTGTTTCCGGATCTGTTGATCCTGTCTGGCAGAGGGTTCAATCAAAGCGGATATCACTCGGATACCCGGAAGCTTTCTACTCCCAGAGCTGCCATTCATCGACGATTCTTCCCTCCTCCTTCTCCCCCCCCCCGGCCTTTAGGCCCGAACCCGGAACCGATGACGCCATCCCGCTGTCGGAGAAAGTCGTCGATTTTTTCCCATCGCTTCTCCTATAGCCGAGGTCGCGGCTGAGATTTCCACCCGTCCGGGACGATGGCGTGAAGACCGAGAACCCAACGAAACCCGTTATCGTTTCGAATTTACACGCGACCATTTTCGCCCGGACGGATGCGGGAAAATCGTACTTAATGCCGTCGGCGTTAGCGTCGAAATTCGGCCCCCGCGGCTGCAGCCGAGACCCCGAGAGTAATGGACATTAATGGTTCGGTAGGGCGGCGGAGCGACCATCAGTCAAAACCCTAATGATCTTTTCCCCACCTGAACATGGCGGTCGCGCTCGCTTTCAGTTCACACGGAAAACCACCCCTCCGCTTCCAAGTTTTACTTTTACCCCCCAAGTCACTGTATTTAGGCCCTTGGCGCGTTTTATGATTAATAAAACGGAAAAGAATTATGAACACAGACATGAGGTATTGTTGAACATTATCCCGTTCTCACCAACAACTATCCTGTCAAATTTTAGGATATTCCCCGGAAAATATATAATCTGATAAACTGGGATAGGGTGTTTTGCTGCAAACGAGGAAAACTATCCCTTTCGAAGATTCGCGGGGAGTAACCGAATAAGCGATCGATGAAGGGGAATAAATTAGCTCAAAAGTGCAGATTAAAGTCGACCGGGGTCTATTGGTCTCTACTATGAGAGCCAAACATTCACACAGAGAACAGAATAGAGAAAACCAAAAAACCTTTAGGAAGTTAAAAAAATTCTAAATTAGGTATATTTACTATGGGGGACAACGTGGGGACGCCCAGTATGGCTTATTTGTAGGATTAATTTAATAATTTATTTATGCGTAAAAATTTGTATTTTATTTTTCATTCTCACTTCTGGATGGAAACTCTGAATACTAATTCTGAACTAATTTATTCCTAGTATCACTGACTGGTTTCCGGTGAGATCTCGTCTTGATGTGGGAAAAATATCTGTTAGTTGAGGTTGACCCCTCTCCCTCTCGCTGTTCTGGGATTTTTCCTGTTTTTGGAAACCACCCGATTGGGCTCCACTGAATGGCGCCTTGGCTGTCGTCTGCTTCCGACGTGTCGGAACTCTTTACTGGTCCCATCATCAGGGTCCCGTCAGGGATACGTAACGTCGTTTTCGAGCAAAGAAGCCTATCCCTATTAATATTGTATTAAGGCATTTTTCAAAGTGTTCACCTAAATTTACGATGTCCGCAATACCGATCCTCTGCTGTCTGAGATTCCTGTCACTGGGTGGCCGAAGAGGGGGCAGGGTGAACGCACTTGGAGAATGTTGCGTAACGGCGGCCTTGTCCGGTTATTAGCGACCTCACAGCTTCTACAGGCGGATCCCGCACCTTTTTATAATTACTTCAGTCTGACGGGATTCTTTAAAAAATAATCCTGTTTCGGGTTTCAGTTTTAGAGCCGGCGGACCGAAATTGTGTACTACATTTAGAATACCTGTTTTGTGGTCTGCGAGGGGTTGGAATTCCGTAGATTCCGTGTGCTTCTGTCTCCTCTCGCTTGTTTGGTCTTTTGCTAGACCTGTTTCGGCTGCCCGCCATCTTCAGTAGCGGTGTTAGTCACTTTGGCACTTTGTTGTTGGATGATGACAGTTCAGTGACGATGCCCAAAAAACATCCAAAGTGACTAACACCGCTACTGAAGATGGCGAGCAGCCGAAACCGGTCTAGCAAAAGACCAAACCAGCCAGAGGAGACAGAAACACGCGATATCTACTGTGTGCTTCATATTATCTCTCATGCGATTCGAGATGATGGACCATTTTGGTGGCATTATGAAGTAATTTATTTGGGCCCAAGCGGTATCAGAGAATGGAGTTCTCGATTGGCTCTATTGAATTAACATATGTTTAAAACATGTTCTTGGAACTCACATTATTTCGTCGGCCCACCCCTTAGAACTCCCTCCTTAATATTAAAGAAGAAACTTAATTCTTCCGAATGGAATCTGTGTACTATTCCGCCTGTACGACCTTTTCTTTTTACCTTAAATTTTGAACTAATTGTTCATCGCGGGATGCTACCGAAGACGGCGAGAAGCCGAAAACGATCCAGCCGGATCGACTGACGAAGTCGGAAGATCGTAAATCTTGCGCAATCCGCCGTTCCCCAATAGGTGGCAGTGTGGGCCAAGTGAAAGTTCATAGTGCAAATATGTGCCTCCCCCTTTGAATACGTTCGCAGTCCTGCCTTTGAGAACGCGTCTCCGACGGTTTCATTTTCATATATTTTCTATTTTTTCCTATTTTTAATTCGCTACAACGCTATAATAATTGTTTCTGTTTAGATTAATCCCATCTATTATATATGACATACTATATTTTATACTGTATATATACACATGTTAGACTCCATCTTGTCTAGTCTTCAGTTATTGGTTCCCTAAAACATGCTTTATTTAAAAGTTTTTAATTAAAATTTCTTTTTTATTGGTTCCTCGTGGCGGGTTCCGTTAGGGTCATCCTTCTTGTATATAAATAAGTATGTGTGTATGTATATATATATATATATATATATATATATATATATATATATATATATATAAAGGAGAAAGAACAGGACCCGCGTAGAAAAGCAGGGTCGTCCTTTTGTCTCTTTTGAACTGTCACTCCCATGAAAAAGGATCCGTTGGGTCTTTGGTTTGTTGGTGGGTGGGGGGTGGTCTTTGATACATCGGAACGCATTCCCCTTAATTGCATCCTTTCATCTGGCGTTTTCATGGTCCTCCTCCTCCTCCTCGGGGTTCTCCGCATCGCCACCTGTTTCCTCCCACTGCGTCGTGTTTTCAGTACCGCCGCTGTTCCTCTACCGATCCGTTTTGGATTGAGGGAAATTTCTTGTTTTTTTTTCTATGACCGAAAGGCCATTTGACATTTTTAATTGCTGCCAGTCGAGGGCGAAATTTTGTATGGCTTTTTTCTCCAAAGAAAAGGGTGGTTTATATTGACTGTGACTCTAGGGTGTGAGTCAGCCAACAGAATCGTTAATATAATCCTGATATTGCGCGTTACTTTCTTATTTCTTAATTTGTATATCATGAAAAATTTATTAAAATCGCCAAACGTGGATTGGAAAAAATTATAGTATCTAATTTGAGGACTTTTTAATCGTAGAGGCCACGCGATCCCATTCTTACTCTTCAGCGCGGGCGCACTCTGTGTGGCCCGAAAGGCCTTATTATTTATTGTCATTAAAAGGGAACATACAGTTAATTGTAGGTAGTCTATGAAATATCGGATCATCAGTAAATATCCGTATAGGCTTCGAACCTATATTTTTAAGAATTAGATGAATCCTAGTGGTTTTTGAATCCAAGGAAAAAAAATTAGGTAAATTTTTTAAGCGTTCAAAATAGTCACATTAACTCCATTCTGTCGGAAATAGTTGTTACATAAACCGGGTCTACAAGGCAGGTAAATGTTCCCGCAACGTCTGGCGTACTCTATTCAAGGACAGTCTCGCTGTTCGCCAAGAATGGGACATTTCTGGGCTCATCACGTTCAACCGGCGGAGTTTTATACCGTTCGTCGGACGAGCACCACCTGGCATTCTCGGTAGAACGTACTACCTACAACTTTTGTACAATTAAATATCCGTCCCGTTCCGTCCCAGTTCGTTGATTAATTTTTTACCCCATTTCTCCCCGACCCCGCGCCTTTCTTCTTCTTGATTCGGGGTTAACTTCAAAAATTCAGAACTACCGCCCCAATAAAAATGCAGTTCCGGCCGCGCCGGCTCTAAAACCTCCCCGGAACGTCCCCGGAAATTGTGCCCGGATTAAATAATAATTCTGGGACGTAAAACCCCGGAAAATATAAAGGAGAGTAGAGGCCCGCCCTCACCCTCAATGGCGGACGTGCCTCTCGTTCGAAGGAGTCGGAATTTATTATTCCTATTTTTATTTTATATTTTTCTTCTTTGTTTCAACCCCGTGAATTTCATGCTCCACGCTCTCCTTCTAATCCACTCGACGGCCTAATCCCCATTATATTAATTTTCACAGATTCACTCACTGTAGTTCAGAGTTTTAATTCTTACTTTTAATTTTGGAATGAATTTAATTTTTTCATTCTACTCCATCCGGTGGGATATGTGAAAGTCTCGCTCTCGGCACTGTCTGGCGACTGATTCCTTAAACTTAACTTCCGAACTAATTTATTCCTAGTTTCACATACCTGTTTTGCGGTCTACGAGTGATTGGAATAGATTTCGTGTGTTTCTGTCTCTTCTTCCTGGTTTGGTCTTTTGCTAGACCGGTTTCGGCTGCTCGCCATCTTCAGTAGCGGTGTCAGTCACTTTTGGCACTTTAGATGTTATTGGGGCATCCTCTCGGGATTTTTTGTTAATGGGCTATGTCGAATTGTCGGTCAAAAAATGGAGAGGGGTTGGTGGTGGTGGTGGTTGGGCGGGTGAGGTCCTTTAGTAGGACTATCGGGGTAAATATAGCGTCGCTTTGGGAATTTATCTTTTCATTTACAAATATATATTTATATAACATAACCGGATTATAAATGAAAAGATAAATTCCCAAAGCCGACGCCATATTTGCCCCGATAATCCTACTAAAGGACCTCACCCGTCCAACCACCACCACTCACCCCCCCCCCTTCTTTGACCGACAATCCGACATAGACTTAAGCCCATTAACAAAAAATCTAGACATGAAATCTACGGTAATTTATTCCTGTTTATAGTGGACCAATTCTTGCTTCGGTCAAGCATACTTTTCCCCGTTTCCCTTTGAAACGATACTTTGAAACAATTTTAGAGCACGCCCACTGAGGGCTTATTCGAATTATTTATTCATTTATTGAAATTTGCTTAATATTAGTCAATCTTAAGACGCCTCTTTATAATTGGTACCAATCAAACTTCGAAATTCCATTTTCCGTCTACTGTCGGCGGTGGAAACCCCGCAGGTGGGAGAAAATCCACAACCCACTTGTCCGGAGCTAGTGTCTTTGAATAAATAGGACGATTACAGTTTATGAAGTAATTATTAACAGTTACACCGCGTTGCAACGTTGTGTAACTTCGTGCCGCCGCTAAATGTCAGACAGCTTTCAGTAGAAGTTCCCCTGGAGAGCGAACCGCTGCGGTTAACAGCGCCTGCGGTCGACGGCTTCTTGCTTTGTTTGGCCGGACCCCTTACTATTGCTTTTGCAATAATTTGGTGCTTCAGTTGCCCTACCGGGCATTCTAAAGTCTAAAGCAGCTTTATACATACAAAAATTCCCGCTTTCACTCTGACCTTTAGCGTAACGAGAAAAAACAAAACAGGAAAAAGCCTCCCTAATGGCCTTAAAATAGTAAAAAAAAACACCTGGCACAATTAAAGACCCACCACCCCCCATTAACGACGTGTAACCGAATACTAAAATAATTGAAACAAAACAACCCTAATTACCGCCCCGTGGTTTATTAACATGCGCGCCCCCTTTGGCAGTACGGCACTGTAAATGCCAAAATTTTACTTGCCGAATAATTAAATTGTATATATTGAACAATAGGACGGCATGAAATCGTAAAATTCCCCTTTATTGGGTATTATTAAAGGCTTATGTATACTGGAAAAGCTGCGTTTATAATAAGGGGTTATTTGGGAATACCTGTTTCGTGGTCTGCGAGGGTTTGATATACCGTAGCTATACCTAAGGCTACAGAAAATGGCGTACGGCTGAAAACGGTCTGGCCAAAGACCGGGCGTACTTTGGGGTTCATTTACAATTTTTTGTCGAATATGTCCAATATAACCAACTAAGCGCAACAATTTTGTCCTGTAGACAAACCGCGGTTTTCTAAAAATAAAAACAATCGAATCGATTTTCAGTTCTACGTGTTCAGGTTTGGAATTCCCTTTATTTTATACAAGGGAAACTTTACGAAAGCGATCTGTCACGTGACTCGGTGATGCCGGATTCTCAAAAAAAGGCGTACCGACTTTGCGGAAGTATGCCAGGATTTTACTTCACTGTGGCAGACCACGCGCTCACCACAACTCGTAAGCCTTACTTACCCTCAGTACAGGAGTATAGCTAGTCCAGTAATTGATTCATCTCGTGCAGTGTTCGATTCCTCGTTTCCGGGTTCGTTCTGAAGGCCCATCTCCGGAACGGCATTATGCATTGCCGGGAGTACGCGGTAGTGGAGGGGTACGCGGAAATCCGGTTAGGATTCCGATTTTCGGAACGGTAAAAAGGAAAAAAAGGACGATGGGGGGAGGGGGCCCGTTTCGTCGGTAAATGCCGAAATCGCGTTGTGCCCGAACGTGAACATGTCAGCGGGTTTCATCTCGAAGTCGAGCGTGTGTGTGTGTGTAATATTATATTAAGGGTTGGGGCGGGGAAATTTTTTTTACCCTCTCTTCCGATTGATATCTGTCATTACGACTACCCAATAGCTCTTTTCCGATTGAAGCTTTTATCCGATTTACATTTTACCCGACGCGGTCCTAGTGTTGGTTAAGGGGTGGCGGTGGGGGTGGATATAACTCGATTTGTCCGCTTTTCCTGGGTCGCGGATTCCCGACACGTTTTTCTGGCGATGTGTGTAAAGTGAAAAGCCCCTAGGACTCGGTTCGGCGTTCTGTTCCCCCCGCGACGAGTACACGTCGGACGCGACAGTTATAGAGAATGTACCAGAGAGATGTGCACAATTCGGATAAGGATGATACAACAAAATAAAATCCTCTCCAGAATTATACATCATCCTATCAACTTTTTGGTCCAAACCCCACATCACACAGACGTACAGACGTTTCAAAAAGAAGTGGCCACCTGATATAAATATATCAAATAAATCTCTACTTGTTACTAGTCTTTCTCGAATACCAATCTCGCTCATTGTTTTATACAGTTGTGGCAATAAAAAAAAATAAATTAAGCAACAAAAGATGGAAAGGTACCACTAATCTACACCTCCAGTCGCGTCTTGACGAATGTTGAGAATACAACATAGGAAAATTCTTATAGAAACGATACTAGCATTAATATTAGAGAATAATAAGGAAACAATAGAAAAATGTTAATAAATTCTTAACAGATACAGGACTGATTGAGGAATTATAACATATTTCGATCATCCAATACGTGCACAATTGCGCTATACATATAGAGTAAAAATAATGAGAATACGATCTCATGATTTAGATTTTTTGGGTCATATAAAAGGTCTTTATTGTTAAATATTCCTTTCATTCCATCCACTAATCAATAAATTTACAAACGAAATTGTAGACCGGTTATTCTCGGCGGAACACTGTATTCCGCGGAATACGGTTTTTTTGATTTTATAAACGATCCCCCGTTCATTTGTCGTCCGGTAATTAATTTTCTACCGATTTTATATTTCGGAAGGGCTTATGTTTCTCCCGTCCTCTATTCGATATGTCGATATGTCGCTTTGTTTTAACAGTTTAAGACCTGAAAGGGATTTTCTTTTATTAATCCCATCAGTTTTGGCACGGCATAGGCCTATAGCACTACATTAGGCTACTTTATGGTATTACTTTGGTAGACAAAGTATCGAGTGAGTGTTAGCAATGATTGACAATGTGTAACAGTAATAAATCGAGCACTCTACAATACGTCCCAAAATGTTTACCGAATTGATTGTAAATATTCTGCTCTCCTTATACTGCATGCTTGTTCATTTTTTTATGGCGGGAATTGGTTCTGAAATTTCTATCTATGGTTATTCCAAATGGCAAATACGTATTTGTAATTACTGCCGATTGTTCGGTCATTTATTGTAAGCCAGTTTCGATTGCTGCTTTTATCAGGAGCTATATCTATCGGTTAATTATGTACCTATTGGCCGGATCGGATATATATATATATATATATATATATATATATATATATATATATATATCGTGAAATACGTCCAATAGTTGGTACCGGCGGCGACGAGAAACCGAATACCGGGCCCTGTGGGCGGCGGGGTCGGGGAGGAAAGCGAATGAACAATTTTCCAGAATTCTATCGTATATCGGTTCGGACGGCTAATTAATTTCAGGGCAAATAATAACATTTCCGGTTTCACCACCAGTTCGGGGTCGAATACGAGCCGGACAACTCGAAATTTCCACCCCCCTCCCAGTCACATATTTCTTGCCAATTTCGAATTCAATTAATTCAGAGACAACATTATTTTGCCCCATAATTCCTGGCTGAGGTCTGAATTTAGATTTGTTATTTAATAGTCATACATATGATATATATATATATATATATATATATATATATATATATATATGTGTGTTTTACACGCGCACGCAGATATAGGATAGGGTAGAGAGATTTGGGGATTCAATATATCGAATGCAATTGACAGGTTAATCCAGGAGTTTTGGAATCGAGGTTATAATTTGGACGAGTATTAATTCCGGCCTGTAGAAGCTTCCCGAAAGCTAATCCCTTTGTTCCATTGGTCACGTGTCACGGACAGGTATATAAGAGGCCGTGTCACGGGTTGTTTTTGTTTTTATGTTCTTTTTTTGTTTTTTTTTTAAATGGATATTTAAACAAAAAAGTCGACGACTGAGCCACGGAAAAACCGGCGTTTCGGAAGGGTTTATTCCGTTTTGTTTTTTATACTGGACACTGGGACGTATTTGTCCCCTCCCCCCGGGATAACAACTGGGAAAAATGCTTTCGGTCCGAAAAACGCGTTGAAATTATTAAACTGCCCAACAACGTTGTATATAATTGGCTGAATTCATTTGTCAGTTCGTCGAGAATTTTATTCCTGCAAAATGTACAGAATTCGAATCGGCGTCGAAATACGTATTAAGAGTCCGTGCCGTGTTCCAGGAGGCAATAATAACAGTTAAAATTGAATGAGATTTTATGTATTAAGTTACTTTTAATATTTCTAATACTTTAACAGCGCATTAATTAATTTTCAATTATTTTGGAAATAGTTTAACATACCTGTTTTGTGGGTTGCGAGGGGTTGGAATAACGTAGATTTCGTGTGTTTCTGTCTCCTCTCGCCGGTTTGATCTTTTGCTAGACCGGTTTCAGAAACCCACGAAATCTACGGTGTTTTGCAAATATTTCCATGTAAAGTATTTACAAATATATTATTGCCGTAGTTTTACAGATCTTCTGTTACCTCCTGTTCGTTCGGTCTTTTGCTAGATCTCTTGCTCCTCCTATTTGTCAATCACTCTGCCATACTGGTTGGTTAAAAATTAAATGTGAAATTTTATCGAATTTTGTTCCGATTATTAATTACTCTCCGATTATTATTAATGAACTTGACTATAGGGATAATCCTTTTAATACACGATTGTCTCGCGATTAAATCCACTCAATTTATGCTGTTCCGTCCGTTATTACAACGTAGTTGGATTTGTATGGACGTGCACTGAAATCGCTGTATTTCGCCTGAGACGTTCGTTCCGGCCGCGTTCTCGTGTTACCGTTCTTAGACACTGTTGTCCTTCGTCGCGCTACGATACGCTCCGCGGACGGTAATGTATATTTCATGTACAGGCCGGTGTACACAAACTGGCGGCCTTCGAGTGAAATATTCAGTTCGATACCGAGGCGGCGTTGAGGAGGAGGAGGAGGAGGAGGGATACTTTGTTTTCGATTCATTCACTTATGTTCGGCGTACCTTCCAGAGCTTAATCGGTTATAGAAAATTAAATTTTAGCGGCCGGTATCCACAGAATAAGTTTAGAATACCTGTTTTGACCGATAATCCGACGAAGACTTGAGCCGATTAACATAATCCCACCCTAACCCAAGGATGACAAACAACCTCCCGAAAAACGCCGCATACATACAAGACGCATATATATATATATATATATATACACACACACACACACACACGACAGACAACCACCACTGTACAAGAGACAGTGACAGTGCAGTGAGGAAGCCCAAAAGACATCCGAAGTGCCAAAGTGACTAACACCGCTACTGAAGATGGCGAGCCGCCGAAACCGGTCTAGCAAAAGACCAAACCGGCGAGAGGAAACAGACACACACACACACACACACACACACACACACAGAAACTACACGGAATCTACGGTATGACAGAACAACTTTCGCACATACCACCCACAAGAGAAATTGAACTAAACAAGCCCTTCAGTTATTAAGTTTGATATCTAAGAATTTCAAAACTATACAGGTATAACCTTCTTAAACAAAATGAACAAAATACATCAAGCTCAATTCTTTGATTCTCTGTTATTTTTATGAAAATGTATTGTGGAATTAATCTTTCGTACCTTGAAAGCAATGCATGTAGAATTCCTTCTAGATTCGCGGCCTAAAAGTAGAACCAGGAGGGGATATAAATAATACCAGTGAGGTTTTAATAATGGTTATGTTTAGTGACTATACTATATATTAAAGTTATATTTTAAAAAGTATATATTAAAGTAGTTCGCGAGAAGCGGAAATAATAGTCGGCTGAAAAAAAAACAGTTTATCGAGGGTATAGTTTCGCGTTTACCACAATTCCTGTGGAGTGGAAAGGACCTGCTTTCCTCCATTGCGGGCTAAAACCATATTAAGGGCGCCCCAAGGTGTGCCTTAGTACTTGCGGGGCGGGGCTTAATATCTTACGGAGGCGTGTCTGCGGTGTTAAGTTAATGCGGGCCGGGGCTTTCGGGTCGCAAGACCCTACTGGGGTATTGCATAAAGGGTGAGCTGGAACCTTTGATTTTTGTTAATTTAAGACATCTGTTTGGTTGTACGCCATCTTCAGTATGGAAAAAAATAGATGTTACCTCACTTTGGCCTTGGGCCCAAGCCAATTTTCTATAGTCTAGACAGAATGCGGAAAACTGCATCTGTTGAGGATGGGGAGAAGCCGAAACCGGTCTAGTATTAGACAGAACTAATGACTCCGAGTTTTTTGTCGTATTGACGCCGATATTTACAGAAAATGGGAAACGATGAATTTATTTCAGACATTCCGCTTTGAGAACCAGTCGCCGGGGGCTATTGAGAGCAAATCATTCACACGTGCCGCACAGACGAGAGATTGAACTTAAAAATAAAAACAACTTAAATTGTCTGGAAGGATGATTTATTATTCATGTTAGATGACGCTGTGCACATTCGAAGAGAATCCCGACAGTATTGGTAAGACACTTCAATATGGCACTCGAGTAAAACGTATTGACCTACCGACGAAAGGGGAGCGACGAGGAGGGCTTTCACTTTATCAATCACTGTATTGTACAGCCTCTAGACGCTATGTGTATTAACATATACTGCAGGTACCGTTTATTCGGTATGAACAGAAATGTTACTTACGAACAAATTAATAATTTACGACTCGGCACTTTTGAATCCGAACTGGGCCTACGGTATCGAGTCGCGCCTCGAACTTCTACAGAATACGATCATGGCGGTTCGATAATAGTTCGTGAAATCGTTAACGCCCCACCGTGTGTATCTTGACTGTCTGAACGCGAACCAGCGGGTTCCCGGTATAAATCATTCTGTTACAAACTATTCCATCAGATCGACAGCGTCACCACAAGAAAATGCCTCGCTACATAATAAGGGCAGGAGCGATAGTACCATCAATGGGTCCATTAAAAGTTCATTCGAGTTATAAAAAAGAATTGGTACTAAATATAATTCAAAAAAACAAAACGTTTGCATCTGATGTACCCCTCTTATTCCTGTTGGTGGGGTCGTGTTTAAGATCCTTTAGGAAAATTTCAAAATTGCTCAATCTAGCGTACAATGGGCCGAAATTTGAGTATGGTCACCCGCCGCCCAATTTCCGTCTCCGGTTTCGCCCGGCCCGTGTTATTTCGGAAAAGCCGAATAACAGGCGGAAATTGGAAAATTTTCCAGGCTTTCATTTGGCCGCCGTTTATTGTTCCATCGTATTGTGCTGGGTACAATTTAATTTCGGACAATAGGGGGCGGCTGTTTTCGGTTCGCGGTAGGCGCACTCCGTCAATTTTTGATTGGAGTCACCCACAATTTGTACCCGAACTGGACGGACGGACTTCGTTTACGTTTCGTATCTCCTCCGTTTTATAATAGCGTTTCAACCGGAGCTATTTACGAATTCGTTTACGAGCCCCTTTTGTTCAATCATTAATGAATTATAATGAAATCGTACGGTATAAACATTCGAAACCCGGGGGTGGGAATTAAGGGTAGCCAATTTTCCTCCAATTAGAATTAAACGGGAGCAGCTTGTACTCTATGGAGGTGTGTATGGAAAATATATTTCTCATATATGCTTACCCCATTAGGAATGCAGGGCTGTACTGAAGGTGGCGAGAATCCGAAGCACTTCAAATCTTATTGTAATTTACTTAATCGCGTAATCGGCACATCGGTGTGTACGGTATTTGATTATTTCTTTACACTTAAGACCGTCTAATTTTGCCCTATGGGTCGGGGTTAGGTGCTTTACTTGGAAACGACGAAAACGCTTTTAGCGGAAGAAACTGACGGTAGAGGAAGAGGAATAAATCAGATCAGAATTGGAGGTTAGAGAACTAGTCGCCAGGCAGTATTGAGAGCAAAACCTAAACGCGGAAGAGAGAACAAACTAAAAAAGAACTAAGAAACTAATTTCGTCAGTATATCCCTGGCAGTGTTGTACAGCTATTTTTGCAAATTTTGGCAATGTTAAAACTCCAGAGTCGGACGTGTATATGTTCTCAGATCATCCACCCTATAATTGGACGCCGATATTAAACATTCCTCGCGTAACAATCCACAGTAAGAAAATTGTTTTCTAGGTATACATAGGAGTAATTATTGCCAGGATGAACCGAGGCCGAGTGGGAAGGCAAAGCAGCTACAGGAATAATGTTCCCCCAGGTACCCTCCGAATTCTGGCATTTTGTCGGTGGGGGATTCTAATTTTTTCCGTACCGAATTTCGCACCGAAATGTTGACCGCGTCATGCCGCGGCGGCCGTATTAATTGAAATACTGGGAACAATAAACGCGGGTAACGGGCCCTGGGGGTTCACAGGGGATATTGACCGATATACATTGGCGGGGGCGGCCTGTGTAGCGTAACATTGAATCCGCCCCCAGCCAACGCCTCCGCCCCTGCCTGCCACCTGAATAATACATGACCGGGTACACCAGAGGGCCGGGCTGATGTAGACCGTATGCAACAATACCCGTCGATGATTCCGTGCCCCGGGAGATGGACGATACCAACTTGGTTACACCTCCTGGTCGGGGGTAGAGTCGATATTAATTAACGTTACCAATTCGAATTAACCTTTTATTATCGGCCTCGTGACGCTATTACTAGAATTAATTAACCTACGATGAAGAGGAATAAATTGGTTGAAAGCAGAGTAAAACTTTCGTTCATCGCTGGTCAGACGAGGAATGAACTGAAATAAAACTTCAAAACGAGAAGAGATTCTGCCCGACGTCGGTGGGCGTGGGAACTCTCTTTGAACAGGAGACGCTATTACGGGACTCGGACAATTCGCAGGAAGGCTTTTATTCCCACCGATCCACTATCTCCACTTTAAGTGGATTAACCTCTCCGAGGTTTCTCTCCCGTCTGCCTCGAGATCTAGACTATAGTGACATCCCTCGTAACAGTCCAACATCCGCGAGCCTGTCGTTCCCGGTAACCGGACGCAATTCGCTCAATCCTCTTATGCACAGGGTTAGAAGTCGGGGAAGATGAAGAACCGGGTAACTTACGGATGAAGGAGTGGTTGCTCTACCAAGAAGCCGGAAGACACCTTCCGGCTTATAGTCCCCTAACGACCTTTCGAAGGGAAGAGTTTAAGGTTTTTTAAGCGGTCGCCAGGCAGTATTGCGAGGAAAACATTCACGGATGCCACCCTGAAGAGAGAATGAACTAAAGAACTACAGGTAGGATCGCTTGCCCACCACACGGGGAGTTCTCTGCAGCGCATGATGACCTGCCTCCCGATGGACCAGAAGGAAGTGAAGATATAGACCGCGGTCTCGCACCGAGAATTGCGGGGAAAATGGTTTTTTTTCGCCGGTTTGCGGTCGGGACCGAGGGTTTTTTCCTACCCCATGGAAGATTCCGAGGCGAGCACCACCACCAAGACGGAGAAAGTTGTAGTGACATAATTCTATGCGTTCACTTTGCGCTCTAGAGGGCTGTGTAAAACAATCGCTAGGTCGAACAGTGTCAACAGATATAAATATGATACTGGGGATATTCCTCAGAAATTGATTGGGGAAGCCCATAAAAGGATGTGGATAAGGACTCAAGATATGGATGAGTAATCCACCAATTCGTACCCAAGGGTACGTGCTCCGTACAGCGGCATTATTAGCTTCAGCACTGTGTGTAATTAAATTAAATTTTAAATACTGTAATTTTGCCCAAATAATGCTCTTTGACGTCATGCATGCCCACCCCTGGCAATAGAATAGTAATTGTATAAGACTTCATTGTATATTGACCTTTCTCTCGTATATAACCAGTGTTTCGTATTTAATACGTTCGTTGTACTTCAATTCGACCTGAAATTCCAGCGCATTATTTATATATAGCGCATACTTTTTTAAAAATTTATTTCGAAATTGCGTTTCAACGCGGCAGCTGTAAATGTAAGAACCGATTACCACGGATATTTAGCGGTGGGGAAATTTCTGATTTCAGAACCGAACACCGGGCTCCGATAGAACCGCAACACCGCCCGCCAATTACAGAGGCCAGAGAGGCGGCCATAAACAGTAAATAAACAATTATTACCCGAGTATCGGTAATTAGAGGGGAATTGTTAATTGAAATTGTGTACTGACCGTTCGGTGGAAACGCTACGCTGTACAGGTCTGCATGTCCGCCACGAAAGTAGGACGCTTTTCAAGTATTTAATATCTGCAGAATTCCGATATTTTCAAATTATCACGAGCGAACTATTGTTGACGTAATTGAAACTGAATTCAGGGAACGTCAAGCTGCAATTACTTAGCAATATTTTCGAAGTTTAAGACTAGAAACTTAATTCCGATCAATTTTCGGTTCAGAATTATACTAATTACCATTAATAATCCATAAATAGACATTCGACTAGTTTTTTTGCCAGTTTCTATCTCGCCTTCCACTCGGGTCCACACATTGATGAATTACAAATTATCACGACCGAACTATTGACGTAATTGAGACTGAGATCTGAGAACGTCAAATGGAAATTACTTGGCAATATTTTCGATTTTTTAAAATACCTGTTTTGTGGTCTGCGAGGGGTTGGAATACCGTAGATTTCGTGTGTTTCCGTCTCCTCTCACCGGTTTGGTCTTTCGCCAGACCTGTTTCGGCTGCTCGCCATCTTCAGTAGTTGTGCTAGTCAGTTTGGCATGTACAAATTGCACTGTACTGTAATTGATAGTACAGGTGACAGTGAAAGTGCCGAAGTGTGACTAACGCGGCTACTGAAGATGGCGAGCGGCCGTAACCGGTCCAGCGAAAGAACAGACCGGCGAGAGGAGACGGAAACACGTGATATCTACTACTAAATAATATACTGAATAATCCATAAATAGACTTTTCTATCTCGCCTTCCATTCGGGCCAATGCATTGAGGCGCTTCAGTAGTCGGTTTCGTGGAGAAAACCCAGGCGGGTATTTATCCGAATTAGGTTACGCTTAAAAAGAGGAAGCGGAATGGAATTAGTAATATCCGGGATCGTTCGGTACCGTCGTCCATTTTGGGGGTAAAACCCCGTCCGGTGTTTCTCCGGGTTGCGGGTCGATAGCCGCCCCCCGACTCAGCCGCTTGTATATATAATGTATGGAGCTCGGGAAACGAGGTCGGGCTCCAGGGAACCGAACCCCCAGGGGGCGGGGGCCGCGGGAAACCCACCCCCTTGTTAGTTTCTCAATTCTGTTAAATGTCCGCCTCCCAACCCCTCCACCGTTCCTCTACCTCAGAAAACGGTTTTAAAGGCACCTACCAGCCGTCCCTATGCATTGAATATGAACGCCATAATTAGAAAAGCCGCCCACGGGATAGGTTACACGGGGAGGATATCGATCTCAATTAACGCGGCTCGCTCGCCCGCTACCGGGCCTCTATAGCTATTACGGCATAGGTATTTTAACAATTCACAAAGGCCCCGTATTGAATCCAGACGCGGACATCCGACTGATCGTTCGCGTCGGGATATTCAAAATCAGAATCCCTTCGAAACGTCCTCAATGTAAAATGACAAAAATTAAACGTACCGAAAGTCGACGAATTAAGAAAATCCCGGTTCCTAAAATTTTATTACATAAATTTTTCACCCCTCGTCCTAATTTACTGGTGTGTAGCCCGGAAACAGGTGCTATCACCGTGCTTCTTTATCGGAGAATAAAAACATTACGCAATTGTACCTATAAACCATAACGGTCGATTGTATAATAAATAACAAGAATTTGTTATCGATACATTGAGATGCTTAAATTTGTCTATGTCCGTTGAATCAAATTTACGAGGGTTTCGAATTCCTAAAAAGCCTGTTTACTCAGACAATAGACTATATCATCGATAATGCAGTGTATATTGTATACCTAGATATTATTTTAGGTATTCATTCGGGGTTTCAGGTTTCGGCTTCCCACCGTCGTCAGTACGCTTCCACACGAGTTGTTCTCAATTGCGCCATATTATTAAATGGGTTTGCATATAACGTTGGGTGCTTAACCGGAATTCACCGAGCGTGGGCTATCAATAACAGCCAAATCAAACAGTCGTTGATTACAAACCGTCCATTAACAATTAGCTAGTGAATACATTGCGTAATGTCCATTGTACAATATATATATTAATGCAATTTACCGTCGTTTTGTTTGTTCTTGAATGGTGTGATGAATAATTAATTATGATTTTGTTTGTGGTGGTGCGGGGGGGGGCCGTGATTGCCACTTAGGCATCACTGGTCAGAAGTTCTGATTTGACATTTGGGCATTTTCGGTCCAGCACCGGGATTCGAACCCTTCAATTCTTCGCAGAACGGCGCAGGGAGGGGTTAAAAAATAAACGCGAAAAGAATTTCCCCCACAATAGACCGGGAGTATGTTGAGACACAAACCCCCGGGGGCTTGCGGGTCTTGTGTTATGTACATGAATTTGGGACTTAAGTACAACTTATCCCGAAGTTCGACCGCTCTGTTTGTCCTATTATATACGCGGCATATCGCCACTTTTAATAGTCATATCTTATCGGGGAAGGGGCTATATTCAATTTTAAAAATAAAAAAGAGGCTAGTTGAGAATACTTGTTTTGTGTCCACCGAGAGTTTGGGGAACCGCGCCTTCAGTTACCTCTCAAGTTGGTAGTTCTTTTCGTCAGCACTGTCAGTAAAATACTGTGCAAACAGGATGCCAGGACAAAAAAATTAGGGGTATATAGAAAGGAGACGGTTTTATTCAAGTTATAGCCGTTGTTAAAACCCTCCATGAAGGACGCCGCCTACGCCTTGATATCAAGATAATTACGTTAGTATTAATGTAAGATTGGATACTCCGTTGAGACGTCCGGGAGGTCATCAAGTTCAGTTAAGGCCATGTAGCTGGTGGGTTTGGCCCGACTTCGTTACCAGAACGCTAAGTGCCCTCAGCCCTTCAATCTATAAAGTTGTTTGGTCTCGGGCCACCTGGGCCCTCTCCCTGAGTTATTGTTTATTATTTATTGACTCAATAGCTCGTCGTGTGTGTGAAAGGTCGCCCGGTGTCATACACTTTGGTACTCTCATCATGTGGCGTTTACAGGAGTTTAAAAAACCCTCAATGCTTGGAAAACATTTTCTACCTTTTTTTATGGGTTTTCGTTAAATTCCCTCGCATTTTCCTGCCGGGCAACAAAATAGGATTGTAACCAATCACAGGAGTACCGTAGATTTCTCTCCTGTCGCTGGTTTGGTCTTTTGCTAGACCGGTTTCGGCTGCTCGCCATCTTTTACAGTACAAGTGTCAGTGACAGTGCAGTGAAGATGCCCCAAAACCATCCAAAGTGCCGAAAGTGACTCATACCGCTACTGAAGATGGCGTGTAGCCGAAACCGGTCTAGCAAAAAAAAGACCAAACCAGCGAGAGGAGACGGAGCACACCAAATCCGCGGTATTCCAAACCCTCGCAGACCACAAAACAGGTATTCTAAACCATTCATAGGAGGTAAACGAATGTATAGTAAACAAAGAAGAGCATTATGAAATTTGATAACGGCCCTCTGTGGCCAAGCGCATATAAATATGGAGGGGGGAACTAGGACATCCAACTATTCATTCATTCACTGCAGACATACCCACATTTTTGGGTTATAAAAATGGCACAACTTCTTGAAAAATAAGGCGGTACTCCTTCTCATCCTTCTTCAGTTCTTAAGAAGAGGAAACTAACCGCCTCCCCACCTCCCGCCTCTTGTCGGAGGTGGCAGTAACGGCGCCGGCTACAGCCTCCAGATCGATACACAGCCCTCCCGTTACCTGGAGAGAGCTACTCTAAAACCCCCCAAAGGCTCTCCCTCCCTCCCTCGCTCTTCCACCAGGTCACCCAATTTATTTATTTCTAGGGTTTAGGTTCCGTCTCGTACAGCCGATTTGAGTCCTAAGGTAGGGTTTGTCCCCACGATTTAGATTATTGCCTATTCTCCCCTCCCGGCCTTCGCCGCTCCTCCTTCTTCCTTCTGTTATTATTATTTTCTGGCGATGAGGGATAAAACAAAACAAAATAAAAACGAGCTATTCCTTAGTACTTATAGTTGGCTCCGCGTTGCAGGACCAATTTCAGTCTAACTGGAGGGTTTCTCCCGACGATTTACATTTTAGTTCAGTCGTGGGATTTTTACTTTTTTTATTTGTCCCAGACCTTTACCCCTCTTCTTCTTCTTTTCTGTTGATAATATTTGTTGTGTCGAGTGATCAAATAAATAAAAGACAGAATCACGCTTTTCCCTAGTACTATAATCCATCCAGTTTCCGCATTTTTATGGCATTTTAGTTTCCGCAGCCCTATTGTCTAGCCAGAAGAGATTTTTATTCTCCTCTTTGGCCTTCGCCGCTTCTCCTTCTTCCCTATTATTAATCATTTTTTTCTGGCGTAGGCTATAACAAATGAAAAAAACTGGGGATCACGTTTTTCCAAGGTACTGTAATACAACCAGTTTCCGTATTTTATTGTCGATTGCACGCGCATCTTTCTCTTACATGTTCATGTACGAACATATTTATATACTTCCGAAGTGCCCACTGTTACAATACGCATCGTTGGGAACATTCATGTGTGAGGTGTTGCATAGTGATACAATTTGGTGTGTCTTAAGATCTGCTGCCTGGAGACGGTAAATAAGATACGAACGCTATTCCAAAACCTCAACAAATTTTCATCCTGGAACAATGAACAAATCTTATCCGCGAAGATTATAATAAATGTATCGGAAAATTGTTTTTGTTGGAAATACACTTCATAATGGGATGAGGCGCTCCCTTCCGCTCTCTAAGTGCTTCGACGTTTTCGGCGACGCTCACTCGAAAAACTCCCCCCTCCTCCCCGTCGGTTTTGGGGTATTTAAGAACCGCCAGGAATCCATTGTTTTCCACGGTTTTCTGGGGTACGCCTCCAACCGGACCCGGGGACAAAGGGATCCGCGAGAAATATCCCTTTCAGAATTGTGATGGGAGTAGGGGGAATGCCGATTTATATAATTTTCCCTTCGAAAGGTTTTCCCCCTTAGAGTTTAATTCTCTCGCTGAAAAGTTAAATATCCCTCCAACCCCGGGGATGGAGGGGGGAAGGGAAGAAAACTTTTATAACGAATTAAATCGACTCGGAGAAGGCAAACACGGCCTTTCCTTGACTATTCTCTCTCCCTCTCGGGCTTTTCAACCTGCAGTCTCTCCGTATCGACATTTCTCGTTGCAGTTTATTTTTCTTCATTTTCGTTCGACGGTACAAGGGATCGATAAACTAAATTGTGGGAATAACGAATTTGCCGCCGCTGCAGGGGGGCACTGCAGACAATTCTAGACTATTCTGGCAGGACTATGGTTGTATAGTTTTATACCTTTTGGTATACCTGACGATTATGGCTGTTTCAATTTCTTTTGTCAATCAATTGTGCCATAGGCTTTTAACCAATGTTGGACGAAAACCTACCCGAGCTACTTTTCTCCGTTAGAACAGTATATTTTCAGTTCATTCTCTCTTGTGGTCGGCATATTTGAATGAATGTTTTGTTCTCAATACTTTAACATTTACCTCTGCACCGATTATCCCCTTTCTCCATCATTCGGCAGTCGGTTTTTCCCCCACGAATCGTAGTAAGTGTGAAGTGAAGTGTGTTCGCGTCGTCTACCGACGGTGGGTGAAACCTCGCAGGAGGGAAAACCTGCTGCTACCCCAAGGTTCCAGGTGGTAAATCTTATCGCTGAAAGCACTCATATTAGTGAAATTTATCCATAATTAGTATTTTGGGGAGGTTTACCACATCCTGAAACTTTTCCTGGTCAAGCTGCCTGGGTTGACTGGGAGTGACAAACTTCCGTAGCATCATCATTTCGGAACTGTTTTTTTTTTCGTTTTTTTATTCGTTTTCCGAATCTCGTCGGAATTCGGGACATTAAAACGAGGAGAATAAACATTTTTATTGCCACCCCCGCTGGTTCGAACGCGCGCGTTTCGCCGCCCAGGCGCACATTTTTCCGTCGCTTTTTACTATACCCGGGGATAACCGGCGAGCAACTAACCGTAAAACCGCGTTCTCCCGCGGGCGTACCGCGATATGGGGCCTGGTTTTCCGTTTAATGGGGCCTCCCGCCACCCCCGCCCGTGTGTGTGTGTGTGTATATGTCCGCCAGATGCAAATTCGCCGGGTTTCACTCCGACAGCTTTCCGGCTTTGAGGCCCGTCACCGTCACAGCTCCATTTTGACGCTTCTCGCTTTGAGAGAGAGAGAGAGAGAGAGAGAGAGAGAGAGAGAGAGAGAGAGAGAGAGAGAGAGAGAGAGCGAGAGCGAGAGCCCAGAGATGGATAGATAGCCCCCGATACACTCTACTTCCCTTCAGTCCCTTTCCCACCCCCCAGTATGCCGATTTAACCCCCTTCTACGTCATTACGAAACCACAGTAACGATTTTACAGCTATAGAATTGCCTAAACTGAAAATATTTAAACATCAAGGGTGCCGGCCCTACCTAGTTAGTTTTATTCGAAATACCCTGTTTGTATAATATAATGATTTCTCTCTTCCGGTTGGAATGTGCGGAAGTGTTGCTCTTGGTTAATCCCTGAACTAATTTATCTCCAGGATGGAAGTAGGGTTATTCGTAATTATTTGGCTACACCCGTAGATTAATTTTCGCGACTTATTTCATCATGTTCTGACGTGAAATGATTCCGACTACGTTCAGATTATGAACTATATTTATGTGCGATAGAATGGGACGACCAAATTTCAGCAGGATCGGTGGACACAAGGATAATTCGCGTTGGGCCATTGACATTATTATCGACCTAATTCCTTGTTACCATTCGGATATTTATATTAGACTTCTAATTTCCTGAGCTCTACCCAGGTAAAAGTTAACAGGTAGCATAGTCAGTTTCGTCACTGACCTGATTTTAATTGAAATGTCCTCTCCACTCCCGCGTCCCGTCTGCTGCCAAGATGAGGAGGAGTAACAGCGTCTATATACGCGATGGTTGTTCAAGTCTTGACGCTAAGTCCACGTCGCCCGAGGCACCGGAGCTATCTTCTCCAGGCCCGGACCGCTTCGCTTCATCCACTTTTGACAGTCTTTGGTCTTTGAAATAAATTGATTTTTTCTGTACTTCCTTACCGACGTCGGGATTACTCGGTCCGGAAACGTCACTGAAGTAATAGCGTATATTCGATTCTGCAGTATGAGAAATCAAAATGAATGGAGAAGACACGAATGGATTTAATTTTCTTCATCCTATGATAATTCCTGGTTAGATAGGGGAAGACTCTTCTCCGTAACAACTTCTCCTAGGAGTACCGTAGATGTGGCGTGTTTTTGTCTCCTTTCGCTGGTTTGTTCTTTTGCTAGACCGGTTTCGGCTGCTCGCCATCTTCAGTAGCGGTGTTAGTCACTTTGTTTGTTTGCTATTTTTAAGCAACATACTGAAGATGGCGAGCAGCCGAAACCGGTCTAGCAAAAGACCGAACCAGCGAGAGGAGACAGAAACACACGAAATCTCAACTTCAAAACAAATATTCTAAATTTCTCCTAGGGGCTTACATGAGCCATTGTAAAATGGAGAAATATATAGAAAACAACTAGATGTGGGTGCCACTAAATGATCCACTATCATCTGAAGAAAAAATTGATATTTGTCCCCATCACAGGGGGCAGTCATGAAGTACAGGCGCTGAAACGTGACTGGGCGAAAAATTCCGAAAATTAGAAGGAGCTAGTCTGAATATCTGAACTGGAAACATGAATCATATACCTGAAGGTTGCGACTGTCGCGATTTTGGTCCCAATATAATTAAAGTTGGATATTTTCGGCTGTAACGGGCTAGGGACCTGGTAGAACAAAGATAGGGGACCCGGCAAATGTCCGGCTCCTTCCCAACGGTGGAGGGGGGGGGTTGTGTACTCCTTCGAGGGGCGGCTTCCGCAGGAAATGGAAATGCTCCCGCCGGCAGGGTGCCAACACCCTTGATCAGTAATACCGGATCAAATTGGGGAAGTCGATAAACTCCTGAACTTGAGGTGATTATGTCATAAGTTTGTGTGTTACATGGGTCAGGCCCCATATAGTGGCTGACGGAATGCTACTGACAATCGGGGGAAACCAGATCGTTACCCTCCGAATTTATTTTCCGTATCTCCCAGAGTTTATTTATTTCATGCCGATTATTTCAATCCGATATACAGTTTTTGTTTCGTCTTTATTGTTAATCCTGCCGCCTTGTCGGTATTGGTACCATTGATACCTTATTGCCTTACTGGAAGTTACTTTCTTTTAGTCCATTCTCCTATCTGGTCGGTATATGTGAAAGTTTCGCTCTCAATACTGCCGGGCGCCCTGTTCTTTAACCTTAAATTCTGAACTAATGTGAATATCTCCTTCGTGTTGGGATTCTTGCCGTTCGTTTCTGCTACTCACTAGTCCAGAAATAAAGATTTTAAAAAATCAGTCACCAGACAGGATTGAGATCAAATCTGTCACACATGGCCAAGCAGAAGGTATAATGAACTTTTTTTAGGGATACTCTCCTCGTTTCTGAGCAAAGCACCCTGACCCTGTCCCTGTGCTAAAATAAAATTCGGTCCGATACGGGGATTCAAACATCTTTTTAATATTTCATTAGCATTCTCATATCAAATATACAGTTTTACTACGGCCATTATTTCTCTCTTCGGTGCAATTGTCGCTCCATTCCCCTTTCATCGAGTATCGTCTCTCGGCGGTCCCGGTAATTGAGCGCGCGACTCCCGTATTATTAATGTTAGGGGATGGTTGATGCCGGGAGGGGGTGGGGGCTTTGGCAAGTCCCGGTAAGTCCTGGTGGGTGGAGGGGGTAGAGAGGGAACGCGGTGACGCCGAGTGCGGAGGCGTCACGACGCCGCTAATGGACAGGTCGACATCCGACATGGCTTTGTACCAGGGCTCTGACAGAGCGAGGGAGCGAGAGAGAGGGAGACGAGGAGCCCGTGACTGTACAAAAGCTTCTCTCTCTCTCGCGTCACTCCCCCCTCACTCCCTCCATCCTCTCTGTGACGCACCGACGCCATTGAAATAGCGTCGGATTCTGGGGGAGGGTCACGCTCGGCGTCGGTTTTTAGCGCCGCCATTCGACGCTCAAGCTATTACCTTTTAATTTGGCCCCGAACGTGGAACCATTACACGGATTGCGTTCGTTTTTTTGCAATATTTTTTTATCCCGACAACTGCCCTATTACAGGTTGGAGACCGGATTTTAGGCCGGAGTGTGTTTTTTTACCTTCTACACAAATAACTCCTGAGAAACCGACTGGCTTCCCCCAATTTTTTAAAATTAATATATTTATTTGATATATATTTAATTCACTTCGTCACAATTTTCCTGTCCCCATGAATCTTCTTCGGGGGAACATTTACCTTTTCCGTCTACTTCTATCTACTGACGGTGGAAAAGCTCCCTCTCCTGCTTGATTCGCGTGACATTGATAGGTATTAATTTTATTTTATCCATAACAACTGCGTAAATGCCATCGTAGTCTCAAACACCTCTTCACAAAACCTAATCCTGAATACCACTCGTCCGGCCGGCGTTCAAGTTGGTAGGACTGTTGTGAGCTTTGGAAGGACCCCCGGTATTTTTAATTAATATTCCTGAGGGCTCCAATAGAGTAGATAATTTCTACTAAATAATAGTTGTCCGTTTGGAACGCAATACTGGCGTTTAACGGTTCGTCACAGTGTATACGACAAAACAGGACTAGGAGGGTTTTTATTACCCCCCTCTGAGAACGCCGCCGTGGGTACATTTGTTCAGAAAACGCGGGTCTTTTGCTCACAATTGTTCGGACAAAAAGCCCCCCTCCCCCCTCCCGCACTCGTTTCTCGCCGCCGAAAGGGAAACAAACAAGAAAATATAAAATAACTAGTGGTAGGGCCCGCCGTTTAAAGGCAATGTTAATCAGGGCGCGGCGCCTTATAACAATTTCCTCCGCCGCTCTTTTGTACGGCCCCGGGTTTTTTTCATTCCTCAGTCTTTGTGCCGCGGTTGACACGCACAAAGCCGCGTAATGACTCGCTCCCGCCCCGGGCTTCCCCTCCCCCCCGTCCACGCCACAGCCCGGTTTTCCGCTGAGGGGAAAATGAATTGGGGAAAACTACGACGGCGAAAATTGGCCATTTTTGTTTTTATTTAGACTCGCGCGGGAAACAACAATAGAACACGCGTAGTTTCCCCTCCGTCCGGCCTCGTTTCTGCATCGAAGAGTGGGATAACCGCCAAGGCAACCAACGCTGCTTACCAATTGAAAGTCCTTCGAACCGTCCTCAATGTTCCTTATCTGTTTCCAATTATTCCCAAATTTCATTCTGATCAGCCCTCCAGACAGACATAAATACATAAATCAAGGAAGTGTCGGTAGACGTCTCAATAGAACCGATTGCCTGGTCGATACTTAAAACTACGGCACCTGTAACATTTAAGATAATTGATTGATCTATGAAAATAAACCGGTTTATATTCGTACTTTATTATTATAGACGTGTATTTAGTATGTCAGGATAGTAGTCGTCACCATGTATAAAACCGTGGATACTCAAAAACGAAGAGGTTACAAAATTTCCAAATGAAATCCAAAGTCGTCCGTTGACCCCACCTATTAACATTCCCGTAATCTTTACAATTATAATAATTACCTCTCGTATATATCTGCTAATATACAGGTGATATGTAATGTAACCCTCCAAAGGTGTGTACTAAATTTACAATATTCGGTACTGCTAATTACCTATTAGGGCTGATAATACTGCAAATAGGGGGCTGATAAGTCCTTTTTTTAAGTGCTTCTTTTCCGGTTATTATCGGCAGATGTAATTATTGTTAACAATGTGACCGATGACAGGCTGTTCAGGGGGTGATTTTCCCACCCCAACCCATCCCCCCTCCCATCATAGTTCCCTAACCGGAAATCCGTTCCTGATTGCTTCCTCCGAATCCGAGTCCATCTGGATGACTGATTCAGCCGGTGGCAAAAAAGTTTCTCATGGGCTATACAGATACTTAGTATTTGTGAGGGTTGTTGGTTTAATGATGTCCAATATCGCACGCCTGCAGTTATCTATTCACTTTTTTTAAAAATATTTCGAATTCGAGTTCAAGTGCTCTTTTGTATAACTCATGCACCTTTCTTAAAATCAATATACCTGGCTTTAATATCACAACATATATGCTACCTACGATTGTGAAAATCCGAAACAGGTTCAAAAAACATTTACGTAATTTAACCAAAATAAAATAATTCATAATTTTTTCATATATCTCATGCATCTCGACCGCGTAATTATCGATATTTTAATCTTAATAATTTCGTAGATTTCGTGTCTTTCTGTCTCCTCTCGCCGGGTTGGTCTTCTGCTAGAACGGTACCGAATTCTTCAGTAGCTACTGAAGATGGCGAGCAGCCGAAACCGGTCTAGCAAAAGACCAAACCGGCGAGATGACACAGAAACACGAAATCTACTGTATTCCAACCCCTTGCAGACCACAAAACAGGTATTTTAAACTTAATAATTTCATTTATTGTTTATATCGGTCTCATATGGTTATAAAGACCATTGTAGTATAACTATGATTAGCACTACGATGGATAGAAAGGAATGATGCCGAAAAATTATGTGATGGAATTATTTTTGAATATAATTGTCAAAATGTCTGGTTTGGCCAAACCCCGTTTTCCATTAGCGGTTTGCCCCGAGGGGGGGGGGCATATATTGTTGCGTATACGATGTTCCGTCCACAGGCCGCACCCCCAGCATTATGCGATAGGGTAACTGTTCTTTAAAATAATAAAGCTCCCTCACCCCGAACACACCCCCACAGGAGTTGGGTGCCGGCAATCTCTATTAAAGAGGCGCACCGTGGACCCACATCCTTCCGAATTTACATCCCATATTGCCGCCGGTGGAATTAATTCCCCCCGCCGCCCCTATTTGGTGGCGACGGGGACGGGGACAAAGGGCGACGCAGAATATTACCTGCGGCCCTAATTCGGGGTAAATCACCGCCCTGAAGGGACACCCCCTTCTGGGGGGGGGGATATATGGGACTTTAGAGATTTTTTTTCTAGACTTCCCCTCCCCCCTATTCCCATATCCCGAAAACCAGGGAATATTTCCCCCCGAATAATGATGAATTTCCCCCGTCCTATGCAGGGCGGCTTAATTGTACACTAATACCTCAGTCTTATCACTGCACAATAGTATATCACAGTCCTCCGTACCTGCCGTGTTCCTATAAAAATATTCCACAATAACCTTACTCGGCCGATTTAAAAATAATTTACCACATGAATGTAATAAATGTTCTCGAAATAAACATAGAATGTTTTTGCAAAGCGAATAACGCGCCAGTTTGAATGTTATGTTCAAACGCTGGTTAAAAATATATTATCCTGCTTCTGATTACACTTTTCTTGCAATTTGCGCCTTATCGCGCTGTCGCGTGTTTATAAAAGGCCCGGTCCAATATCCGGCGTTAACGATTCTCTTTTCCCGCAAAAGGGGTAACGTAGGAATTTCAATTTCTTATCGATCCTGCCCTGTCATTATGTTACGCTGAATTTTACTTTTATCGAAAATATTTTCGTAGTGATCCCCATGTCTCTGAAGGTTTGACCCAACTAATCCCACCTATAAGTTAGGAAATTGATAAATTATTTTCCAGTTACCAAGTTACCCCCGAACATTGGTGCCCTACAGGAAAACGCAATTCGGTGCCTATTTTCAAAAGCGGGCGGAAACTCGTTCTCTCTCTCTCTCTCTCTCTCTCTCCTTGTCTTTCTCTCTCTCTCTCTCTCTCTCTCTCTCTCTCTCTCTCTCTCTCTCTCTCTCTCTCTCTCTCTCTCTCTCTCTCTCTCTCTCTCTCTCTCTCTCTCTCTCTCTCTCTCTCTCTCTCTCTCTCTCTCTCTCTCTCTCTCTCTCTCGTACCCGGATGAGAAAATCGCCGAGTTTTCCGGGATCGGGGCTTGAGGGGAGGAAAACTCGATTGGCGGGGTTCGAGCAATTAGAAACTCAAGTTAATATTGATTAGCGCGTCGGTTCCCTTCGGACCCTGCCGCGAAGAGGGGGGTCTCAAAGGGACCCGCTCTTCTTTCTCCCTCCCTCCCTCCGACCAACCCCCGCCTTTAATTAACGGATTGACCGGGGGATCAAATGCCGTGGAAACTCCAACCCCTCGGTAGCCCGGAAATGTCCCGCCGACGTGGGCGGAAAAAATAAATTGCCGTTCGGAACTCGATCCGGTAATTTTTGTCTGAAAGGGGACGGTAATTCGTTCCTGGGGTTAGCAATTATTTATTTTGAATCCCGGCCTTACCTTCAGATACCAGTTTAATTCGTTCCACCGCCGTGCCGGTAAGCCGAAAACTCTGCGGAATCTCGAATCGATTTTCACCCTTAAAAAGTAATTGAAATGAGATATCATTTGGCATAAACCGAATGGAATATCCGAAGCCGAAAAGAGACAAAATAGAAACAGCGAGATGGGGCAAATCGGCAAAAATTATCCGAGAAAACAGAAAAAATATAGAACCTAATGACTAGCATCCATTTGTGTTATACAAAACAAGATAGATAATAATTCGATCTGGTCCCCAATAACCGGCTCCAATCTCCTTATAATGATGTAATTATCATGAACAAATATTGTAAATAAACAAAATAAAACCAAATACACACTCTTGTAAAGTAGAAACACCAGATGTTGAAGGTTTTGGCACACGTTTTCTTCCTTTGTTTTGGAACGTTAATGAAATGAGTCAGATAAGTGTCATTTAGTTTGCACGATGCGTTGTACACATATATTATATTTAGTGGTAGAACGCTTCTGGTTGGGATAATAAGAGAAGTGACCGGATAGAGAAGAAGCCACCACAGGCGGGGGAAGTCACGTGGCCGTTCAGAAGGGGTGCGGACCTTGAGTACTGTGGCTGTCGCTTGGAGTATGCTCGACGCGCGAAAGAACAAAAAAACCGTTCATGCCGTGTTATGCATCGCGGGAATCCTCTTTTTTCAGGGACTCTCGTCCGGGATTGTAAATGTTTACAGTGGCCGTTGTTTATGTGGGGGTGGTGGTGGGAGAAGGAGGTTTTTGTAAAAATAAACCGTCGCCTCCCCGTACAAATCTAGTTAGCGCCCGCGCGGGAAAACACCCCCCGGCCTCGACCGAATTTCCCGATGCCGACAGGCTAAACACGGCGCGCTTTAGGGCTTTACGAATCGGGGGTAAATTTCGGCTTTGAAAGCTCAACCACCACCAGGTGAAAACAAAATTGGACCGTTCGCCCATAAATAAAATGAAAAGTCAAAATAGGCGCCGCCGCATGCATCATAAAGGGAAGTCGGATCAGGTGTGAATGTGATCGCGTTCGCCCTGAATAACTGAAGGGGGGTCCCCTTAGTTTCTCCCATTTTAAAGAATTATAATTGAAACACAGTTGTAGATTTCGTGTGTTTCTGTCTCCTCTCGTTTGGTTTTCGGCTGCTCGCCGTCTTCAGTAGCGGTATTAGTCACAGATAGTACAAGTGACAGTGACAGTACAGTGAGGATGCCTGAAAAGCATCCAAAGTGCCAAAAGTGACCAACACCGCTATTGAAGACGGCGAGCAGCCGAAACCGGTCTAGCAAAAGACCAAACGAGAGGAGACAGAAACACACGAAATTAGTTAGACTAGAAACAAATTATACTAAAATTCAAAATAATATATATTTAATCTTAATTTTTTAATAGTAATGGAACCTGCAGTAAATATATTAGTACTAGCTGTGTACTCCCAAATTTAAGCTCGACGGTAATAGCAGTGATGGCACTATAATAAATGCTTTTGAGCCATTTAACTGCGTCACAGGATTACCTGCCTTCGTCCCTCGAGAGTACAAGTACTGTCCCGGTACTGCAGTTAACAGTTAATGTTACAGGAAGTTACATTACAAGTGTTAACTGTGTTAATCTTATTTACAGAGTACAATTTCAATTGCCAACTGGAAAAGCAACTTTGACCTACCCATTGCTGGTGGTACACAATACCGTCCGATACCTGGACCATTGTCAATTTTCGACGTATCCTTTCATATTCGTTCCGGAAAAATATACGATACCTGCTATACAAAAATTAACAATTGAAATGAGCCAAACAGGTAAAGTGGCCCACTCCGCCTATTGTACATAATCCTAACGGTGTCATTTTATTGTGCACGTCAGTAATTTTATATCGATCTCTATAGGGATCAGGAAACCGTTGATCGTGAGCTACCGTTAGCTTGCGGGGATATTTTTATTTTCATGTTGGTTGAAAAATAAATTTATGAAACTACTTCTCATTCTCTCTCCTATAGCCGACCGCATATTTGTTGAGTAGCTCTTTGGGTTCCTGATAGAATGGATTGTTTTGTAACCGTCAAATTCAGCTTTTAAGTAAGGACGTCTTTAATCTCCCCTTGCATTAAAATACATTGAACAAATCTCTGCACCTTATAATAATTCAGTATTGATATTCGAAATCGGTACATAGTACGATTTCAACATTTAAAAAAATGTTTTTGATAGCCCAAAATGTTTTATAATCGTCACAACCCACTCCGTTCGTGAATATTTTCTCGTATGCTCTTTTCACAAATATTTTGTTCCTTTGAATAGTATATCTTAGATAAATTAAGACTAAGCATTATGGGTTGTATAATAAAAACCCGAGAACTTAATTTCTCTTATAGACGGGGGACACTTGAAAAGACACTGAATCCCCGCTTTATTCGAAATTTTGTACGCATTTGAATTCCTGTTGGCCGGCGAGTGAGAGCTAGAAGGGTCTTTTCAGCTGACTTTCGTCGTCCGAATCGTTCGATAGGCACGATTCTGGTACGGGTTTATTAAAAAGAAAAAATGTCCTTCGTTAATTCTACAGGGAAACTACTAACCCTTTCCCCGTCCTTCCATCAGACAGGCCTTTAATTAGCGGGACTCGGTATAACGAAACCTCCCCAGTGTTTAAGCTCCCCCCAATGCCGATATACCATCGATTGATCCCCCGCGAGTACCCGTCTGAAAGAACTCGAAGGGCACACCATGTCGAGTGGCGGCCGATGTTTTGTATGCCGGATGCTGCGACCGTCATTCTCCTTTCAACTACACTACGTTCGTTACACTAATTATCCCCTAATAGAAGTTCACCGGAGTCACCCTCCTCATCATCAATTCAAATTAGTAATTCAGTACAGAAAAAAAAGATATTTACTCTTGGGGCAACTCAAAGCAGTCTGCCAACCCCGCAATGAGGAATTGACGCGGGGGAACATGTTCTGGCATACAAAACGCTAAGTGAGCGAAGTTTTACGCGATCTGAACTTAGTTCAGCGGGGGTCGATCTTTGATTTTTACTGTGTTCGGAAACCACCCGAGCGAGATCTCCAGTGGTAGGGGTTTAGCCCTCCCTACGTTTCGGAACCCCTACCGTTTCCATCATCAGGGTCTCTTATTGTATTTGATCTCCCCGCAAGTTCGTTACTGACAAATACAACACTTGTAACAATGTCACAAAACGACACAATGCCCACGTAAGAAGTCATGGAATTCAGAAAGGACACAAACCTAACGAGATCTGAAAAAGAAGACAACAATCGAACGTGCCCATCTCATTGCCCCCGGGAGCCACTTAACAAGTGGTCTACGTCTAGAGAGCGCAGTTATACTAAGAATACCGCTCGGGTTGAACGAGAACGGGTTCGAATCCTGGACCGAATTCCTATTCAAAATCTAATTTGAGTCCCCCACCCGGGCTATTCGGCCCGGAAGAATAAAAGAGTACTCCAGTTCTGCTCCCATAGAGGCGGCCTTCATGGAAGGTTCTAGAACCGTCTAGCATTTTTACATACATACACCGGAGCTAATTAGAAGTCTAGGAATAGTCGTCTAATTGTCCGGTAGTAGGAACGAGGTGTGTTTTGGGGGGGGGATGACTGAATGGAGGTTAGATGATGCTTAGAAAACGTGTCAACACATTTCATTGACACCATTTCATTTCAGTGCCATATTCAGTGCCCTCTTGGGTTTATTGTCCCTCGCATGTGTTAGTACATTTTCTTAATATTTTTAACGTAGATTTCGTGTAGATTTTCTGTCTCCTTTCGCTGGTTCGGTCTTTTGCTAGACCGGTTTCGGCTACTCGCCATTTTCAGTAGCTACTGAAGAATTCGTTACCGGTCTAGCAAAAGACCAAACCAGCGAGAGGAGACAGAAACATACGAAATCTATGTTATTCCAACCCCTCGCAGACCACGAAACAGGTATTCAAAACTATACTTTTAACGTTAAAGAAACTCAACACTCGGTTTGTAGAATTCCTGCGCTCGCTAATCTGCTGCGTTCTTTCCTAGGCCGTTTCTTCGGGGTTTAAGAATTTAAAAATATTTTAGGACTTTATAAGAAAGTATTTAGCATAATTCGGAACACCTGTTTGGCGGTCTGCGGGGTTCTTTAGCTGAACCGGTTACGGCCATCTTAAATTTCCGTCAGTTGGTTGGCGTACTGTCATGCCGGTTGGCAATGTTGGGTGCCTTGTTACAAAAATACATCTTTTCTATTATTTTTTATCAGTAATTTCAGAATGAATTAACACCGACTTACGGTTGGATCGGGTAATACTGTGGGAAGAAGCTCGATTGGCAGGGGATTTTTTCCCATTCTGTTTTTCGGTGTTGTCAGGAAGTCAGTTAATGTTAATATAAAGTTACGCTCGTGGAAAACCTCTGCCCGTTGATCTCAAAATGGGTTCGGGCGATTCTTCTTGGTGTTTACCGATAAAACTTTTGTTGCCAAATAACACAACCATAAATAATTTTTGGGAGGGATTCACAACTAATTTTAGCGGCCCGTTGGCCCAGCGCGTGGAGGAGGCTTTGACTTTGCGGGCCTAGCTATTTTTTTTTTATTGAAAAATCTCTCTTCTCCCGCTTCAGTGCTTCGGAAAACACAGTGCTTCGTACTCCACGTGTCGCGACCCGTTGTTGTTTTGCACTTCGTACCGAGCTTTGTTTTTCGTACCGAGGTATGATAGTCAGTGCCTAATTGTACGACTGAAGGTGGCGGTAGGCCGAAACCACAATGAAAACGATAGTCATTATTATGAGGAGTATATAAAGACATCAACAAATCGACACCTTATAGAACTTTAGTTATCCATGAAGAGGAGACTTACTTGAACTGACGTCGATAACTTTACGGAAGTAATCCTACGATTGTTTTTCTTCTTTCGCCTGATAGGAGTAATTCATAACTTGAAAGTGTCTCTAAGCGCCGATATGTTTTAAAAGCCTAAGTCTTTAAGCTCCCAGCTAAGCTTCTTTGCGATATAATAATACAGAGTTTAACTCTACTTTAGGTAGTCAGTTGTTCTGAACAATTTAAACAGGGTGAAACTGGAGTATAGTTAACTGAACTTTATTATTACCTGGAAATAATATGTAGGACAGATAATATATAAATAACTAGTGTTTCCTTTCTGATTCGAAGCTGAATTAATCTCATAACGCGCTATTTACATTTTTCCATTTTTAATTGCCGTTGTGTTGGCAAAAAATCAAGTCGAAAAACCTATATTTGTTTAAAAAAACCCAGTAACAAATTGAAAAATGGTTTTAATAGCTCAAAAATAATAGATGATAATTTGTGAACATTTGTCTATGTTCTAAATACGAGTTTGAGTCAAATGTTATTATTCTAGTTCTAAATTTCATAGTAGAACCTGTACTCTAATGATTACAAGTCGCTGGTCACCCTTCCCAGTAGCCTGTCTCAATTTTTCTTTTGGAAATCGGCGGTTGGAAAATTGGTGTTGGTTTCTGAATGAGTGAAAACTCCTTGACTGAAAATCAGATGGGAGGAAAAATTGAGAGACTGCGAAGCACCTGATTTTCCCGGTGGCGGACCGAATTTTCCAGTATTATTTATTTCCCCTCCTTAGTTTCGACTGATTACAGGAGTTGAGCTTTAACTTAACTCTGAAGTATACATATTTGATTGCGGTAGTAGTGCTTATTCTTGAGCTATAAGGTTTCTTTAGTTCCACTTCCGCTAGAATAACCTACTTCAGTTCACGAAAAACAGTATGCACGCCTCCTTTGTATATATCGGGCTCACGATAATTATAACGGGGCAGGTTTTTTACTCACTTGTAAATATATGGTTACAGTCAATAACACTTGTTGCCCATAACCCTGTTCCCTTTTGATAATCTATTTTTTTTATATTCTTTCTCTATACGACAGTTGTACTGATATTTTTTCTTTTTCTCTTCTGTTTCAGGTGAGTGGAAAAATACTTCATTTTTATGGTGATTTGTGGTAGTCCCCCGTCCTCCTCCCTGTTTTCGGGTAAGTCCCTAAAGTGTGAAATTTATATAATACGGAAGGGAAAAGCCGGATTTGGTAGTTTTTTTAATTATTAAAGCTTGATTCACCGCCCGGTTTAATTTCTTACTAACGAAATATATTGAAAATATTATTGTAGGTTCGTGATGTTTCTGTCTCCTCTCGCTGGTTTGGTCTTTTGCTAGACCGGTTTCGGCTGCTCGCCATTTTCAGTAGCGGTCTAGCAAAAGACCAAACCAGCGAGAGGAGACAGAAACATAAAGAACCTACAGTATTCCAACCCATCGCAGACCACAAAACAGGTATATTGAGAATATTATTGTTGAGGTACATCCAATACTGGATTGTTGAGCACTGCGTAAGCTTTGTCGGAGAACAATTTTCAATTAAACACAAACTGTTTTATATTAATAATATAACGAGCATAATAAGTAAAATAGATTCACTATTACATTAACAAAATTTATATTCGGGTTGTCGCTCAAACGATGGCGTTGATCCCGATTACTATGAATAATTTGATGTTTTAAATTTTTTCTTCGACTGAACTTTAAAAAATGAAATACTATTTTCGTAATAAAGCTTAGCATCAATGTTCAGTACTTATTCTATTAGCATTATCAAGCCTAATTCTAAGAATTACTCAGGATCGTTGCGTGTTTGTCGATGTTACGCGATAGGACGATACGGGATAAACGATCGTATCCAGTCCGTCGATTATTTCGATTGTAATAATCATCCCGTGGTCTAATTCGCTGAAATTGAATATAGCGCACGTTCCGATTTAACTATGCCGATTATTAAATAATTAATTTAATGCGGCCGGCGTTAGCCGCGGTCGCCTGATGCTGTTGGTAACGATCAGCATTTGAAACAAATACTCAGGCCTCATTTCTGCTTTCACGTGTGTATATATATATATATATATATATATATATATATATATATATTCAAACATTGTGGTCATGGGAAATACATTCCCAGTTTTAGAATATAGAATCATGTTTCCTGTCTGTCTTTGTATGTATCAATGTATATACCAGGGATGGGAAAATGTGGCCCTTCGTTAAATGCGGCTTCGCATGATAATTAAAATCCCTTTTATATTATTTCGGAACTTTTTTCACTTGGTAGCTTCGATTGAAATAATTATCCTGTATTTCTGTATACGCGCACTTTACATAGAAAGTAATATTTGTTTAGAATATGAAAGTAACCGTAATAATAAAATTAGTTTTTAATTAGCCATTTAATACTGTGTGACTATGGTAGGCTCTTCATAATATATGAAATACCCCAATGTTAAGCCTCACGCGTGGCCTATCCCTGGTGTATACTTTGTGGACGTTCTCGGAACTAATTTTAATTCGGTTGTGAGGGGGCCTTCAGGAATTTAGTTTTAAGGTTTAAGGTCAATTGGGCTTCTCCCTTCCTTCCCCTCCTCCACCATCCTTTAGACTGACGGGTCAGACCAGTCAATTGTTAAATTGGTGTCTTGGTTTTATTGCCGTTACCCCTACGAGTCGGAGAAATATAGACGGTTCCTACCGTCTTTCCCTGTTTCGGTCTGTAAAGTAAAACTGCAGTCACATTAGTTGGAAACGGTTCGGAAGTGGGATCTGCTAGACCGGTTTTGACCGCAGTTGGAGCTTTTACTCTGCTCCGAAGTTTTATTGTCTACCGGCGATGGGGAACAGCTGAACGGGTCTGAAGGCGGTGCGATTTCGAAAAATATTACTCCAGACTGAAGGCGAATTTCGGCGCCGGAGGTTCAGAGTCGAAGCCTCTTAAGTGGTTTTAATTAGATTCAACTTCCACGAAATGTTCGATCGCCCTTGAGATTCTCCGGCTCCTCTCGCCTGCTTGGTCTAGCCCGGTCTTCAGTAGCATTCCGTCGGTGTTCCGTCATCGCCAGTTACGATTTAATTACGGAACTCTACAGGCAAATGGTTTTCTAGTTTTACCTTTGTTTTCCTTATTGCTTGGAAACGATGAAAAGTCTGCCTAACAAAGAATCGCCGAGAGAACCCCGACGGCAAGAATGAGCCCACGACGAATAAACCAGTTTAAAGAAATAAGTGAAAAATAAGTGAAGTTTAAAGAAACAGACGCCGGACCAGTATTGCGAGGAAAACGTCTACAGATCTCACTAAGAAAAGAGAATGGACTAAAAAATTAACCCTAATATTTCTCCAAAGTACCCCTATGTACAGATCCATGATGAAGAGGGGTAAATTAGTTTCAGAATAAATAAGTCAGAAAAAAGTTCAAAGAATCTGTCGCCGGGCAGTAGTGAAAGCAAAACTTTCACACATGCCAACCAGAACTAAAAAAACTCCTGCTATATTACTCTATGTAGTAGTAATACAATTCAGTGTCCCGATTTGGCCATGGAAATGTGCTGTACTCTCATTATTTTATCCGCACTGATATTTTGTTCTAAGCTAGACCGGTTTTTGGCTCCTTGCCACCGCCAGTAGTTTGACGTAGTTTTGTGGTGGGGCTGAGGGTTTCGGTTGCATCATCACTGTAACGATTTTTCGGTCTGGACACGATCCAGACCGGTTTCGGGACCACTGGAAGCGTGTATTCATAGTGCTGACTGGATGGATGTCCGGGATGAATTACAGATAGTGGCAATAAAGTTATGACTGTTATGATTATTGTGGCCCTTTCCTACTAGACCATAGGTGATATTCGCTGTCACTAACATTGCAGTATCACTGTTACTGCCCCGCTAATAACTGGGGTTGAGTGTTTAGGCATAATACAGGCCCGGAGTTAACGTTTCGCGTCTGACAAGGGAAGAAATGGTTTGCTCAGCGGTGTTTGTGGTGGTGGTGGGGGAACTAATCAGGAGTCGCGGAGATCACAGAGGCTGTGGCCGCTTCAGAAGAAGAAAAGAATGAACAAAGAGTGCGTCGGAGAAGAATTAAAATGTGGGGATCCGAGGAAGCGCAAGAATATGCCGGAACTGAGTAATATAAACGAAAATATAAAGGAGGAAGAACAGTGCTAAGTAGTTGTGTAGGCTTCAGTGTATAAGTAGGTTCAATAATAGATTTTTCCTTCGTATGCTTCTAAAGACAGCATCCACGGGTGAAAGGATTTCTTCCGAATAAAGAACATTCCTGAGGGACGTCAACCCTGAGGTTTTTACTATCAGTTCATTATTACTTATGAGCGGTGCCTAGTTTTATATGTAATGAGCTCTCGATGAGACTCGATATTAGGTGATCTGATTAAAAATGTCCGCGTATAATGAGGTATCAGTTCAGCCGGTTTAGAAAGCGAGCAAAAATAAAATTAAGATTGTTCCACTCTGCTTTGCCTTGCGTCGAATAATTCATTTTACAGTTTATTAAATATGTTAAAACCTTAAGTTTCAGAAATAAAGACCCTGAAACTTCTTTATATCAAAAGATTAGGAATTATGTCCGGGAGAAATTGCAAAAAAATTAATTTCTTCGCGAGCTCATGCAAAAAAATTTTGAATTTGAGAAACAAATTGTTGCTTATTTATTTTTTATGGTTATCATTTGCTTGTATTTCATTTTTCGTTATCTTAATTAAAACAATAAATTCTTCAGGTAAGGAGGGGGTAGTTATTTTTATTACTTTTCGAGTTATTGAAAAATTACCAAAAAATCATGAAATATTATCAACATTTCTATAATGTTGTTGCCAACAAGTTTAGAAATGTTTAATAATACACTTGACTAGACTTACCCAACGCGTCACTTGTGGAACTCGAGAGTATTGCAGATTTCTTCCCTTCAGGCCACCTGCCCTTTCGAGGTTTGGTCGTAGTACACGTGGTGGTGCCACGTGTAGCGCGACACACTTGTTCATTATTGAAAGACCTTATACAGGTCTAGTTCCGAGATCTGACCGAGAATACTCTCGTGGAAAAGCCGGTTTCCCCTCGCGTCATATTTCGAGGCCTCGAATCCTTCTTCCCGTGATTGGCATTGTAATATTTATGCTCTGCACGAGGCGTTCGCTAGTTCTAGCCAAGTTCTAATGCGGTTTCGAGCGATTCGTATTCAACCCGACTCTAATTTACCGCGACGACGATTCTCATTTTCGGAACGGTGCCTAATTTTACGATTCATCAATCGTACAACTGCCTGACTGTCGTTACATTCCCCGAAACTAAACAGGTCATTCAGGTCTATTGCTTTTTGCAATTACCTGTTACCTTTTCTTCTATTTATTATAGAACCACTTTAGAAATCCATTCTTTTTCGGTTCCTGAATGATTTCCGTGTTTTCTTCCGCGCGGACTTCCTATCCTCGGTATTTTATTTATTTTTTAATATTTTTATATTATTTAAAAAAGTTTTTTTGTATTTAACTATTTTGCCGATAACACTATCATGAGATCCTCAACCGTTTTATAATTCGACCTCGGAGTAAAATCGGATTAACGGAGAAGAGCCATCCCCCATTTCACTTTAGTAACTTTAGTTTTTTATTCGATCGCGTTTTTAATTATTACGCGTTTCTTCTGCGGACTTTGTTCCATCGATATTTTATTTATTGGCTATCTTCTGATTTAACTACAATCCTAAAATGTTTTACAATTGTACATCCACGGTCGGAATAAAACCGAATTAGTGGAGAAGAGCTTCCCTCCCGCCTCACTTTTAATTGTATCTCTCCCTGCTCTTTCTTCTTTTTTTCTGTCCTCTTTTGAGCGTTGTTTGGTGGCAGCGCTTTGTTGTCTCCCTTCGCCCCCTCGGTCCTGTGACGTCTGGACCGTTGATTAGTGGCCGTATTGTCCCTTCCCTAACGAAGCGTGTTGCACGCAACCACGGCCACATCCCCCTAGAAGACACCCCGAAGTAGGGGGTTGCCGCCCGATGCAATAAACCCAATTGAATCTCCACCCCCCCCCCTCCCCTGGGTTTTACTTCGTGTCCACCTCGCCTCTTACCATCGCCCATTAGGGATTGCTTAAACCCACGATTCGTCCAATGACCCCGGGTGTCCATTTTCCAAAGATTTATCTTCGCTTTGTATTCGCATTTCGAATTTCTTCCCTCAGTTGGCCACGAGGATCTTAATTGTTTTTAACTTATTTATTCCAGGAGACCGGGGGTCAAACATTCAAAAAAATCGGGGGAAGACTATCGTTTTCTCGATCTTCTGTCTCCTCTCGCTGGTTTGGCCTTTTGCTAGAGCGAAATCTTCAGTAGCTCTTTTTTTCAGTAGGGTGGAAAACTTCGGTAATATATAACCTATATCGGACCGCGATGGTGGAACCAGTAAGAGTTCCGAAACGTCTTCAGGAGACAATGGAGCCCACTCGGGGTGGTTTCCAAAAACAGGAAAAATCTCGGACCAATATGCTTCCCATCACGCGATCTCACCGGAAGCCAGTGACAATGTAAACGTAGTTTTGTTTATAAAATGTTTAAACAAACAGAGGGGGAATACCATTTTTTTCTTCATTTAAAAACTAATTAATATTCTAACTTAAGCATGGATGGTATAAGCATGGATAGGTTCTCACCATCCTCAGTAGTCTGTTGAAGGTGCTTTAAGTGCGTTTACCACCAGGATATTTTGTAACTTGAATAGCATAATGCAACCGAACCGAGCCTGTGTCTACATACCGGACATGTCAACTTTGACGACTCCGGTATGAGTAAGTCCCCAAGCCCCCGGGGGCCTAATTTCGACTGCGCTTTGACATTTGTTGCAGTGGGTGGGGAAATTTGGTACCTTCAAAGGAGGGGGGAATCGAAGCCGGTGTGGGGCAGGTCCAGTCGATGTACACTGTATAAAGGCCCTTCGATGATTTACGAGCTGGCGGGCAGCCGGCACGCTTCGATTACATATTTAGCCGGAGCGTCGCGTGCTTCCCCCGTCGTTAAAATTACAATGACAATTACACGTACACTGTGTTTGACCTGTACAAACCATCCCTTATTCCGCTGGCCTTGGGGCTATACATCCCCCCCCACCCGACCATAACTCCGGATTTAGTCAACCGTTACGCCCGTTTCATCATTCCGACTACAAACGTCGTACAGTACAAACCCTACAATATTCCGGGCGCCGTCCGGATGTATTTTAATCGATCGCGGGCAAATATAAGCTCGATCCGGTTGTTTGCGGATTGAAGGGGCCCGTGCATTTTCCCGTTTATTCGGCGTGACAACCTGAATCTGAATGCGCATTTTTCATCCCCGTGAAAGTACAGTCGGAGGTTTGTAATAATTATAGTACGATATTAATAACTTTGAAACAGAATTGAATGTTTAGCTCCATTTCAGAACGGCCATTTTTCTATGAACTTGGATTGAAATTCGTAACTAATTCATCCCCGTAATTGTATTTAGGACATAATGTAATTTTAAATATTACGGGGTGGGGACCAATAGGGGGATTTAAGTGCACCCCCCATTAAAAATTAAAATTTATTGTTATTTTTTCATAACTCTTTTTATCAATGTAGTTCGCAGGTAGTCGATTGTAGTAGGCTTTCGGTTGAATTAATTATTTGGTATTTTCTTTCTCTTAATTATATGTTTACTTTACATAGCGCCTAAGACTTGTGTATAATTTGTAACGGTAGTAAGTAAATTAAACTAAATTTGTGTATTTAATATTATTTATCTATGTAACGGTGGCTCTTAGTAATATATGTATTTGACCTCATGCGTGCTCACCCCCGCTTTATAATCCCGGATCGCAGTTTGAGGTTTTTTGTCACCCATTAGTTTTTTCGTCAGTAGATGTCCGTAAATGTAACATTAAACGCGGGTCCGAACTTTAAATTCGAAACGGAAAATCAAGTTTGTACAAGTTCATATTTTACGAAACCGTACACTTAAGTATTTGTACGCGTCCCTCGGCTCTCAGTCGATTCATGCGGGTACAGCCCTCATACCCTCATCGTAACATTGGTCGCGACGACTCGCTCTGTATATTCTAAATGGAATACAATTTTATTTCCCCTTTTCTTCTCCCAATGGCGGGATCGCATTCCGGCAATACGTTCGGGCCTTCGGGCCGGATTTTGACGTTAAAGCGGAATTTATTGTGAATCCGAGTGCGATGTTGTATTACCCACGGTGCGCGGTGCAAAGGGAATGTGTGTCTGCGCGAGTGAATGAAGTGAGTGTAGCTTAAGTCCTCGGGTTTTCATTGTAAATTTTCCCGATTATCATATTAATATTGTAAACAATTCAGGATTCCCGTATCACAATATTTAAGTATACATATGTAGAAATGCCAGTAGGTCGGAATGCATGTAGTAGTCAATATTTTTTTCTCTCTTTTATTGGTGCAACTATAAAAAACTCAATAAGCAACACTGATACAAGCACTAACTGCAATGAAGGAGCAACGCACTGGTTTCCCCCCTTCTTTTTATATATTACATTTTTTTTAAATATTTAGGTTGCGTGTCCACTTCCTCTTCAGGCGTCTGTAAGGAACGTTGGGATGTCGGGAGATAGTAGGGTTTGGACTAGTGGATTTGGGTGTTGGTTAAGTCGCGAGTGGAAATTGCTGTATATGGCACGGGACAAACGGGACTTTAAGATCTGTGTGTAGGAGGTTGGAGACATAGTAGGGTGCATTGGTTATTTTCCTAAATATTTTCGACTGTAAGGTTTTGGATTTTGTGGATATTTGTCGGTTTGACCGAATTCCACAGTAGTTAAAATTTGTATATGTTTTTCTCGATATCCTGTGTACGTTCATCGAAAATAAAGTAATTTGTAATTTGGGTATAGAGGGGTGGCGGGCAGGTGGTTGCCGCCTTTGTCGAAGGGATGACCGGGGGTGGGTGGGGGGAGTATATGCGTCATAGTGGTGGGGAATGTACCACCGCTCTAGGTAGGGGAGGGGTATTGATTTCCCCTCCACTCTCCCTCCTGTCCATGGCCTCTTGGAGGGGGGAATATCCCTCTTTTCCCCCTCCAACTCCGTGTGGTGGGGGGTAGAAGCAACCCTGGGTTCAAACGCCGGCCTCGTCGCCACGCTACGCCGTCTCTCGCTCTCTCTCTCTCTCACTCTCTCTCGCTCTCACGGGCTTCTCTCCTCGGGCTATCCTTTTTTTCCTCTCCCCACCTCCAGAAGGGATCGGCTTTTCCGTCTAGTTTCTTCGTTTCTTCTCTACTTCGCCTTCTTCTTCCTTCATCTTCTTCTCACTTAGTTTTCCCGAACTCGAGGACGTTTTCGGAGCCCGACCGCCGGCCGCTATGTCGATGGACATGGAATCGAGCGATGTGGCCATGAAGGGTTTCCTGAGCGAGGCCGCAGAGGAGTTCAAGAACGTTAAGATCTTCGGGTTGTCCAAGGTCAGTCTTTATCCTAGTTTTTTTTTGGTTTTTTTTTATTTTATTTTCTACTGTCTCTTTTGTCTCACCTCTTTACTACTCTCTTCCCTTTCTTTCTGTGCGGACGGTTTCTGTCTGTCCTTGACCGGTGCCGCTTGTTGCGCCCTCCGGTACGGGTCCTACCCCGGACCGCTTTCACGAAGCCGCGGTTGTGACCTTGCGTAGACCCTCTTAAAAGCGTTTCCCGCGTGGTTCTCCTTCCGCCGACGCGCATGACCGGATGAAATGCCGCCCCGTTGTTGGGGTAGTGCGTGTGCGTGTGTGTGTGTTCTCCACTCTCTCTCTCTCTCTCTCTCTCTCTCTCTCTCTCTCTCTCTCTCTCTCTCTCTCTCTCTCTCTCTCTCTCTCTCTCTCTCTCTCTCTCTCTCTCTCTCTCTCTCTCTCTCTCTCTCTCTCTCTCTCTCTCTCTCTCTCTCTCTCTCTCTCTCTCTCTCTCTCTCTCTCTCTCTCTCTCTCTCTCTCTCTCTCTCTCTCTCTCTCTCTCTCTCTCTCTCTCTCTCTCTCTCTCTCTCTCTCTCTCTCTCTCTCTCTCTCTCTCTCTCTCTCTCTCTCTCTCTCTCTCTCTCTCTCTCTCTCTTCGTATTGCCTTAAATTTCTCGTCTAGTACTTTCTTTAACCGCCGAACCTCCACTCGTCCATTCGGTCTCGAGTAATACAGTGCTCGCTGTATACTGCGCCGACATTCCAAAAAACTCGGTTCCCTCCATCCTCCCTAAGTGAAGAATGCATAAAACGTTCCAGAGTATTCCGAAATAGTCCTCGCTGATGAAAAATTACGACGGAATTCCCCCCTGAGTAATTAAAAGACCTCGCATGCTTCGTATCATCACGATGGCCGTCAGTAATGTGGGGACATTTTGGTTTCGTTCACTGATGGATTTAGCCGCCTCGTAATTATATCGGCCGGTAGTCAATTATTTAAGTGTTATTAATTTCAACGGACCACGAAATATAAACGATGAAATTTTAAATTTTTATGTCGCCCCGTTTGTATTGGGGCCGACAATTATGAACCGGTGAAGAATACCGCCAGACTTGAGATTCTGTGGGGGGGTTTCTCCGATTTCCGAAAAGGCGTTCTCGTTTGTTTTCGAAATGTACTCCTCATACAACCCCTCGGGTTTATACAGTTTGTATATACGAAATGAGGCGGGGAGTGGAGCGGTTATTTAAGGAAACACTGAACATGTGTCTCGATCTTCAGAGCGGGAGGGGAAGTATATGTCTAGAAATACGTCTCGAATATAACTTTTCTGGCCCCGGCGCTTCCGCCGCCGCTAATACACCGCCTGCCCCGCTGCTGCTGCTGCTGTTGTTGTTGTGGTTACACTCTGAAAACAACAGTTCGGCGACAACCTGCTTGGAATATTTTACAGCTAGAGCAACAACAAACTTGGTAGGCGTTCGGTTTGTTTTCAGAAGAGACAGCTTTTATGTACACAAAAACCAACTGGGTAAATGGGCACCAAGGTAAAAACTGTTTGGATATTGGGGCCTGAACCCGAAAAAAATTACTTGTCTCACGCGCTTTACGCAAATTTATCTGTATTTACCAGGCTATACGAAGGAATTTTGCAGCCCCACGGCGAAAATGCAACGAATTTTTTTTTATTTTAGCATTTAATTCTGGACAGATAAAAGTTGCACGAGTAAATACAGATCGAAAAATAATTTATATATGGGCAATATTAATGTTTTAAGATTATTTTAATATATAGAATGAAATAATAACGCATAACAGAACACAACTCCATTAAAAATAGTTAAATAATAATAGTATTATATAAATAATTTCTTGATTATCTGTTAAAACTTAACTATTCTTGAGGGAAGCCTCAACGCTACGTTTGTGGCACGACTGTGTATGATATTGTATTCCTGTCACTACAGTTGTTACTACAAATGCAGAATATAAGCTCAGAAACTACATTCGATGCCCATGAAGAGCTTCGATCTTCGAAGTTTTCTGCTAGAAGCCCAGATTTAAAGTTCTGTAATTCCGACTTCCCGGTACCTTCACGCTCGGACTCGTGAGTCCGGACTTCCCAACGAAGGGTCAGTTCGTTGGGACACGTACCGAATACCTGTTGACGCGTCAGTAAGGGGACGAAATCGTGACCGGCATCATCATCGACTGTGGGGCGGGACGTGCCTTCATGATGCTCTCCTGCAGGCTGTCTACAAAGCTTATTTAAAACTTAACGTTATTAGGAAATAGTAATGTCCCAAAAAGTACCGAAAAATACTTACCCAGCGCATAATTCAGACATTCTGAACGTCTGTAAACCGGTGTCAGATCAGTAAATATGTACATAGCTCATGCTCCAGAACTGTACAGATATAATTCACCTGTATTGTACTTGTACACTTCTTGTATTTGCCAGGCAAGCTCTGTACAATATGAATTGTAGGCACCTGTGAGTAGCAGACATTTTTTTTTAAATATTTCACTTTTTTGCTCGGCATATGTGAATGTTTTACTCCGACGAGCAGAGCCCAGTCCCGCCAAGTGGGAGCTATCACGTTGTCTACTGAACGTGGGAGAAACCTTAATCCACTTCTCCGAACATTCCTCAACCACGATACATGGAACTACTGGTTAATGCTGACAATGATCGAGATACCAAATGTGGAACGCACCGCAAGAAATTAAAAAAAAACTTTATTAACGTAAATGTTTGTGACTTCTATCTTAGGAGTTGAATAGAAGACAACCCAACTGTCTGCAGTACACTGTACACTGATGTATATAGAAAAATTACCAAAGGGGAATGAAAAAGCAATGGTTGTTCGGTACAACCATTAGCGGAAATGTTCATGTATATCCCAAAGTGGGGCGTTCATTTTCGTTCTCCAGGTAGGAGTCTAAAATATTTCCGCTCGTTTCCCCATTCAGCCGAACTCCCCACTAAGGTTCTACCCGCTGGGAATTATCGAACATCGCAAGACTGACAATACGCCGAGGGTCGACGGTTTCACGAAGGTAAACTCCGTCTGTGTTTCGACAACGGTCGCAGATAAGTTTTGATCCTTCTGATTCCTTCCGTCTATAAACGGCACTAGCTATTCGTGGACTTTTTTTCCTACAAAGGCTGAAAATGGGGCCGCGCTAACGTTCAAATGAATTCTGATTTTCCAAACTTCACCAGCTAGGTTGGAAAGGCCTATCGAGGGGCATCTGTCCTACGACCCCCCCCCCACCATTTGGGCGGGTACTTTGTGCGTACCCTCGTACCCCCTGAGGCTGGACAAAAGGGCGAAAGTAGGGTAGGCCTAGTTTTTGTGTCAGTTAACTGGTGTTGGCGAGGGGGGGAGGTAGGTATTCGTTCCAGACTGGGAGGCCCGCCGATCGATTCCCCGAGGCCCCTCCACCTACAACATACTAGGCCCCCTTGCCCAACTAGCCCAGTGTTACTGCCGTAGTAACAGTCTCATGTCTGTAGTGTCGGTTGTTCAAAGTCCCCTCATTTCATTGGCAACGCCCTGGATCAAATCCGAGTCTCAGTAAGTAGGGCCGAGCGTACCCTCTCACTGTACTAGGTTAATTATTAAACATTAAAAATACGTTATATTTCTTTCGATGTATATATATATATATATATATATATATATATATATATATATATATATATATAACATATCGTAGATAATGTGCAAAGATTGTTGAAGTCATGCAAATTGCCCGCGAGCCTGTCTCACCTATCTCCAAATTAAATATTTGGATTGACTTGGTTTCAAGTTAATATGAACAGGTTGTGTGGTATAATTTCTTTATGAAATTTATTAAATGTCCTTTATTTTTCATTAAATATTCATAGACAATCGTACAAATGTTGTTGAATGCACGCATACCGACCGATCATTTGGGCTGTGTTTATTATTGACTTGGACTCAATTTAAAGAATATAAATATTAAAAAATTTACAAAAATATTCGTTCCCCCCAAAAATTGTAGGAAAAGGCGCTGCGAAATAGGAACTATTATTAAGTTCGCATAGCCTGGCTACGTCTTGATGGCTTACGCCATCGGCTCGAAACCCCATACCTTCGGGCCCCGCGAACCGTTCCAAAACGGTTGAACCTTTGATCCGCACCTTGAATCCTAATTCATCGCGAATGTAACAACTCCGTATTCTTGCTGCTGTCGACTCAGAAGTTCGGCTGAGAAAATTGGTATGGTCTGGAAAATTTTTGAGAGCTCCAAACCTTGTTTCAAGAGTCCGGCCATTGATTCTTATCTCAAAACGGGATTTATCTGCGTCGAAAAAACAGTGGTTATTCAATTCCTACGTCATTCGACACTTATATATACCCTCGGAAATTTCACATTTTTTGGCACTTATAAAATTATTTATTCGATCGCTAAATTAAGGGATTTAAAACTCTGTGTAGCGAATTGCCCGAATTGTACTAAAATAATGAAACTCACGCTACCGGCGATATCCCGTTAACGCGGGACTAAACAAACGAGAGGGGACGGAGATAAGTGGATTTACCGTAGTGATAACGTCGGGCGCCAAATACCCGGCAATATAGTGAGGAAACTTTTGTATAAACGTTTAAAAAAAAATAACTCGTCGCTTCGCGGAAGCATAAATGAATTAAAATTTCCACAAGACAGGAATGTGAAGGGAGTAGGTTAGCGATAAAAGTTAAACTCAAATATCTTATTGCATTTATAGTATTTCATTGTAATCAGGAGCTTATGGATTATTTATTATTTACTACAGACAGGCCTTATTCAGTATTATGGCAGGCTTATCAGTTCACAATAAAGGTTTTAAATTTAGTCTTAGTTCCTTAATGGAGAGTATAGAATAAATTTTGTACTGTAGGAAAACCTCTAGGTAAATTCATTTAAGGGTAGTGAGCAGGTAACTAAATCCTCTTTTAGAAATTAAATCGCGAAATCCGTTTGGGGGGCCCCTTGGCTCTACCTGAAACAGACCCCTCTGGGGTCTCGCAGGTCAGAAATTTTTTGTCAAATTTGGAGTGGGGGTCGGGTTTTGGGGTAACTCGGGTCTAATTCATGACGATGACGGGGTGAAAACGCTGGAACGGCTAAGATAAGCCCCTCGTGGTGAAGTATCGGCGGCGCTGGCGTAGGCTTTCGGCGAAGCACAATTTCAAGTCCCGCGCAAGCTGACCTTAACGTTTTAACATTAGTAATTGATTACGTATTTAAATTATGCGACATTTCGATTATAAGTCTATTATGAGGAGGACTGCGATTCCGTTATTAGGAAAAATAAATTTTGGTCCAATAACGTAAACAGCGCACAGCCTTATTCTTACTTCTTTAGTAGGCTCTGTTAACCTCAGAATATTCAGAAAATGAGTTAAGTTTACGTGATTATAAAAATCTAACATATGTGGACACCGAAGAAATGATATATGGTGGAGCGTGAGAAAAAGAAATCATCCCCATTCAGTGACCGATACCACACCATAACGTTTTGTTAAAAAATGTATTAGCATCATAACATGAGTTCTTAGCTTTATCGGTCTTACTGGTAGTTTTTTAAATTTGTGATCGTTTTCTTGGAATCATTAATTATGAACTTAATCTATTTAATAAATCGCCGAACTGATCCAATTTTTGATAATATCTCAGGCTAAAAGGTGGTGACCATCTATGTGTATACGTAAATAAAGAATGCTCTTCTAGACTCTCTCCGAAAATCTCGTAATTGTTGTCTATGTTGTTTCCCTTCGACTATCCCCCTTATCTATAACACCGAAGATTATTTCGAAGAAATGCCATAAACGGGGGGAAGCCAAATTTAAAACGCGATTGGCGGCCGGTGGGAGGGTGGGGTAAGTAAAATGAACCCGGCTATGGGAAAAAAAGAGAACTCGCTAAGGGAGCGGATTGTTGGGTTGATGGGGAGAGGCAGTATATGAAAAGATGAAAAGGTTTTTTTTCTCTTGTGAGAGGGAGATAGCGATTGGCGGCGGGGATGAGAGAGAAGAGTAAAGGAGAATATGTAGAAGGGTGGGATGTGAGAAAAGTAGTGAACGGAAAGGAAAAGGTGATGAAAACGGTTCTATGTATCGGTATTGGAATGAAGAATTAAATCAGAAATAAAGAAAATGTACACTTTGAATAAAAATTGGTGAAATGTGAGGGAATAATGACTCTGTTAATTGATTTCAAAAAGATAGATGAAAAAATATTGTGGATCCGGGAACATTATGCCAACGCATAATGTTTCTGTACAACTACAGAAACAGGATGTAATTTAGTTAAGTTCCAGCCGGACGAGAGGATGAACTGAAAGAAAAAATGATAGTTTTGAATACCTGTTTTGTGGTCTTTGAGGGGTTGGAATACCGTAGATTTCGTGTGTTTCCGTCTCCTCTCGCTGGTTTGGTCTTTTGCTAGACCAAAAGAGCTTTTGCTCGCCATCTTCAGTAGCAGTGTCGGTCATTTCAGTCATGATAGTCTGCACCACAGTACAAGTGACAGAACAATGAGGATGCCCAGAAAACATCCAAATTGCCAAAAGTGAATAACACCGCTACTGAAGATGGCGAGCGACCTAAATCAGCGGTCTTGCTAAAGACCAAACCGGCGAGAGGAGACAGAAACACGAAATCTACGGTAAAAAAATGGTACTTTCAGTACTCGGTTATATGTTCGGCGCTTAGTGTTCATGTGGAGTTGGACTCTGTGAACGCCCCCTGCCCGAATAATGGGAGGCGGAGAATGAAAGATGTTGAAAGCGTGAGGGAGATGGAGAATATGGTGGGGGGCGGACAGAGGAAGAGAGAAAGGAAAGTTATTCATTGAGCGAGGTTATCCAGGGACGACGAACCCCGCGATTCCTCTTACGAACTTTACACTCAGATAGTGCGATTTCTTATTCCCACAAGTTTACACCAGCCTACATTAGGCTATCTATTTTCTGTTTATTTATTGAGGTGCATCCCCCGTTTGATGCTAACTAAGGTAAGATCCACATGTTCTGAGTCCGAGGGATACATTGCGATACAAATTTTAATTAACGCTACGAACATAATTTGATAGAACTAAAATTAAAAATCTACTCATTTAGCACATTTAGCAGCTGAAGGTATTGTAATGATACAGCCCATTTTGTACATACACAGTATATTTTATACACTAAAGAATGTTAAAATTTCATTTCAGCTCAGTACTCCTTAAGTTCCTGCACAACTATTCAGTATAACTGCTCTGCCTTTTAATTAAATATAATGGCGCCATTATAAAAGGGATTTTTAATTTTCGTGGCAGCGTTTCGCGGCCTGGGTTGGGTCGGGTTATGTCTGGGATTAAATATGGCAGGCTGTGGAAACTTAGGGATAAAAAAGGTATTAATATGTAGTTCCGAAGGGTCTAAGTATGTTGCTAATTTATTATATTTTGTTTTGGGTTTTTCACTGTAGTTTATTCTCCCTTGTGGGTCGCATTCGTCGAAATTTTGCTTTCACGCTGGTTCGGAACTGATTATAACTGATTATATTGGAATAATGTAAAATACTCATGTCTGCCGATTTGGTTTTTTCGCTAGGTCGCGTTCAGCTCCTCGCCATCGTCTGTAGGTACGCCGCTGGTCATTGAGGAATCTTAGTCAGGGTTACCTTCGTTTCAACAGTTATGGTATTGATACTACACGAATGTCACTGACGGAGTAACAACGGCGGGAAGTCGAGAAACCGGTCTAGCGGGGGCCTAAACATCGAGTGTTTGTGGGGGTCTCGGAATATAGTATCGCCGATTTCACAATACCCCGAGAGAGGGAGAGAGACCCCCCAGAAAGCCGGTCCGAGACTATTAACCGAAACAAGTCGAGGGGTGTAGGGGCCCGCCTTACTGTCGAGGGGTAAAAAGGAATATTATTGTGAGAGTTGGCCCCTAGAAGGGCCGTTTGTAGAGAGCCGAACCGGGGGGTGGGTGGGTGGTGTGTGGGGGGGAGACAAAAAATAAAAGGTTTTCGGGCGGGCTGCCCGCCCAGAACCGGTTCCGACGAAGGCCAAGGAGCCCCCTTTCCTTTTCCCCCGACCCCGGGTTTAAGGCGCTTCCTCTAGACGCTTCCATAACTCTCCGAGCGCCAAGTCTCCCGCCGCCGTACCTCTCTTTTGCAGGGCAGAATTTTACGTCTCGATGGGTTAACACTGTCACTGAGCAGGCCCAGTGACTCTTCACATATCCACTTTTTTGTTATTCTCTAACTGAAAACCCCCATTTTAGGACGAGTTCCTACAGTCCAGAGGTCTAACCGAACCTCACATCACCATCTAATACCTTGGATCCCGCCCAATATTGACATTGGAGGAAATTAAATAGTCGACTCTCTCATACACGAAAATTTACGTGTCTCCCTTCTGCTACATTTCAATAATTTACTTAAATATGTAATCAAATAAGATATATCGCCCCTTTGCATCCACCAAGCAGCTCGTACAGCACCGGGACGCACAAAATTGACATATTCTGTAGTTTTTTCGATCTTCCGTCTCCTCTCGCTAGACCGGTTTCGGCCCCATCCTCAGTTTCAGTAGCTCTTTTTGTCAGTAGCCTGACATATTTGTCGATTGTGGGGCATCCTGTTTGCACTGTTAAGTTTTACCGCGGAGGTTGTTTTGAAAAAAGAGATCGAATTAAATTGAAAAAATTCGTATAAGCTGCCGAAACAGTCGGCAGTTAAGCCGAAACGGTGGGCCTGTCGAATTTCCGCCAGATGTTCGAATATCTCCTCCATAAGGCCCGAAATTTGAGCCACTGAAATTAGATATTATTACGCTATCATTAGAGTCGGGTTTTTTCGGACAATAATCATTTCCTTATTTGAAAAGTATTCAACGTACAAAAGTATACCTTATATAACACACACCGTATTTTTTTAAAAGTAAACATCTGTCCTTTAAACTGACTAAATAAAAGAAGAAATGAAATTGGGAAATATAGATGGGAACTATCAAAGTGCCGAGCCTCATTTCCAATCGAGTGTATTAGCGTTGTGCCTAAGTGTAGTTTCTGCCACCGTCAGTAGACGAAACCAACGCCTCCACATGGTCAGGAATGAGCTCACGATGATCATGAAATTGGATCAGGTTGATGAAGAACCAGTCGCCAGGCAGTATTGAGAGCAGAACTTTCACTTATACAAACCAGACGAGAATGAACTAAACAAATCTTTACTAGATAACTGCATGTTTCGGTGTCGCACCGAATTCTTCGCCTGTGTTACAAACGTTTCGGTCGCAGAAGAAATGAGAGCGGCTGACACAAAGGGGGGCCCCCTGGGGGTATGTTGAAATATGACGGGTGAATATCGATACTTGGCGTAAATTATAGTCGTGGCCATTTTAAGCGACATGTGCCGATTTCTGATATTTTCCCCTATCTCTCTCTTTCTCTCTCGGTTTTCGATATGCCGCTATCGATAACACCGTTATCGCGCGAACGTCCGGCCATCCGCCGGTGCACACCCTGCGACAATATCGCGTCAAATGAAAACCCCCCCTCCAATTTTGTACGTACGGGCCCCTAATTAAAATCCCCGCCTGCGACAGCGGAGTCGCAAAAGGGCGAAAGGTTGCCGGACAATTTTCGAGTTTCATTTGATTACGCCCACCAGAGCGACGGGTAATACTGTTCGTGACGCTGATGTGAGGGAAATACGAATTTCGGTGGGTAATTTCAAAACAGATAACACCGACAAAACACGGCCCTTCTCAGTCGTGATACGGGTCGTGAGATGGACAATACCACGCCCTCTCACTCTCTCTCTCTCTCTCTCTCTCTCTCTCTCTCTCTCTCTCTCTCTCTCTCTCTCTCTCTCTCTCTCTCTCTCTCTCTCTCTCTCTCTCTCTCTCTCTCTCTCTCTCTCTCTCTCTCTCTCTCTCTCTCTCTCTCTCTCTCTCTCTCTCTCTCTCTCTCTCTCTCTCTCTTTTTCTCTTTTTCTCTCTCTCTCTCTCTCTCTAAAAAGAGAACTATAAAAAGCAATAGTTTAGAATACCTGTTTGTGGTCTGCGAGGGGTTGGTATACCGCAGATTTCGTGTGTTCTCTCTCCTCTCGCTGGTTTGGTCTTATAGGGAGGGTGCTGGTATATAGTGATAAATGCTCGACAAAAGGCATTGTATATTTTTGCTGTTCGTAGAATTGTTAATGTGAGAATTTTCAGGCTTCCGGGTTTCAAAGAGGGAGCAATATTTTCGATTATTTGAGCGCCGGTGAAACTATAGTGCGTTCCCGGTTTCATGGTGGCGTTTAAGATCAGAGGCCGTCTTCTCGGGTAGCCCCACCCTCCCTCTCTCCGCCCCTCTCTCTCTCTTCCTCTCCCATTAATCAGTCATCGGTGCCCTACTGGGTAATCAAGGGCCCGCGCCGTAATAGGTACCCTCGGGACTTCCCTCCAAACTACCCCACGGGTTTGTAGGAGCCCTTTAAACTCCCCCCAGATGGCATTAGTTCTACGCGTTACGGTGGGAACCCCGGCCACTCGTCCACTTTGGGCCACTGTATGTGTATATATATATATATATATATATATATATATATATATATATATATATAGCCCGTATAACGTAATTTCTGTAATTAAATTGACCCTCCCCGGTTAGTGTGCCCTCCCTTACCTACTAATTTACGTTAATAGGCAATACATAAATTATTGTATGTTATAAATAATTAATTACTTGGTTCATCATCATATCAAGATTATAATCTATTATTTTTGTAGGCCATTAAATATTGGGATAGTATTTATGAAATTAGATTTTGGTTGGGGGCGTACAGTAAGGTTTAAAACCATTGCATTAGTGGTCCTGAAAAGGACTCTTTTGTTAATCTTTAGGGCACATCATTCGTTCACCCTTACAATACACCTTACCTTACACACTGACTCGGGTCATCCCTTCTCCTACCGTAGCTAATGGCGTCCGTTCGGCGTGTCTCTCTCTAATGACTCCGTCTCTTCGGGAAAATCCCTGGGATTATTGGGTTTCGGATTTTGGGAGGGGGGGCGGGCGTTTTGGGACACGTGTACCTCCCCGGGGGCTTTTCCGGGGGCGGCGGCGGCGAAAAACGCTTATCTGAATTTCAAATCCAGGACGAACACACACACAAACGCCGCAGGTCCTCTCCGAATGGGAAAACACGGGAATCGTTTTCCCGGTGCCGAACTCCCGACGGGATTAACCCCCGCCCCCGCCCCCGCCCCCGATCTAGGGGGCGTTGCGGCCGGCAAACTAGTTTCTTTCCCCGAACAGCCACTGGCGGGGATATTTTCTTCGGAGGCCAGTATTTGCCCGCCCCTCGGCGGTTTTATCTTCCTCCAGAACAACCCGCAATCGATTCAAATTTCGCGGTCGATTGAACCCTGGACAACGAGCCGCCCCCTCCTGGTGGTTGAAAAACATGGAAAAGAGTCGAAAATTGGAATTATATGGTCCGGCAACAGTATTCGAACCCTTTTTGCCTTAATTGAAAATTGAAAAATTAAACTGATTTAACGTCAAAAAGTGCAGAAAAAGTTCAGTAAGGCTGCCGTGGCCACAATAAAAGTAAAAAAAAAGGGATTAACGATACAGAAATAATTATGTGGAGAATATTCATTAATTAGGCAAAACTCAAAATAGAATTAAAATATAATTACACGTACGTAAAATATGATAATGCTGAGTAAGCTGATTTGGATGTTTAGTATTAGGTAGAAACGTATTTAATCGTTGTGAAAGTAATTAATTACGTTATCAATTAAATATATTAAAACTGGAGCCTGTATGACTGACTCTGTTGCACCCTTTCAGGACCTAGAGACCTCCTTTATATCGAAAGCTGCAGAATTCTGTCTTGTTTACAAATCTGATAAAACGTTTTTTCTTAATAGTTCAAAATACTTGTTTTGTGGTCCGCGAGGGGTTGGAATACTGTAGATTTCGTTTGTTTGTGTCTCCTCTCTCCTCTTCTCTACTCTCGCTATTCCTACCTCTCGCAGACCGCAAAACAGATATTCTAAACTTACCAATAACTTTCTGTATATAGGCCTATTTTTTCCTGTTATTTCCAATTCTAGACACCCTTACTGCCTCCGTTTCAACTGACAACTTACTGTGTCGGCTTCATTACAAAATATTTTTAATATTGCGAGTATGGTGTTGATTGAAAATTACGCTACAACGCCAGAGGGCGACCGGAAAGCGGAAAACGGGTTGAGGGAAATTCCTGAAATATTAAAGTCGTCTCAAAACCCCCACCCCGTCGACCATTCGCCCCGTCGTTCATTCCGCCGTTCAAACAGGGCCCCGGCGCACTTTGCCCTGTTTCAATTGGCAAATTAAGATGAAATCGTCGCAGCTCCTTCGGGGAATGTAAACCGGCGTTAAAAATGCAGCGAAATTTGCCTCCTATTTCCTCTCCCCCCCCCACCAGTGTCGCGGGGAAATTTGTATTTTTCCCGGAAATTGTACCGAGGGGACCGGCCCTAAAAATGAGTTTAATTTCTCGACTCCGTATCTCTTTTCTTTTTCCCTCCGTCCACACTCCCAAACCTCCGCCCGTTTCCCTCTCCAATCAAACGTAGCGTTTGAAGAAAGAAATATATTCACTTTGTAGATTGGACGGAAGGAATTTAAATTTTTTATTGTTAGGAAATAGACTGCGACACGGTTACGATCCCTGTTATGTATGTGACTTAGGTTAACAGCCACTAAAATTATATTTATTGAAAAAGGGAAGAAAACAGTATTATACCAAGAGTACTATTATTAAATAACTATTAGTGAAGAGGAACCAAATCTGATAATTAAAACTGCACTGAACACTACTACGATTCGAGTTCTCCTAATAATGTTGTATGCGCCTTCCGATTCTCGGATAGGCAACCCGCCACAACTTCCCGCCTTGCGGGTTTGCCTTCGCAACGTTGCGTAGGCGCAAGTTTTTAGGATTTTCGTTTTGGCGTAATTTCATTTCTACACTTGAAATCAATTCCTGCAAAAATTCGTTCAATGTTAAATATTGTGATCTTGTAGACGAGTAAAGGTAGAAAACCGGCAATCACATAAATTACCATTGGTACTAAATTGCATCGCCTTTTTGGTTCAACAGCGTTGTTTGTGTAAATGATATGAGGAGTAATTTTCTTCAGTATTTTGATCTTCGGTCGTTTTTTCCGGAAATCCAAGGAACAGGAATGAAAACGCGTTGCAGAAGCATCATAAATGGGCTGACTGAGAACATGGCGGTCGATGTCTTGCCTAATGCATGAACCGAGTCCCCCTCTGGAGGTGCCCCTACTGGCTCCTTCAAATATTTTCAATCGATTTAGGGTCGATCTTACGCAATTTCCAACACAGTAATCAAACTAAAAAGTGAACCCAAATTGATTTAACACAAATGCAATAATTACGGTAGATACTTCCTCTCGGAGCGAATATTTTAACCTCTTCATTCCGTCCGTCTAAATTTTTTTGAGGTTTGGCCAACCGGAACTGGAATTATGGCTAACGAACATCCGGTGGGATCGCGTAATACTGCGGTTGGCAGAGGTCCCGCGCTAATCCAGAATTTTTCCTGCGTCTGGAAACATTGTGAAGCTTTGGTTTCCGAGCACGGGGAAATTCCAGGATTATCTGGGAGTCGACCAGTATTACGCCTAAGTCGGAGATAATTCTTTCTAGGCGCTTATATAAATTGAAAATTTGAACGTCTCCCCCATTTCGTCCCATCACCTATAGAGTAGATATTTTTCGCGTGAAAAACTTGATAAGTATCAATTTTTTTCTGCCCCGGGCCAAAGGCGTAGTCGCCCTCCGCCCCCGCCGCCGGCGTATTTTTATTCGGCCGTTTATGGAGTCATGAACTGGTGCCCGGGGTTAATGCCGTCGGGAGGGAAGCCTCTGAATAAATGATGGGGGCCGCCCCCACCCCTGCCCCCGCTGAGTGCTCATCCCGCCTCCGCCTCCGCCTCCACCTCATGCATTAGGCAACCTATACCCGGCCATCTACCGAATTTATTTACGATCCCTTCTACACCTTGTTCCACTCCCCTACCGCCTTTGCACCCCGCGCCCCGGTACGACAAGAACCGAATAACACTACTAGCTCGAAAACTGTTCCTGGCGCCGGTGTGTTCTAGGCGTGTCGGCATCGTACAAGAGTCTCTTCATCTTACGAAACTATGAAATTTTTAGTTTAGAATACCTATTTTGCGGTCTGCGAGGGGTTGGAATACCGTGTAGATTTCGTGGGTTTCTATCTCCTCTCGTTGGTTTTTCTGGTCTTTTGCCATTTTCCGTAGCGGTGTTAGTCACTTTGGCAAGTACAAAGTGACAGTGACAGTGCAGTTAGGATGCCCAAGAAACATCCCCAAAGTGCCAAAAGTGATTAACACTGCTGATGAAGATGGCGAGCGGTCCAAACCGGTCTGAAAAAGATCAAAATCGGCGAGAGGAGACAGAAACACATGAGATCTATCTACGGTATGAAATTTCATTGAAATTTAAAATTTGTAATTGAAGAAAATGTCTTCCGGGTTCGACGCATGCACATTGTTGGAATTATATTTCAGGAAAGGTTCCTATATTCTGTGTTTACACTGGCCTAGAGATCTCCTTATTACGAAGCCGTAAGTTGTTTTCATGTGTCAAAAGTGCCATATTTTATTGAGTCATTGACGCGGAAAAAATTCAACAATTGTACTAATAACTATAAGTACTTAGTACAAAAATTAAAGGTAAAAAAAATATTCTGTGTTTAAACCGATCCTAGTTTCTGAAAGACGTGTATGTGTACATATATTCAAAACACCAGGGTCTTTTTTCCTTCAGAAACGCTTAAACGCACCATAATCTCTTTCCAACCTTTCTGTCCCCTCTATCATAATAATATTATTGTCAATCAATTTTTGTAACAATTTGTCATTATACTGTCGAGTATTTATAATTTATTTAATGTTCTACCAAAAAATTACTGTATTCCGTGTAAATGTAGTTCTTATGCATCGAAAAATATATATTTCTAATAATATATTTTAGTGTAACGGTCGGGCTAGTGACTCTGCCAATCGTTCGCACAGTACAGTGTCTGCATACTTAACGGGTCTAATTTATGCAAACCGAGTTCCGTTCTTGTTTCCTCCCTGCGTTATAGGATGGGTACCGCGGGACAGAAACTGGTAAGGACCGCAGTTCGATTTCTTGTTTTATATATTGAAATCCTGCGGGACGAGATTGGGGGGCGGGAGGAGGACAAAGTTTGCCTTCTGCGGCTCCCTAGGCGGGGTGGGGGAAGGAATCGGAAAAGCCCGGAGAAAGGGATAGGTTTTCCCGTTAAGAGTTTCCCGGGCACGGCTCCAGAAGTTCGGCCCGGTGTTGATTCACCCTCCGTCCCCCGCGCTCGCTTTCCGGGATTACCATGTCTTAGGGAGGCGCGGCACACTTCTCCCCCTCATCCCCCTAACCTCCACCCTCCCCGCACTTGTTGATACAGCGGGATGAGACCCCCGGCACTGTTTATCCCTGGGATTTATGTCGGGGCCGGCTGCTCTAGCTGCGGCGGCGGCACCTGTTGTTAACAGTTTTCCTGTCTCGAGGGTTTCTCTCCCCACCGTTAAGGTATTTTCGTTAGAGCACCGAGGTTTGATCGATCCTGAACTATAAATAGAAGCGTGGCGTTATAGGAAAAAAGATAAGCGCGACTTGTTATAATTCTCTGTAAACGCCAGGCCGTATTAAATTTGTGTATACACACAAAATACAACGGATACACATAGTTTCAATACAATACAGTATCACATTTACTGACAATATCAATTATATCAGAAATTCCCTACATACCTATGTCGCCAGCGATATAGATCCCACATACCTCAAGACAATATGGCGTCTGTGTAATATATATATATATATATATATATATATATATATATATATATATATATATATATAATCAGGAACCACGTCGGTCGCTCCTTTCATCTTTTAACAATTGCTTGATTGGCAATTGGTCATTTTTTAACACTTTTAATCTTTTGAATAACAACTAAAAGTTGGCGTGTGTGATCACTACTCACAGAACACACAAATAGGATTTAATTTTATTATTTGTTTCTGTTTTTGTCTATTTGTTAGCTCAATTTTGCCTTTGCTGATATGCGCTTTATGTTATTTTTTTAGTAGTCTGGTTGGTGTTTGTGAAAGTTGTACTCTCAGTACTGGCGACTGGTGTTTTTTTTCGAAACCAATTTATTCTTCTTTCGAATCTTTGTTAAGGAGACACTTCGTCGTTTTCAATAAATCAATGTAAAGTACCTACTGGTAGCAGTGTATATAATATGCACCAATATATAATGTGCATCATATATATGTTGCAACCCCTAATCCAATTTCGCGTTCAATGGTCTCCTATGGATTTCTTCAGACCAAAGGATAACCCCTTTTATTATTTACGGAAGTACTGTTTCCTCTCCCAGTCAATTTCACTTCGATGTTTTTTGTTTTTTTCTGTGTTGCTTCTACCCCGTTCTCGGTTATATAAACGAAATATCGGACACCGGTTCGCGTCACCAAAATCGACACAAACCGAAATGATTGTTTACGTTTCAATCGATGTCGGCACGTGGAGATAGCACGTGGATTGATATTGTCCCACCGCATACAACAGACCTGTATCCGTTACCGAATCTGGCGATATCAGATGAATGGGCTGTTAATTGGAACGATTCATTGTCACATTTGATGCCCGATATCGATGAGCCAGATTGACAACATAATGAAGAAAGTTTCAAATTACATTTCGGAAAGCGTTGCTTGCTATCCGGGTAATAATTTAACCAGTAATATGATATATATACTTTAGAATATCTGTTTTGTGGTCAGCGAGGGGTTGGAATACCGTAGATTTCGTGTGTTTCTGTCTCCTCTCGCCGGTTTGTTTGGTCATTTGTTCGACCGGTTTCGGCTGCTCGTCATCTTCAGTGGAACTCGTCAGTAGGGCGGTGGCTCGGGCATAATTGTTTATTATCACCGTAATTTTAAAACTTTTAATAAACGTTTTTACGATAGTATATCACATACTAATGTATATATTGTACGTATATTACAAACGGGGATTTCAGTCAGCCGGAATCAAACCTTTCTCCTCCGCGGTTTCCACGAAGCAGTCGTCCCGTAATAAGCGCTATAGAATTTTATTCTTGCGTAATAAAAATGAAAAAGAAAGTAGAACCTGCGAACCACGAGATAGGCGTTAACTCTTCCTCCGCCCTATCTGACTTGGTAATGGCGCGGTTCCTCGGGATCACCCGGACGTTAGAGGGGATGGGGGCCTTTTCTGGAATTATGCATAACCAATTTTCCGGCGTCGGGGATGAGGAAGAGAGGCGGTGTAAACAATTTCCACGGTAGGTGGAAAAAAATTCGAACCCCAGATCCTGTTACCGCGATATAGGTTCGGAGGTCGACGATAGAAGAACTTTCCATACGACTATACGCGGAATGGGAAATGGCTTTTACTCAGAGACGGCTTGATCGTTTCCCTTGTACTCTTTGTACGGACACTGTTCTAAACCGAATATTTCACCCGCTGCATTTACTAAATTTAAATTAAGGTGTAACACGAATACCCCAGTTTTTTAGATCATTCCCCTTATGGTTAGCATAAGTGAATCAATACTGCCTGGCGACTGTTTCTTTAACCTTTACTTGTTAACTAATTTAGCCCTCTTCATAGCGGGCTCACTCACGGCGTCGGTTTCTCAAACGCTAACTTTAGGGACACGTTTCTTAGTTTCCGAGCAACGCAGCCTATACACGTCCCTGTCCCCTACTACCTAATACCTAACCATCTTACAGCGGCTGATTGGAAAATTGGGAAAGGCCTACTTTTTTCTTATTAAATACGGATTTGATAATGAATTCACGCCGCACCACTCTAAGACAAAGACTAAATTATATGGTACCTTTAGTGTTCTTCTGTCTCCTCTCGCTGGTTTGGTCGTCTGTTAGACCGCTGCTTTCGGCTGCTCGCCATCTTCAGTAGCGGATGCTTTTTGGGCATCAAAAGTCACTAACACCGCTACTGAAGATCAGCGAGCAGCCGAAACCGGTCTAGCAGAAGACCAATCCGGCGAGACGAGACAGAAGAACAAGAAATCTACGGTATTCCAACCCGTCGCAGACCACAAAACAGGTATTCTAGACTAAATTATGTCATGTCGTATATCGAGCCCATTCCGTCTATAATGCGGGCATTTCGCTAAACTGTACGACTTTGAGACGGTTCTCAGCCGTCAGGATTCCAATCGTATTCATATTTGAAAATGAAAAATCGCTGGGGCGTATTCCACGTGTCGGGACGGCAATAAAGAGGGGTGCCGTTGTCGTTCCCTCTAATAACGAAGATTCGCGGAAAGAAACCGATGACAGATATGGAATGAATGAGTTCGGAATTCAAATTTTCAAAGAAACCACTTGAATGAGACAGTATTGAGAGCCAGTACTTTCACAAATGCGGCCCGGAAAAAGAGAATAGACTGAAAAAACGAGAAAGTCACCGCGCTCTGGCCACTACTCTAACACAGGTGCCAACCTGTATTATTCCTTCAGTTGGAATTTCAAACCCGAATATACCTTCCCTATTCCAAGTGAATACGGTTGCGGAAAAAATAAATAAGAAAACCGTTTTTCCGGGAATTCCGACACCGGGAAATTTCGTTTTCCTGTTTTTGAAACGGAGGGCGCCGCAGATGTTACCATTTTTTACGGTCCAATTGCTGTTCGCCTTTTGAACGAATCTTAATGTTCGTCTGACTGAAATAAGGGATAAGGTTTGGCCCTTCGGGAAAATGAAATCGACGTTTTCTCTATTGTAGTATCGCGTTGCTCGTGAAAATTCCCCGCAGGATTTTTCCGCCAAGCCGTTGTTGCTTCTCCAAATATTTTCCCGGTCGATTCGGGAATTTTAATTGAGTATCGTGTTTTCATTCTGTCCTTTTATTTATTGTTTTTGTCCCGTTTTTTTTGTTCTTGTTTTCTTTTGCTTTTCCAAAATTGGCGATTGTTTACAATAGTTCTTTTTCTCTTGTCTGTTGACAGCGTGGGAGCGACGTACTCCAAAGCGCAGCCTCGAGCAACGGTGACGTCATGTCCCCGCAGCACAATCACACCGATAACAACAATGACGCCAAAAAGGTAAGATCACAATTTCCAATTTTTATTTACCTAATTTTCCCGGGAAAATATAGGCAATCGGTCTCCAAATTGAAATCGCCACATCGTTAAAAACCGCTTGCTGGTGAGTAATATTTGTTTAATGAAGCTAGAAAACGGCGTTTCTATAAAAAAGGGTCTAGAAAAATTAATTTAACAGCGTTCATTATAGGGGTACTTCCGGTCTACTCAAATTTAGTATAACATATTGGAAACTTTACTTAATCGCCCTGACGATGGTATTTTATTTATCATATTTTAGTGGGTTTCCAACATTTTTTTGAAGATTTTTATTTCCCCTTTATGTTAGGACTATTTAGTGCCCTTTAGGTATTACGCTATTTTTTCATTTTTTATGTTCATCCTCTTGGCCGGGCAGTAAACTGGTTTCCTTTCATTTACTGCCGGGCGGTTGGCTATTTAAAATATATTCAGGTTTTACAGCCCTATTAAATATAGGGATAATACTGGAAAATGTTTTAGGATATGGGAAAAACGTTTGACTTCTTTTGACAACCTGTTTTGTGGTCTTCGAGGGGTTGGAATAACGTAGATTTCGTGTGTTCCTTTCTCCTCTCACCAGTCCGGACTTTTTGACAGAACGGTTTCGGCCGCTCGCCATCTTCAGTAGCGGTGTCAGTCACTTTTGGCACTTTAGATGTTTTTACCAACCCGGTGAGTTCGTAATCGGCAAAATTGAAAGAATACCCTAGACCCCGTTCGAGCCGCAAGTCACCGTCTCTCGCCCATAGTTCGGGATATTTCCCCCGCCCTTAAAGACTACATTTTTTCCCGGGTATGAAAATTAGTTTCCCCCCGTCGTCAGGTGTAGTGCGGGGCCGGGAAGCACAGGAGTCGTTCGGAAACCATTACCAGCCCTTTTCCTTCTCCCCGGAAAATGTCCTCCTTCTCCCCGTCCCTCTTTTATGAAAAGACGCGCCCCCATTTAATGGGCCGACCCCGCCCCGCCTAATGCCGGGGCCCCCCTTTTAGGGCGAGAAGAGGATAATATCTCGGAAAAACGCTCGGCTGGCACCGGACCGGGGTTTTTCCCCGTGAACAGATATTATTAACCGTCGGGAGACTCAATGGAAAATTAGTCCCTCGACATTTCCCCCCCCCTCCGCCACTGTTCCTCAACTCTTTCCGGCCCATTGACCATAGTATCCCGACACATTCGCGAACTTGAATCTTTGCCACTAACCTCACTTGCAAGTACTTTACCGTACGCTTCTGTCTGTACCTCCGCCCCCCTCTTTCATAAGAAAAAATTGTTGCATCCCCCTCAATATTCCCAACACTCTATTTCATCAATATTGTCATAATTTTTAATTTATTTAATGGGCTACAAATAATTAAATAAATTATATACTAAATTCCGTATGAATATAGTTATTATTAAGTTTTTTCATGTCGCAATCAACTGTCCTGGATGTACCGTAGGTTTCGTCTGTTTCTGTCTCCTCTCGCCGGTTTGGTCTTTTGCTAGGAGACAAAAACAGACGAAATATACGATATTCCAACCCCTCGCAGTCCACAAAACAGGTACTCTAAACTATCTTAGACATGTGCAATTGTTTTAAATATCGTCCTGATATGGTCCTCGTGATAAAGAAGTGGCCCACTGGTGACTTGTTATTTTTATTACAAGAAATAATATTTTTATTACATCTAATATAACAAAAATAAAAAAAAATTGAACGAGGGTTGTGGATTAAGAGTAAGGGTATTGCTGATTTTTCGACACTGAGTTGACTCTTTTTTTGTTTGTATTCAAAAATGATATTCTAACCCCGCAGTTTGGAAACACAGTCGTATTTGATTTTTAATTAACCACTCAGGGCGATACAGTACAATACGTACAGGCGGAATCTCTTCCGTCTAATCGGAGCAGAGGGCAAACGCAAAACGTAAACCGACTTGTTGGGAAACCCGAGTAGACCGATATCTTAACTTTTACCAAATCCCCTTCCATCTCTCTCTCACTCCCTCCCTAACCCCATCGCTCTTCGTCTTCATCATCTCGGCGGCAGTTTCTTTTGAAAATCGCTTTCGCCGTCGCCAAATATTTGCTCTCCCCCCCCGGCCCATCGAATAAGGTGGGTAGGACTTGAAAGTCGACGGGTAATCGACGTCGAAAGGTCGCGGAGAGTTTCTGTCTGTGTCGCCCCCTTGATAACTCCACCCATTCCCCGACCAGGGAAAAAATAAGTGGGGGAAAAAACAAAAACAAAATTCGGCAACTCCGGGGATACTTTGGGGTAGTTGCGGTGCCAGGGGGAGGGGTGGCGGTTGCCCTTTTAAGCGCTTCTTGACTTAGCGAAAATTGGAAAGCTGTCCCCCATCCGCAAGTCGGGAAGACAAATAGAAATTACCATTTTCGGAGAAACTGTTTTTTCAATCAGAAACACCCGCAATTTAATTGATGAAATTGCCAGATTATACAGGGTTCGAAAATAGGTAATTATATGCGTCGTAGGGATCAATAGATTAATTGGATTTTGAATTGACAGCAGCGTATTGGTCCTGTACTGACCGCTGTCTACGGTAATATAATGTTGCGGAGGCAAACCCGCAACACAGGTAGGCGTTCCGGGCTTAGTCCGACCGCGTTTTCTAGAACGCAAATTAGCGTCCCTACACGATTTGTTTTTCCGGACAAATTTGTTACGTTTGTTACCGACGATCTGTGATACAAAGTCCTCGAGAGGGATAAAAATAATCTGCGCCATCTTAAAAAAAATTGTTAATCTAATGAGTGATGGTAGTCGGTTTGTTTGTTTTACTCCTTGCACAGTCAATTGTTACAACTGTTACAGGGTTATGAGTACACGATGTAATGAGTTTTTATGTTGACGTGACTGGCAATATAAAAGAAGTCCCCGTGGTGGCACTTTTAGGGTTGCGTAAGAAACTCTCTTGGCCAGTGGCGTATAAGCCGACTTATAATGGATGGATGAAAGAAAAAAGGGAATGTGCTCGTTCCCATTTCGGATGATGAGAAGGGCCAGAATGGAATTTAAGGGAACCGGGATTTTGCGACTCCGTCAACTGTCGGTATGTTGTGAGGTCATTGCGAATTGTTTGGTTAGAGACATACCGAGGAGCATTAAGGATTATTGTACGAACGCGTTTCACCATTTTGCACAATAATTGTACGTATTTTTTTCTCCTGGGAAACTGCCTCTCATAAGAAAAAAAAGAGTCTCCCGTTTTTTTACATATCTTCCCGCCGATTGGTAATACTGCGTTTTCAAGTGAGATAACAAGAATTTCCATCTTGAAAAATGGTTCAGAAGAGTTGGATCCGTGGTATGGCCGTTAGAAGGGTCGCGTGGGCCCTTATGACCTGAGCCGGGAGTACCGTCATTGGGTGGCTTTTCCCTCGAGAGTTCGGTGAGTGAATGTACAGTGAGCGCACTGTCAGTAGATATAACTTGAAGAAATAGTAGTTGTGGCTACAAAAAAAATGAAAAAAGAGGTGAATTTGAAATATAATGGTAAATTCGAATTTGTGATGTAGGCCGATCGGGTATGAAAACCAGGCAGCAGGGGGCGTACTCGAACCCCCGTCCCTCCCTCTGGGCACTACCTGTTGTACACGCTGGATTTATTAATTGGAAATTGGACAATGGCAGGAGGTAGTTGTTGAGGGTAGGGCGGAGGCAACAATGGCGTTGGAGGGTTGCCGTTGACCGTTTTATTGGCGGTTTCGATTCACCCCGAACCCTTTGTGGCGCGACCCGGGTCTTTGGTCCGGTTCCGTCCACAGTTCGAGGTAGCGGAAGATGAGAATGGGTTTATTAGATTTTCAGCGCCGGTCCAACCGCCCGCAATGGGACGAAATTAATTATAATATTTACAATAGGATTTTGAGCGGTGTGGGCGGGATTTCATTGGGAAGGCATTTTTATTTTGGCGGTGGGGATTTTTTATTACTTGGTTCCCTAGGGGCGTGGGTACGCCCCACAGTCTACCGATGTGTGTGGGCCACCTAATTATCTCAGGTGTTATGGCGGAACAGATACCGAGATATCCATGGTATACACTGGGTGTCTACCCTATTATACATACGGGGGTAGATTGAATGAACCCACGACGAAGGGGAATAAATTAGCTCAGTATTGTGTAGAGGAAATAAAAGTCAAAGAAACAGTCGCCAGGCAGTATTGAGTACGAAACGTTCACTCATACCGGTCAAAGCATCACTTCGTAATTTATTATATATAAATATATACAGTTTTATACCATAAATTAAAAAGTTTATATATATATATATATATATATATATATATATATATATAAGGGACGAAAGAATGAGTTGGAAATTGGATCTACCGCATTAAATGATAAAAAGTGCCTGGCTAAGAAGGCCTGGTTTGAAGGTCTCCTTCAGACGTCAAAGCTTTAGCGAAACATAATCATTGTTCTATCTCCTCGTTATATATATATATATATATATATATATATATATATATATATACCTTTTTTCTTTTCATCCTTGGTAAGGCTGAAATGTGGGGGGCTTTACTTGCCTTTTGTATCGTTTCTCCAGTCCGTGATGATGGAGGTGAAATTCTCGCGACCTATTGCCACACTCTCTCTCTCTCTCTCTCTCTCTGCTCTCTCTCTTTCTTGCGCCGGTTCCTAATTCCCGCTTTGTGGTATTCCCTCGGGCGGGATCGTTGTGGGATGGGGCTAAGGATCTTAAATCCCCCAGACCCCCTTCCTACATCCCCCGTTCGTCGTGCAGTCCCAGCGGCCTTTCTTGTGCCGAATGTATTTAATTTCGCTCGGTGGGGTCGGCAGGCGATGTTGGGGGGGGGGGCAAAATGGGATTGGGGCCGCGGTTATCCCCCGGCCAGGGGGGTAGAGGAACCAATAAATGGAAGATGGAAGGATGTTCGGATATTCGTTCCTCCTGCGAGGCGAAGGTACGATTTATATACGGGAGGAGTATTTCGCGTACGGTGGGGATTTATAATTTTAAGAATCTATAACTACATTGGATATTTCTATTAACAGCCCTGGAAATGGAATGGGTGGCGATATTGAATTGACTTAACCAACTCCCTTTTTCCTATTTAAATTAAGAAGTTATAGGAATAATTATTGAATAGTAAGCCTTAATTCTGCGGCTGATTCGTACGAAAGAAACTTTTGATCTCAATACCGCTTCCTTTTTTTTATCCTTTTTTGTTGTACAATCAACTTAATTATATTACTTATAGGTATAATGGGTGGCAACGATGAACACTGACATGACCGGCAAGTTAAAGAAGCCACCCGATGGTTGCACTTTTGGCCTCAATAGATCGCGACTATTACTTGGGAACCAATTAATAATTTATATCGTAATGCTTTGAGAAGAAAGTGGTGAGGGGTGGTCAATCCTTGTTATTCCTGGATTTGCCCTGCGTTTTGAAGCCTCCAGTGCCTGCATCCCACTTTTCGGAACTCTTATCGGAAGTGTTCCGGGACAAGCGCACCAAGAAAAATCCCACACTACGCCGGAAGTTAGTGATAATTCAAGTTCTGGCCGCGGAAACTTTCGCTCGTTTGTAGAAAAAAAAGTCGGTCTTTGGGGGGGGGGCGTGAATTTGAGGCATAGCTCAAGCGATTGCGGGCGGAAATAAAACCGGCGAAGGCTACAACGTTGTTGGGGGTTCATTGTTGGCCGCCACCCCCATTGTCCAGTTTCCCTATTAATAACCCCGCGGGGTGGCGGTACAACAGGTGTAGTGGGGGGTGGACGGGGGTCCACGACTCATTGTGTCGCCCGGCATATTGAAATTGCCGGAACCTACTCTCTCTACCCCCCATATATACTGGTATTCGCTCGCATTCGTACCCCTTGGCAAAATCCGTTGCCGCCGTATCAAAACAGCCCCGTGTGCAATGAGACAGAAATTATACCAACATTAAAAACATAACCGGCTCATTTAGAGAAACGCTTGTTACCGAATTGTAGAGACTCAAGTTTTTAAAAGTAGCAATTTTGTATCTGTACACGGTCGATAAAGTTTATAACAACAGTGCTTAGGTCTGAATATAAGTTATTGCCGCCGTCATAAAATCGCGTATTATTTACAATATCGTGTGTTCATGCAGCAAATATTACAGCAATGTGATTGCATATTGTATTCGGTAATCACTTGAATATTATGTCTGTACATTTCTACAACTTATCCCCTCATTCTAACATTAGGTTTAGATCCCCCAATGGTGTTTATTTGATATGTACGGAAATAATTACAGTATATTGTTTATTACGGTTCTTACAGCAGGACAACGAAAAATACCAACTATGAGCAAGTTCTCTTGCTTGTCGGTTCGGAAGGGCGTTCTACTCGTACATGCTTAAATCCTTAATTAGAGAATTAAACTTTTGTAAATAGATTTACAATGGGTAGAATTTTGAAGAAGAGAAAAACTTATATTACTAAAAATGAACAGGGGGAATTTATCTTGCCCGCAGTATTATAACATTATAAATAGGTATATTCGTAGTCATCTTACTCTGATTGTATGATAATGAAAGTATATTTATTCCTATGAGCATTTCGTTAGCGGACAATCCTTTGAGGAGCAGATGGATCGTCCTATAACGGGTCTGCTTAAGCGCCTTTCGTCTATGCAAACCGGCAACGCTCTGAAGTCTTTTGGGATTGCCCAACTCGAACAGACGGGACGTTTTTATCATCGTTCCCCTGAGCATTTATAATTATTGCCGTTTTGTTTATTCATCGGCGCCAAAGGTCCGGCTGTGTGATCCCCCTCAATGGAAATTTCCCCAAAATAAAATTGGCGGGACGCCAATAAAAAAATGATATTTGGTTCTGGGGAAAGAAATAATTTAAGTTTCCAAAATTATGGGATGTACGGCTTAGCGGTTGAAAGGGCAGGGTTCGAATCCCGGTGGCTTACCGGAATTTTCCTTCAATTATAACCAGTACCGATTAATCCGGGTGAACTCCGGAACAGGGGAAAATGGAAGATTGGAATGTGAATAAGTAGTGGGGGATATTAAAACATCTTTCTCGTACCATCTTTATCGGTCCCGTCCCCCTCCCCCGTTTTTTTTGGAGGGTTCCGTAATTCCGGAAGGGGCACATATTCCGGAAACGATTTTCGGATTTGGCCGTCGGTTGAGGGGGGGCCGTCGTGGGGGGAAGAAGCCGTTAATCTTTGAACCGAGACAGCCCCTCTATAACTCGCTCTCTCATGGAAGTTTCAGTAAATTCTTGCCTCAGGCTCCCTCTATCTTCCCATAAGAAATTAATACCTACCTACCGGAGGCCCCCTTCCACCCCCGGGTTCAACATGGAAGGAGTTATGAGGGGATTCAATGTTTTATGAGACGTCCCCCCCCCCGCCCCCTTAGGTCTCAACTACCCCCCCAACTGCGCTCCTGAGGGCGGCTATACCAATTTCGTTGGAAATTCGCTACGGAAACATTTTCCAGGGTTCCCGGTATTGCTTTTTTCGAATTGAAAAGTTCGGCTGAAGCTTATCCCGGGTCTTAACCTGAATAATTAACTGGTTAATTTTAAGTTAAGGCAGCGGGGGTTTGTTTTCTGTCTTCGCCCGACGTTTCGGTTTCTCGCTGTACAGTTCTCGGTAGCCCTTCTGTCCGATAAAATTCTAATATGCATCCGGCAAATTATGAGCGCTTTTAATATATTATTTTGGGATAACGTAGATGGTCTTTAGCTAGACCGGTTCCGGCTGCTCGCTATCTTCAGTAGCGGTTGGTCACGTTTGACACTTTGGATGTTTTTCGGGCATCCCCCGACTGCATTATCTCTGTCCAAACCAGCGAGGGGAGACAGAAACGCACGAAATTTACGAATTATACATTTGTAAATATGAACTTCTAAATAAATAAAGTAAATATGAAAACTATCTTGGCGTTAGTTTAACACTTTTCATTGTCTCCCAAGGCAAAGTCCCACTACCAAAGTCCCGCTACAGTTATTGAGTTCGCGTTTTCTGGAGTGTTTTTGAACAATCGTAGAATATTTGTTTCCTTATTATTTTATTGACCAATGTTAAGTACTTATGCTTTGTTTGTTAAACGCCCTCCTGGGATTTCTTTCAAGTTCGGGTCACCGACCAATTATCCCCGTCCGTATGTAGGCCAATATGCTCGGTCTGTCCAACCTTAAAGTGGTGTGGCCGAAGGACTAATGACTAATTAAGCGCGCGCGTCGACTAATTGGCGTAGGAAATGTGTACGGGCTAGGTCGTCCTTTGCAATTAGGCCGCTTCCGAAAGGTCCCCGCCAACTGGCAAATATTGACCGGCCGATATCTGTAATTGAATTTTGATTCAATTTCGTTCGACCCGCCCGCCCGCAACTAACCCCCAACACTTTGTACCACTATTTTCACCAGGACCCGGTTCATCTTTTAGCGTTTTCTTGATGCACTGCGGAATTCACAGATTGGTAAAAGAGCTACAAAAACACGGTTTAAAAGCTTGTCACAACGAGCAACAGACAGGGTTATAGGACCAACGCTGTATTTTAGAATACCTGTTTTGTGGTCTGCGTGGGGTTGGAATAACGTAGATGTCGTGTGTTTGTCTCCTCTCGCCGGTTCGGTCTTTTGCTAGACCGGTTTCGGCCGCTCGCCATTTTCAGTAGCAGTGTTAGTCATGTTAGTCTCCACCACATTACAAATGACAGTGCAGTGAGGATGCCCGAAAAGCATCCAAAGTGACTAACACCGCTACTGAAGATGGCGAACGGCTGAAATCGGTCTAGTCAAAAGACCAAACCGGCGAGAGGAGATAGAAACACACGAAATCAACGCTGTATTTGTTTGGATTTCATAGGAACTTGTTGTGTCGAGAAGAGGGGCGTATTAGATGGAAGTCTTAAATAAGCCTTAATGAGCTTCTCGACACCCGGAGTTGATTCACTCCTACCTGAAGTTCTGCAGATATTTTTCTTCTACTTCGTTCCCACCATTCTCTGTGATGGTTAGCATTTGTGAAAATTTCTCTCCCAATACTTCCTGGTTCTTTGGCCTAACTGAACTAACCTGACTCATCTTCAGCGGGAGACGAAGGAAAAACTGATTTTTCCGGCTTTATGAATAATCTCCGCGGCCCGAATTGAGCATGCACGGCTGTTTTCGACTGCCCAGCGTCCGTGCGCACAACTTCCCGCTGCTGGCAGCCGGAAGCGCGGGCCGCCCGACTGGAAAACCACTTCCGGGAGAGTGACGGCGCTTTATATTGCCAGTTTATTGGGTTTCCGAGGGCTTTGTTTGCTTCCCGCCCCCAGCCCCGTCGCGTAGGACAACAAACAGGTTGTTTGCCTAAAAATTATTACGTCTCGACGGATCCGAAAACAACAGTTTGGGCCGCGTGTGATTTTGAACAATTTGCTCGATCGATAACAAATTCAACATTTTTTCATCGTCCCCTTCGATTAGATGGATCAAAAAACCTTAGAAAAAACCTCGTTAGCACTGGGAAGGGTTCTTGCCCAGCGATCCACTATCTCCGTATAGTTTGAGTAAGGTTTTTCCTCTGCGATGTTTCTCCCTACGGCAGTAGGGCGTAAATGCGAACACTGTATAGAACCCATTCAGGGTGGTTTTCTCGCAAACGGGTATAACTACGATGATGATGAGGAATAAATTGGTTCCGAATTCGAGGCCAGAGAACCGTTCGGCGGACAGTATTGAGAGCGAGACTTTCACAAATGCCACGCAGAAAAGAGAATGAGAACAAAAAAAACTGACTGAATGGTATATTCTGTTGAATATTCCGAATATTTACCCACACAACGTGTATTGAGAGCAAACATGCAGGCCAAAAAAACTTCATTTTGCCTATAAACTGGTTTATTGAGACAAATCTTCGAGGCAATTTTTTTGTTTTTAATTTTGACGTTATGCCACACATTCTTTATTAAGGGGGGGGATATTTAGACATACTTCTGTTCCTATTTTTTGGTGACTTTGAGCTCTGCCTTCAGAAAAAATGTATCGGCTGTGGAATATAACAGTGGCGGTGCGTCGAATCAGTTTATATTCTCGCTGCATCGATATTCGGTGAACGTTTAGTCAATACAATTAAAGACTGTTTAATTAATTCGCTCGTGTTCAGTCGGCTATTTGTGTTACCCGTCACGTGATCTCTCGGTAAGTGGTTGTGCGAGTGGGGGGGGGGGCGTCTCGAAGGAAAAGTTGAAGTGGCCCCCCCCCCCCACTTTGACCTTTTCTCTGAAATATTCATTTGACAGTTTTGACGGGGACCTCGAGAGAAAGAGAGTGGTGGCAGAGTCGACTTGAATATTTAAAAAAATACCACCCCTTCCTTGGGCACAACTTTCGGTAAACGCTTTTCCCAAAATTAAAGTCCGGAAAAGTAGAACGGGCTAGGTGGGCGGGGGAGGTGGTTCTGAAAAGGAGGTTGCTCTAATAATTAATAATTTCTCTTTCCCCCCACTTGAAAATTGCCCTAAAATAAGACGTCGGGGATGATAAGTACGGGGGAAGGTAGCGCTTCGTCTGTCCCATTCTTGCAGTTTGAAGTCTCACTGTTATTACAACTCCGTTGGCAGTGTCACTCGATTAACGAGTTAGTTGGGTTCATTAAGTGTGGGGCGTTACGTGAAAATGTATAATTAATCTAAGTAGTATTGTCTCTGGTGTGACTTAATCAAGGTGCAGGTTTTTTTTTCCTGTACACACTACCCGGCTGAATTCCAACTAGTTTCATCATCACGTCCGGGGTTATAACGTAATACCATTGTACCATTTATTATATATTTTATATTTAAAATAAATATAATGTAAATAAAATTATAAATATATATATATATATATATATATATATATATATTATAAAATAAACTACAGTGCTTTCGTTGGGAATTGTACAATACTAAGAAGGTTAAGATGTACTCTATCGCATCCAATGATACAGGCCATGAGCTAAGAAGAACGTCAAAGCTTTATTCGAACAGATTACATGTTCTCTTTTTTCCGTATTGCCATTATATATATATATATATATATATATATATATATATATATATACGTCTTTTTTTTCTTTTCATGCTTTCCTTTTTCCTGAGTGAAGAAGGAAAGGCTCTCTTATCCGACGTCCAAAGCTTTATTCGAACAGATTATATGTTCTCCTTTTTCCCGTATTGTCGTTACGCACATATATATAGTCTTTTCATCCTTTCCCTTTTTCCAGAGAGTGATGTAAACCCTCTTCTTTTTCTCCCCCAAATGATACAAAACTCGGAAATCGGGAATCGAAACCGTCCACTCGTCGCAGGAGCGGGGCCTTGCTTATTATCGGCGATGTTCCGAACAAATGTTCGGGGACTTAACTTGGTCCAAGGCAAGTTGGGAACAAGTTGCGCTTAGCTCTGCTAATAACTATAACTATCTTGTTGGGAGATTACTCGCAAGGGATTGGTCTGGATCCGCCAAGACGTCCAACGTTGCTCGCGTCCAGGGATTCCCATCGAAAGTCCTTCGAACCATCCTCAATGCTCCCCCCATGTACGTTTCCAGTCGCACTCTTCACCACGATCTCAACATCACCGAGTCATAAAATCTCGGTTTCGCAAATTTCATTTCCGCTCATCCTAATCCTCTCGTCGAATCTCATTCCTCCGTTACCCATCCTTGCAGGCTGCTTAAACGTCACTGGTCCATGGATCTCCTGTGATTTCTTCACCATGTGAATATAATAATATTCTTCAGAACAATGGATAAGATCACTTGCACCCATAACATGTAAACGATGTTGATTGTGCAATAAAAAAAGTTAAAAATGGGGGGGATTTCTCAACTTTGCCATTTAACTTGCATAATCGTTACGAATAGAAGTGAATAATAAAATACAGAATACCGTAGATTTCGTGTGTTTCTGTCTCCTCTCGCTGGTTTTGTCTTTTGCTAGACCGGTTTCGGCTGCTCGCCATCTTCAGTAGCGGTGTTAGTCACTTTTGGCACTTTGGGGATGTTTCTTGGGCATCCTCACTGCACTGTCACTGTCACTTGTACTGTGGTTAACACCGATACTGAAGATGGCGAGCAGCCGGAGAAACCGGCAGACACGAGAAAGAAACAGAAACACACGAAATCTACCGTATTCCAACCCCGACCACAAAACAGGTATCTTAAAACCAAAAAAATAATTTTAATCAGTTTCATTGTACTGTAATATCTAACTGATAAGAGAAGAAAACCATACTTCTACATGGTTGATATTTCGTGTTCTTGATGTTTCGATCTCGTGAGTATTTTCTCGTTTAAACAATTGTAATGGATAAAGGCCTTAAAAAAATGTTCGGTTATTTTTTTCCTCCCCTCTTTTACGCCATTATTTAGTTCTCCGAGTTGGTCCTTATTGTCCATATATTGGAATGTACAGCTCTACGCTTCTGTATCTTGTAAGTTACCTCGTTCCCGTATCCACTCTGGGTAGTGGAAAATTCTTAGACGTTTTCCACTATTTGAGCCCGCGAAACCCCCACCCGTGGGGGCGGAATGCTCTGAATATTTAATCGAAATTCGCCGGCGGGAACGTTCCGGTAGCCGGAAATTGGCCCGCCCGCCTTTTGTGTCCTCTTTTAAATTGCTAATCGGGCCTTCCGTGAAACAAAAAACGAGGAAAAAGCATTAAATTTTCGGTAGAAAACTCTCCTACGGCCACCGTGGAATTCCGTTTTTTACTACCGCGATATTAAATCGGAAGGTCGTTGTGGGGCCAAAAAATAAATATTTTTTCGCGGATTATTCGTTTGATTGAATTGGTTGAACTATAACATAGTTCGCATCAATACCGAATTATCTTCCTAACACACTCTTATTGCGATAAACGGTTTAATGCCTATTGTTTCTCTGGGTTTCTCTGACGTTAAAAAGAAGCAAATTTTCGAAATGCTTGGGTTACCGACAATGGGAAAAAGTCAGGATCGTTCATGACACCACTAGACCCGTCAATACTAGTAAATACTAAAACAGATGTTTCAAGTAATTATAATTTGGTATAATTGTTATATTATTATTATTTAGAAATAACATATTCAGTGTATTTTTAACAGTATCGTACCTGGTCCATTCGATGAATTAATTTGTTGTGTTACTTTGCAGGCTAAGTTGGACAGGTCCAGCGGGAAGCCTTCGCGCGTCATCCACATCAGGAACATTCCCAACGAAGTCACAGAACCGGAAATCATCCACTTGGGCATACCTTTCGGACGGGTCACCAATGTCCTCGTACTCAAAGGAAAGAACCAGGCGAGTGCTTTTTATTAAAAATTTAAACATTCAACTATCACACGCACAACAATACTCTTAAACCGATCTGAGCGCACGGACTCCCGTAAGATATTAAACAAAATTTAAACCGTACTTTCGAAAAAATAACTGACGGACCCTACTAATGTAAAGTGCCTCCGGCGTAACTGATCTTGTAATTACATACCTATGGTCCAAACCCTGCTATCTCCCCTCGGAACGGTTAAAAGAACAACATTGTGGGTTTTCGGGTAACGTCAATATTTCTTCCGGCCTATACTTTTTTTAAACTAGACCTCAATTTTCTTTGGGACAGGATCGGGCACTTCAGTAAAGGTTTATAAAAGATTTCTTTCTTTTTAACTTTTTATTTATTGTACAATACTCATTGTATGTTTATTTCTGTCTTTGATTGTCGTGATAAAAGAAACCCAGTTGTGCCACTTTTGGACTTGGGTTATAGTCGGAGTATATCTCTGGGACATAGTGGTGGAGGGGAAGAAAGTCCAAAAAAATGGACGATAAAAATTAGTTTAACGTACCTGCTTTGTGGTGTGCGAGGGGTTGGAGTACCGTAGTTTTCGTGTGTTTCTTCTGTCTCTTCACGCCGGTTTAGTCTTTTGCTAGACTAAAGACGGCTGCTCGCCATCTTCAGTAGCGGTGTTAGTCACTTTTGGCACTTTGGATGTTTTTCGGGCGTCCTCACTGCACTGACATTGTCACTAGTACCGTGGTGGAGACTAACATGACTGAAATGACTGACAGTGCAGTGAGGGTGCCCGAAAAACATCCAAAATGCCAAAAGCGACTGACACAGCTACTGAAAAGATGGCGAGCACCCGAAACCGGTCTGGTAAAAGACCAAACCGGCGAGAGGAGACAGAAACACACGAAATCTACGATAAAAATTAGCATTATAAATTCGTGCGACTGTTAAAAGATTTCTTAAACGGGAAAAGGTAGATTTTACGTTAGTAGCGTCGGGGGGTACCTCCGCCTAATTTACATCCCGTATGTTTCCCTCTCCCGTTGGGAATTTGTCCGGGAAATAATTGCCTGGGAATGTCTCGGTTCGGCGGGTGCTCCTCCCGAGTACTTGCCGAAGAACTTTAAACTGTAAGTTATTTAAGGGTGGCGCCTTCGGGGATGGGGTTGTTTTGGTGGGGGCTTGGGAGGGGAGGGGGAGAGAGATTTTCCGCCTACAGTGTTTTCCTTCAAAAGTCCCACAGGAGGTTTTCCGCTTTGTTGGAACCGCGCATCAATCACGAAGGAAAAACGTTGTTGGGGCTTGGGAAGGGGGAAAGGTCCTTCTCCGCCGCCGCTTCTCCTTCTCCGATCGGAGATAGACCGGAAAACTTTCAGCTCCGCTTCGGGCGGTCTATTTTTGCCCCACTACTAATTCTTCGAGACTCCAGTCCCGTTTTTCCCGGCCCGCTATTTGTCACGCCCGGGACTTTATCTACAGCGTCGAGGAGCAGTTGGTTATTGTCCAGGAAGATAAGGACTACTCTCAGATTTTATTATACAGTTGTAGCAATAAACGGGGTTAAGAAAAAGACATTTTTGTGGGTTTTTGGATAAGGTCAATAATTTCTCTGAAACCCGGCCTGTCCTTCTGAATAATAGACCTCAATTTTCGTTTGGAACTAGATCGGGCACTTCGGTAAGGGTTCATAAATGATGACGGGAAGTTTTATGCACGGACGCTGGGCAGTCGAAAACATCCGTGCGTGCTCAATTCGGGTCGCGGAGATTTGTCTTTCGTCTCCCACTGCAGATGAGGCGGGTTAGTTCAGTTAGGCCAAACAACCAGGATGTATTGAGAGCGAAATTTTCACAAATGCTAACCATTAGAGAGAACGTCAGTGAGAACGAAGTAGAAGAAAAATATCTGCAGAACTTCGGGTAGGAGTGAATCAACTCCGGGTGTGCAGAAGCTCATTAAGGCGTATTTAAGACTTCCATCTAATACGCCCCTCTTCTCTACACAAGTTCCTATGAAATCCAAACAAATACAGCGTTGATTTCGCGCGTTTCTGTCTCCTCTCGTCGGTTTGGTCTTTTGCTAGACCGGTTTCGGCCAGTGGGGTTGGTCACTTTTGGCACTTGCCCAAATCCTCACTGCACTGTCACTTGTACTGTGGTGGAAACTGACGTGACTTAAAATGACTGACACCGCTACTGGAGATGGCGAGCGGCGGAAACCGGTCTAGCAGAAGATCAAACCGGCGAGGGGATACAGAAACACACGAAATCTACGGTATTCCAACCCCTCGCAGACCACAAACAGGTATTCTAAATTAGTGTTAATTTATTTCTTCTCCATCTGATGCTCATTCTTGCCTTTAATTTACCCCCCGGCGAATCTTCTTATCTATGTACGATCTATGCTAGTATAATTTTACCGTTTATTAATTAATGGGATACGTGACGTGTGGTGAACCTGATGGCGACGGCAGAGGCGGACCCCCCCCTCCCCCCCCAGGGCCTGAATTGTTTAACCCGAGTTTCAGTTAGGCGGCGGGTTTCTCGGGCCATTAGTGCCTTGTTACCCGTGTTCATTAGCAGTGCCCCTAATTACCTAATTTCCGATAAACCAATCTCACCCCCTCCCGCCCCTAGTTTAAACGGCGGCCGCTTTACTACCCTCTCAATTCGATCGCCACCCCCCCCCCCAGCCCCTAAGAGCCCTCTCTGCGCCGCTTTGTCGGACTTCGGACTTAAGTCCCGACTTCACTCTGCCTTTTGCCCCCGGTCCGTCTTTGAAAATTTGAAAATGGGGACTTCGGAGTTACAAAGTAGTGTTCCAGCCCCACAGAATGATTTTCATTCCGTAGGCTATTTCGAAAAAGAATATGGTTTCGAAAGTATGGTTTACGAAGTTATAAAATATAATAAAAAAGTTTCCAGTCTCGCTCCTCATCATTCGTTGAATCTCTCTTCTCTGTAAGCAAGATACAAGATACAAATAACTTATTTTCTATTAATACAAATAGGACATCGAGAAAAACGATATACAAATAATTGTTGGTGCATGCATTCCGGCGGTCTACGGGCCTTTCTACATTCATATACTTAATTATTATGATAGAGGCTGCTTGAATTGTTTTACAATATTGATATCATAATCGGGAAAATTAACAATAAAAAACCGAAGACTTAAGCTACACACTTACCCTACCATTATCCCCCACGGCGGCTTCAACGCCACTGTCCTAGAGATCTCGTTCTCTAAGATGAAGACTGATTGAACAATAAATAGAAACATAAAAGTAGTTTACCCCTTCTATATTTTAGTTCCTTCCAAGTGGCGGTTTTACAATTCAAACATCAGTGGCAATGGCGATACCTATTTTTAGCGATACGAATTTTAACTCAAGGAAAAGTCCGGCCGCTAGTGCGATATGCTTTTAACCACTGAGTTATGCATATTATAGATATTTTATAATACTTTTCCATGCATACACAGATATACTGAGTTGAATTTTACACCATATTTACAATGGTGGTATAATAATGTGGAAGAATGGCAGCACTCAGCTATGCACGGACCCCATTCACCAGTGATTTCGGAATTCCCCTTCCAAAAACCTACCCTCGCCAATTATATTCGGTAGGCCGCCCCCCTCGTTAATTTACAAATTTTAATTGAATGAAAATTCGGTGGTGGGCCGCAATTTTTCGGTGGTTCGCGCGATTGGTCGGAGGGGGTAGTCTCTATATAATATTTATTTTAATTTGAAAAAAATGTTTCATACTTCCAATTTCTTGGAGTCTTCGCACAGTGTTTGATAATAATGTTCCTTCATCTTATATTTATTCCTAGTTTAAGTACAAATACAAAAATATATTCCGGACCTCTCTAGTTAGTAGGTTATTAACAGATTATTTGTTAATTTAGACCTGGCACTATCCTATCTTAAATATTAGGTTAAAACATTATAGTTGTTAGGACAAAAGTACTCCAATCTTGCGGTACTCGACTACTCTTCGTGTAGAGAGGGGTCCGTCAGAATATTTGTCTTATACGAAGAGGGTTGAAAGGTTTCGGGAAGCCGCTGTTCCCCCCAAGGGAATAATAGAAGTGGTGGTGGCACTGAGCACTAAAACAAACAAAAAATGATTCTACAAGATCAAATCCTGATGTTGATCCCGTCTGCTTTCGGGTCGTCTCTTTTCCACAAGAAATTTATCCTATGAAATCATCTTAGTCCGATACCGTTTTTTCCTTTTTTATTTTAACCTATGATTACAGTTTTTTAATTATATTCAGTGACAGTTCCATTTTATAACTGGAATGTACATTTTATGGTGTATCCACCACAGTATTGAGACAATCACGAGGCCATTTCATTTTAAGGCAGCGTTCGTGATTCTCTCGAAGGTGATGCTTGGAGAGATGCCCGAATTGAAGGATAGGAATATTTTAATATACCTGTTTTGTGGTCTGCGAGGGGTTGGAATACCGTAGATTTCGTGAGTTTCTTTCTGTCTCCTCTCGCCGGTTCGGTCTTTTGCTAGACCGGTTTCGGCCGCTCACAATCTTCAGTAGCGGTGTTGGTCACTTCCGATGTTTTTTACTTGTAACACAGTACATGTGAAAGTGACAGTGCATTGAGGGTGCCCAAAAAAAATCCAAAGTGCTAACAGTGACTAACACCGCTACTGAAGAGGGCGAGCAGCCGAAACCGGTCTAGCAAAAAACCAAACCAGCGAGAGGAGACAGAAACATCACGAACCTACAATAGGAATATTTTTTATAGGGGTTTTTTTTCAGTCACTAGTTCGTGAACGAACGGGACTTTCGAACCGGATCAATTGCGAGCGGATAAGCACACAAAGTGTACGTTTGCGGTTTTGCGATAGATAGCTCGGCCCCCGCAACTCGGTTCCTAGTTCCGGTTCTGGTTTCAAAATAGAGTCCGTCCAGCTTGTACATTGTCTTATTTAGCCAGATCGGTTAGAGAAAGGCCCCCCCGCCTATTTGGCACGTCATTACCGGTTTTTGGCACGAGATCGGAGCGTAAACCCCCCCCCCCCCGCCGAATTAGAAACCTCGGTTGGAGTCGAGCGGGCTTACAACATTGGCGCCTGGTTTATTAGCGAGAGCTGGTGTTTAGACTACTGGAGCTGTTGGAATTTTGGCAATCGTCGGATCCTCAAACCAATTTTTATTTCATTTTTGAATATTTGGTTGATTATTGGAACATTCCCCGTTCCCAGTAACGCATGCGACTATGGTAACAGTGTGTGTGTGTGTGTGTGTGTGTGTGTGTGTGTGTGTGTGTGTGTATTGCTAGGCCAGCGGTAGCTTGCCGTCAGTAGGTCGGGTCAGCATCCTGTCTGCACTTTAGCGTTTATATAAATACCGCCCCCCGACATAGAGCTTTTTCCCCGACATTTTACAGTATTCACAGTCCAGCCCGAGACAAAAAAAATATCGTTCTTCTTTGCGAGTTTAAGTTCCCCCCACTTAAATAAGAGCCATAAAATTCAATTAGACGATTTGTGCCGCAATTAACCAATCTTCTTACCCTCAAAAAATCCCACCCTCTAAAAATTTTTTTTGTTTTTATTCCGGCCGCCGTCCCGCCGTTCCGAAGAAATATCCCCGTCCGAGGCTAAATTTGTTCTAATGGAGATTAATGCGGTCTACTGTAGAGCGATGCGTCTTTGTTACCGGGCGCCAGGATGCTACACGGGTTTAACGATCCCGGCGGCTTCGTTAAGTTGGGCCCGGGTTATGCCCGAGCTATTTGTTTCCTCCCCCGCCCCGCTTCACCCCCCCACCCCTTAAAGCTAAGAGCGAATTTTATTTTTTGGCTTCCCTTTCCAACGGGGCGCGTCATTTTAATAGCCGTCTCTCGCCCCCTCAATTTTGGAGGGCGTAATAAAACCGGGGGACCGATCGGTCGTATGACCGCACTTTACTTCTGAAGAATAATTTCAGTTTGTTAAACGTTGTCTGCCAATGTTAACCGGGACTCGAATCTTTGATCTTCTAATATATAACTCCGATGCGGGCTAGAAAAATAAAATGGATGTCTGTAAATACAAATTTAAGAGGCGGGTATATACATAAAAATTTGTCTCAACAAACAATAGAGTAGTTTATAGGAACAATGCAGTTTTTTTAGTATATTCTTTCGAGTGGTTGGTTGGTTTTTTCGAAATTTTTGCTCTCAATATGCCTGTCTACAGGTTCTTTAACCTTTACTTCTGAACTATTTTCATCGTACGCTCATTTTTGCCGGTAGTTTTTCTGTTTCGACTTTCTGCTCACGCTGGTTTGGCCATTTTGCCAGATCGGTGTCGGCTCTTCGCCAGCCTCAGTTGCTGACTGTCGTGTTCACACACTCTCCATTTTGCATTTACAAGGAATAAAGAGAAGTTTTTAATACCTGTTTTGTGGTCTGCGAGGGGTTGGAATACCGTAGATTTTGAACGCACAAAATCGTAGATTTCTTGTGTTTCTGTCTCCTCTCGCCGGTTTGGTCTTTTACTAGACCGGTTTCGGCTACTCCGCCGTCCTCAGCAGCGGTGTTAGTCACTTTTGGCACTCGTTGGATATTTTTTGGGCATTCTCACTGCACTGTCACTGTCACTTGTACTGTGTGACATTTTCGTGATTGGAGTCTCCTCCACCACAGTACAAGTGACAGTGACAGTGCAGTGAGGATGCCCAAAAAACATCCTAAGTGACTAACACCTCTATTGAAGACGGCGAGTAGCCGAATCCGATCTAGCAATAGACCAAATCAGCTCGGGGAGACAGAAACACAAGAAATCTACAATAAAAAGAAGTAATGTTAGGAACAATTGTGCACACAACTCATTGTGCTGTATAAATATGTACCGAAGGTTATAGTGTTATGTCTGATAACGTATTGTACGTTGTGGGTTTTAGCCCCCTAACGGTGGTGGGTACGTGCCCCGATAGGACGTAGCCGAGCGTAGTAATGCTCGTTTAAACATAATTACGTGGAGGAGTGTCGGGCGGACGTGAGCCCGCGGGGATCGTTACACCGGAGTGGGGGGGCCGTAACCGTTTGTTGCGGTCCCGCCACTAGGAGCCGCCTAGCCGGGAAGATTAGTCGGGGCGGCACATACAAAGAGCGCGTAATATCTTCGCCTGAGCGCGTAATGGCTAACCCTCAGACGACGCCGCCGCAGCGGTTCCTTAATCCACCCCCTACCTACCTAGGCGTACAGTATAACATATCCCGATCCGGGGGGCGAATTCCGTAACAGACTACCAGAACAGAGAGCCGATGAGTGCAGAGCCCATTCTCCGCTGTAGCCCTGCTCCATCTTCAGTAGTCTCCGCCGGTCTATCGAACCTCCTCTGTGGGTTACTGGGATTATCGAAGGTATGAATTTTCGTCGCCCGTTCGTAGACCGGTTTCGGCGTAAAGCCGTCTCACCACTCGGACACGACTACCGGAGATGGCGAACGGCCGAAACGAGTCTATCAAAAGACCAGACCGCGGTAGGAGACGGAATATGAAAGAAACTGCGGTTCACGGTGGGATATTTAGGAAGTGAGCCATAATTTATGCTCACTAGAGATTTCACCCACCGTTAATGCAAACGGTCTTTGTGTTTGATTTGATTACTACAATATGAGTTATACCCTCAAAATATAATATTTTCAAGGTAAAAATGACAAATTATAACCTCCCCTGTTTGGCAGTATATATCTATAACAGGGGTAAAAGCATGCATAGTGTTATAAAACATTATTTACAACATATTTTGAGTTTCAAATTTTTTTAAACTCAACAGGAATTTACAGTACACGGGCATTGATTTTTTGTACGCCAAGAATTGTTTAATGATGTAATACAACGCATTTATTCAAAGTGAATCGCTTACAAATACTTAGACTGAACCGCAATACCGCGCGGTGTTGCGGGTTTGCCCCTACCGCCGTTACCGGGCGCTACCCTTTTTCTTTATAAAAAGTCTTCCGTTGAATCAGTTAAATGATTTTATTATACTACTTATTTTGTAAACATATTAATTAAATTTGAATCTTTGTATTTAATTTTGCGTATAATACAAGAAAAACTGGAACGCCGTTCTGTTTGACGTCGTGTTTGTCCCCTGATCTAAAATATTGTAGAATACCCGTTGTGTGGTCTGCGACGAGTTGGAATACCGTAGATTTCGTTTGTTTCTGCCTCCTCTCGCCAGTTTGGTCTTTTGCTAAACCGGTTTCGGCTGCTCGTCATCTTCAGTAGCGGTGTTAGTCACTTTTGGTAATTGTTGGATGTTTTTGGGCATCCTCACTGCACTGTCACTGTCATTTGTACTGTGTACTGGTACAAAACCGGTCTAGCAAAAGACCGAACCTGCGAGAGGAGACGGAAACACACGAATCTACGGAATATTGTAATTATAGTATATGGAGGGATATGATAATATTGTCTCATCTCTAATATTGACGGATATAAATAAAATTATGAAAGTATTGGTTTCCATGACATTATTGTCAAATATATATATATATATATATATATATATATATATATATGTATGTATTTGAGAGATAAGAGAAAAGGGGGTGTATTTTGGTAAAAGGAGAAGTGGGTGGAAGGGATCCATCTGTTGTTGGATTGACCGCCCCCGGGGAGTCGTGTTTGCCCATCTTTCTACCAATTCCCATAAGCCGACCCACGGCTTATATACCGCCCGCACTCACATTTATTTTTACGCGTGTGCACCGCCCCCATGCACCCACTCGCGCACCACCTTCCTTCAGTTGAGTTGGGGGCAATCTGGGGGGTTCATCGCTCATCTACCTCCGTCGGGATTCGTATATTTGTCTTTGTGATCGTCTGGAAAAGTGGCGGGGGAGAATAATTATACTTTCGGGGTTTGCCGAAGTGAACGGACTTTCTAAGTATGACGCGTTCTGTACAAGTGGACAAGGAGCGCATTTTCACATGCCCGGGAATTTTCTTTTTCATACATATATACAATTTGGAATACCTGTAATGGGGTCTGCGCGCGTTTGGAATATCATCAGTTATTTTAGAATAGCTGTTTTGTGGTCTGGGAAGGCTTGGAATACCGTAGATTTCGCTTGTTTCCTTGTCTCCTCTCGCTAGTTTGGCCTTTTGCTGTGACAGTTTGGCCAAAGTCGCTAACACCGCTACTGAAGATGGCGAGCGGTCGAAACCGATCTAGCGAAAGACCAAAAAACCAGTGAGAAGAGACAGAAACAGACGAAATCTACGGTATCATCAGTTATCTACAGTTCGGCCGGTTTCTGTGCTCTGGCAATCTTCAGTATTTCTTTTTGTAAGGGGGGTGGGTCACTCTAGCATGTTGGGCACTTCACCTTCACCGTGGAGGTAATCTAATTTTTCGTATAATTGTGTACGTCTTATTGTCCTTGATTTCTAACTTGTGTTTTTGAATATCATTGTTATTTTTAGATTGGTAGTGATTTGGTTAAGCTACTTATGGTGTATTATCGGATGGTTAAAAGTACCGAATTTCTTTTTCTATTGGGTTGAATATGGAATCACTTTGTGATTATATTCTCTGCCTAAATGGTAGATAATATGGTTGGCAAAGTTTGATGCTATTATATATTTAGTTTGGATTATCTACATTAATGAGGGTTTGGAATAGTTTTTAACCTCTCGGGTCTCATCCCGCTGGTTTGGTCTTTCGCTGGGCCGCTTTCGCTTATTCGCCATCTTCGCATAACGGTTGCCTCTGGAGCGTTCTGTCTGTCCCACCTGCTTGACGCCCCATCCATCCTTTTTTGAGCTTTCCCAATTGAGAACTGACTAAGATCTATTGATAGTTCTAGTTTGCGCCCTCTCCATTATCGCTATTTCCGCCGTTGCGGCCTAGACCTAATATAGAGATGGGTGCCCGCCGCCCGACTAATACTTTAATGCCGTAAACCTGAGAGTTAGTTACGGATAATCGGATTGCGTGTGTACTCTGTGCTCGCCCCGGGGTGCGCCCTAATTAACGTTACAAGGGCTGCGCCCCCGGTCGCCCATTGTGTCGGGGGGGTGGTTGGGGGCTGAGGCTGGCCCCATTGTGTACCACATGCGGGGGTTAATGGGCCGGGGCTCGATAATCCCCCGCCCCTCCCTCCGCGCCGCCCCCTCTGAACCTAAGCCCCCGCTATGAAGTCCCGTTCTGTGCCAAGTTCGCAGTCGGGTCTTATACCGTTGGTTGGGGGGAGGGGCATTGTGCGTGCAACACGATGATGTGTGGCAGAATGCATAATCCGGCGTTTGAATGGCGGACCGGTTAAATTTTGTCCGAATGAAACGAAAGGTACAGAGGGGCTTTTTGAACTTTTGGCGAAATTGTTAGTTCTACAATTTTTACGAACCATTGTGTATAGTTGGAATCCGGCGCTAATCTATACCTCTTCCGGTCCCACTGTTGAATTGAATGTGTTCAAAATCCCCTTTGTGCGTAACTCGAACTTAAGTCCGAATATTACATTTTTTAGGCCATATAATAGAGACAGTGCCCAATGGGGAATTCATTTAACACCCTACTGATGCAACGAGAATCATCGAATCCATTTAATATGGTAATGACCGTAGTTAGCAAAATCATTTTGTCGAATCGTATATTTTATTACCGTCCTATCATTAATATACTAATCATTAATGTACTAATCATAATAATATTACCATCAATATGGTGGTTATCCGGAAGAAGGCCGACATTTTTTCTAGTGATAAATGCGAAAAAACTCGTAACAGGAAAAAGACCAGAAAATAAATTCGATTCCGAATCGTGAACAAAAGTGTGAGGGGGGGGGGAGGAAAATTGGAAGAAGTGGTCGGGAAAAAACCAGTTAAACGGAATAAACTAAAAGAACGGAGAGCGGCCATAATAATCGGGCGCCACTAAAATATGGGTATATACAATGTTGCCAACCTCCACCCCCGGTTAGGGGAGGGACAAAAAAAAAACGGTTTGCCAATATCCAAATTCCATTTATTAAACAAAGACCTTACCCGTAATAAAAAAAGTTCCCGGCCCCCCGGATAATTCCCCTTTTTCCCGGCGGTGCCTTCAAACTTTTCCGCCGTCGGCAATATGCGCGGGGAAATTTGAAGGGAAGCCGAATATGCAGGAGTTGAGCTTTTTAAAACCGATAGCAGATAACACGCAGAGCAGTAGTGATAGTAACTACTGTCTTAAGTGTCTGTTAACTTAAAGAATTACAATCGTCCGTCTCCATATCGCGGAGTTCACGTCACTCTGTCTCAGTCTATACAATGATCCGTTGAATTTCAGTATAAGAGAATTTTATACAGGTTGTCTGATTGGAAAGAAGTTCGGTCCGCCACCGGGATTCGAACCCAATTCAATTATTCTATTCACGTCTCCGGCCAGAGTGAGGCTCGAATTCGCTAATTTTCCCAGTTTTCTAAGCGGTCCGGCGGCCAAACGTCAGTGTTTTCGTTTTTAATTCCTCCCGCTTTTCCGCTTTTCCCAGGGACCAGGGTTGTTGATTTTTCTTTCCGCGTATAAAATCCCTCCCCGTCGCCGCTTTCCGGAGTCTTTGTACGCCGGGCGTCCCGGTATTATTTGCTTTAATTCGGCCGGTTTCGCGCGCTGTGTGCGGCCCGCTTGCGTTCTCGATCTTTCCACCGCTGCGTAAATATGTATATCGCCCAGCTTCTGTGTCGGAAAAGGCGGCAACGGCAGGGGAATATTTTTTGCTTTTACCCCCGTGAGAATCAAAAGAATTATATTCACTTTTCACCCCTCAGTCGGAAATAACTCCTCCCGTTCCGAAACGACGCTGCGCGTAAGAGGCGCTCATCGCGTATTCGCTTTGATTTTAGATTTAGATTCCGTTAGTTCAGGAGAAAATTCTGCCAGAGTCGCATCCACTTCGGTATATCTCCCTCTGAAAATATTATAGAGCTGGAGTTAATGTGAAAATTAACCGGGACTGGGGCTGGAGGGGGACTCCCGGGGCTTTGGAGATGAAAGCCCGAATTATTAATGCCGGGGAATCTTCTTCCCTTTTTAGCTATTTTGCGCCTTACGGAATAATTTAAACGTCGCGAAAGCCCGTAGCGAATAATATTGTGTGTTTCTCACCTGTTGAACTTCGGCCGCGTTAAATAAAGGCCCCTCCTGCCGTGTATATCCATTATCACATTATCCCGGGGCCGTGCGTTTCGAGAATATTTCAGTAAAATTATGTGCCGGATATTCACAAAGTACCAACTCTATCGTGGATATTTATGTATTATACACATTGAGGTACGAAATAATACTGGCATTTTGGAAGATCCTGTGTCCTGTTTGTCCTATTCGATAAAAAGTTCTTCTTAAGACGAAAAACAAGTAAACATTTTCTCCCTGCTGTAGGAAAGCAAAACTTAAAATTAATGTGCCAGTTTTTTTTTTATTTTTTCTAAACTTTGTAACTCTGATGCGCTGGGCTTTTCAATAGAAACCCGAACCAAGCTTTGTCAGCTTCCTCCCTTCGAAAATTTTTCTGAAATGAATTAGGCGAAGTGTGACATTTTTAATGGCCTACTCGCGGTTGCCCAACTAGCACGGGTCTCGGCAGTAGTAACTCCAGGTGACAAAATCGACATAGTATCTCAAAAGAGAAAAAATTCATCGTGGGAAATTCTTCGCGTCTCGGATTTCCCAGCGCCTAGAGACTATTTCCCTGCGAATTGTTTTCTTCGCCCCCGCCCGCTCCCTTCGTTTAAAGAAAACGACGACGCCACCCTTTTGGGAACTCCGACTTCCGGGAAAACCGTGCTTCGGGGAGAAAAACTCGGACATCAAAGGGCCGTTTTGTGTCTTCGGCCCCCTCCCCCTCGTTAATTACCGGACGGGTTGGAAATAATAATAATAATGCCCAACCCCCGGATTTTCCATTAAATGCGGACTTTCCCCAATTTCAAAGCCGGACAGGAACGTTTGGTATATTTTCGCGGTGCAAAAAAGGGAGGGGTAGGTTGGTCGGTTTTAAAGTACCGAGAGTTTCCCTCTCTTTCGCCCTCGGTCGGTTTATTAACATTAAATAAAACCATTGTGTTTTAGCCCCCTAGATTCTCTTTGTGCAGACGTTGACCACCGCCGGCCAGCTTTTTATTGGGGGTAAATTACACTTTATATGCCCCTCTCCCTTAGTGAATGTATTAGCTCCTGCCACTACATAAATGCCACTACCGGCTCGTTATTTAATAACCCTTTGTTTGTTTTGAAGTGATTCGGCGACTCTTTTATATACTGTGACGCATGTGCCATGCTAAATCTTTTTTTCGCAATTATTCGAGACCGGATGAATAATTCACTTGTGCTGGTTCGGCTTTCATATCGAAATACCGGTCCCGATTATGGGCTATAGGCGAAATTGAAATTCGAAACTGTCGTTATGAAATGTTCCAATAGATAGAGAATCTTCAGTGGCACCCGAGAAAATTTTTATTTTCTAAACATTCTTCGCGATTGTGTGAAATTGAAAGTCAGCAGTATGAAATGTATCAATAGATAAAGGGCGATTTTTGCTTTTCACCATCCTCTTTAGAAACAACCCTTTAGTAATACGTAATTCGGCCTGAAATACTAGTGATGAAGTAACCCCGGCGAAACTTTTGAATAATAACGCGTATATCTTTTTTTTTTTTTAAATATGCATAAAACCATAATGTCGGGCCGTTTAAAAGTATTAACGCCCGTGAAATTGCGATTACGAGATGCCCGAGGTAAACTATACGAGGCCCTGAAAAGGGCTCACCCTATAAAGTTCCTTCCTCCCTTGGGTTGGAGCCGGTCCCTAATTTTCGCCGGGGTTGTATTAATATAAACCGGGCCGGGGGTGGGTAATATTATAAATCTTCGGGGGCGTTTTTCTTCTCTCTTTTTTTTTCGTTCAACCCTTTGAAAAAAAACTTGCACGAAATAAAATAGGGAACACTCGAGGTTATTATTACACGCTCTTACATATTGTTCCCCTCCCCTTCCTTTGTTGATGGGGGGGGAGGAGGAGGAGGATTCGCACCTCTGCTATATTACTCGCTTAGTCAGGCTTTAATAAATTGTTTGAAAGTACATTTTTTAAAGAAAGAATACAATTTTGTAAAATGATGTGCCGACTTCGGCCGGAAGTTGTGTAGGGGGAGGTTTTTTTTAATAATCCCTTTCCTATGCATCCGTTTTGGCCCGATATTTACAACTCTGTATTCGATTGCAATTACATTTACTGTTATATAACGGCACGTACATTTTTCTAGGTACAGGTTAAGAGACAATATTATGAGGAGAGATGAAAACATTAATTGCAATTTAGCTAACATTTGTAAGGCTCTGATTGCTATTGATTTTAAAATCACTTTGTCTACAATAATATCGACGAGCAGGGTCAGACTTTATTGGAACTTGAATTATTTTTGTTGCATATGAACAATATTAGTTAATTTCTTAACATTCAGCAGGATGTATTGAATTCTCTGCATAGTTTTCGTGTGTTTCTGTCTCCTCTCGCTGGTTTGGTCTTTTGCTAGACCGGTTTCTGCCGCTCGCTATCCTCAGTAGCGGTGTTGGTCACTTTGGATGTTTGTTGGGGATCCTCACTGCACTGTCACTGTCACTTGTACAGTGAAGTGCGGTAAAAATAAAACTTATAAAATTAGTAAAAATATCAATCCTGAACACTAAAATACTTATAACACATTAAGGATGCCTTATCCCTCTATAAGAATTGTATTCTTAGAGCTCCTCAGAATTTACCCCATCTTTTCTTAAGCAGTGTTACCAATTTTTCAACCGGCTAATTTTCCCTTTTTTCCGATTGCAGGCGTTCTTAGAGATGGCCGACGAGTTGGCAGCGACGACTATGGTCCACTACTTCTCGACATGCATGGCCCAGCTCAGGGGCAGGGCGGTTTTCGTACAGTTCAGCAACCACAAGGAGCTGAAGACCGATCAGACACACAGCAATGCGGTAAGTCAATAAAACTCAAAAAACAAACCGCATATCTAAACCATAATAATAATAACCGCATAATATTACCGACAGTTCGAAGGAAATCCGGTCCTGGGATAAATTCCAAACCTTGACCCCAGTCCTCTTCTATTTTTGTGCTTCCTGCATAATAACATACTGGGAGTGGGACGCACGAATGTCTTCTCCGTATTTGCTCTTAGGACAAGACAAACCCTGTATAATACGGTATCGGTTGTGGAACGTATTCTGAAATCGTATGCAAAAAAGGACAATTAAGGAGGGGAAAAACTGACAAATAAAACACTGGTAACTCCACAACGTAACAAACTAGATCTGAAATGGAAATAGAACACCTATAACGAAGGAAATTTCCTGAATCGGGTTCGAATTCAGGGTCATTGTAGGTGGACATTCTGTATAAGTAAATAAATAAACAATAATTTTATATAATATGTATATTTTATAGATATATCATTTTAATAATTATATTTAGTTACTTGAGTCCTTGTCTTCAATGGAACTCCACCTACTCTGCTATATCAACTGAACTACATCCGGTTTGAACAGATTGTCTGTAGGAAACGAAATAACAAAAAAAGTGGCATACACTGTCGTGGTTGTGAAGGGCACTCATATTTTGAAACAATTATATTATTGGATTAGAATACCTGTTTTGTGGCCTGCGAGGGGTTTGAATACCTTAGATTTTGTGTATTTCTGTCTCCTCTCGCCGGTCTAGCAACGGACCAAATCTGCGAGAGACAGAAACACACGGTATCTACGGTATTTTATTTGAATAATGTTAGGTAATATTTTATCTATACTCTAGTCTACGTTGAGTCGTGTTCGAATTGAGTATGAATTATTTCTTAGTACGGAGCCTACCCTGAATTTTAAAGAAATGGACTTTTCAAGTTATCTATTCTGGCCTCGAACGTATGAATTCCGGTTTATAAGAAAAATCTATTACCCCGGACTTAAACACGATCACCTTCCAAGGATTCCATCCCTTATAGTTCTGGGTATCGGTCCTCCTGGGTTATGCATCGAAAGGCTTTTATATTCTATTACTGGTCATAAGTCTTGAGCGGTAAAAGGCCGTATACAAAAAATTATTTATCCGATCGTAGATCGACTGAAACGACTCTAGAAGTCCTGTTGTCCCCGGTCGATAGCGCAGTAGTAGGAGGAGGAGAAAGGTACTCGGGTCCGAGAAATCGAGTGGCATCAATTTGTCGTTTTCCTCTTCCCTTCCTCCTTTTTTTTGGGTCGCCCGAAAGGGAGTGAAGAGGATGGAGAGATCACTTTGATCCTTCGGGAGTGGAAAGAGAAAAAGAGAGAGAGTGTGGGAGGGTGGTTGGGGGGAATGAGAGAGATAGGGGTAGTGCGCTCCAGCAGTTTGTGGGGTGCACGTATACTGGGGAAAAGGATGTGGAAAATTCATCCCACAGGAGCTTGTTAGTAGCACGTCCCCCCTCCTCCCTTTCCAATGTACCCCTTTCCCACCCCCAGGACCTTCCTCCCCGTGTATAATTCATTCATGGCCTACGTGCGCTCCTCTAGGAATAAAGGTCCTCTTTCTCCGAGCGCGCGCGTGTGTGTGGATCACGAGCACACCATCTCTCTCTCTCTCTCTCTCTCTCTCTCTCTCTCTCTCTCTCTCTCTCTCTCTCTCTCTCTCTCTCTCCCTCTCTCTCTCTCTCTCTTTCTCCCTCTCTCTGTCTCTCTCTTTCTCCCCCTCTCTCTGTATCTCTCTTTCTCCCCCTCTCCTCTAAATTAATGATCCAGTCTCCGGGGCTAATGCTCGGTCGTACGTCATGGCTCTCGCTCCGTTCACAATGGCCCCTCTCTCCTCCTTCTATCTCTCTCCTCCCTCCCTCCCACATCTCTTTTTCGGTGTCTTCCTTTTAAGTAAGAATAATTCGCCGCCGCCAACAAGGCAAGACGGACCGGGTCTTAACTTGTTGAATCGTCCGTTTTTATGTACATTATTTTCATCGGCGACCCGAACCCTGTAGCGAGGCGACATTGGAGTTTGGCGAGGGGTCTTTAACTCGTGCGATAATTACAAATTCTATTATGTTCAGTTGGTAACTCACTGATCACTGGCCAGGTAGCTTCCAGCTCCTATATATCTCAAGAGTGCCCCATATGGTAGGCATTCAAATCAAGTTGTTTTCCTGGTTCTTTTTCCATTCTCTATAATGGCTCCTGTGAACTCCCGGTGAACTGAGAGTTTAAAAAAAGTTACAAAAATGAATCACCATCAAAAGGTTGGATTTTGACATTGGCTGCCCCATGGAAAATGAACGGTTCACGCCACCAAAAACAAATATATCAGCCAGGATATGGATCTCCTGTTGAATATTGATTTAAATTCCGCGCGAAAGAATATTTTTTGCAATTTCACAATGTGCAAACAGTTTGCAAATTCGTAAACCCGACACAAGCAGACGCATCTTTTCATATAATACAGAAGTCTGGTTTCTAAAACTGTGCGCCATACTCATTTTTTATGCAGACAGACATAAACCAACCCAGTTTTAATATATTTAATTACGCTTTATAAATATAAAATTATTAATTGAGTGAAAATTAAGTCCGCCGCAAGAATTTCACGACAATTTCTTTCTCTGAAGTACTGTTTTTGCCGTAACCGTCGCTCATTCGTGTACGAGCGTCTCCTCTCTTGTACATTCAGACGGGAAACGGCCGTTAGGGAACAAACTACCGGGTCGGGCACTAACGAGTTTACGGGAGTTTACTTACGAGCCCCTTTCGTGATACACTGCAATATCACCCGTCCGCTCCTCCTGTCCCATCCCCGCAGACAACAGCGTCGTCTGTTGCACCCAAAAAAAACATTTTTCAGAATGATTATTTTTTTCAAGCCCCGGCGGATCGACTGAAGAGAAATAATAGTTCAGTAGCGCAATAAAAAGCGAGCACCTATATCTTTGTGGTACGCTTTCCTAAAAAAAAAAATATGGCGTCCTATAAACCGGTTGAATTTTCAAATTTTGAGTTCTTTTGTCAATTTGAATTTCGAAGGCATTCAAAACGCTCTATTGTTTTCACCATTCTTCATTCTTATCGATATCCCTCGTGCCGGTTTCTCGTCCAGAAATTACAAATCCTCAAAATGTCTCCATTAAAAAGACCGGGGTGGTTTTCCTCGGGGAATGAAAACCTGGCAGAATCCAATTTGGGGCCTTTTGGTTTCGTGGGTGGGGGGGCGTGAAGGAATTTCGGACTGTGGTACCCCACCTCTACCTCGTGACCGGACTTCGATCCCGGGTCCCGTCAAACTCCCGTGGGGGCCTCAATAAATAACGGTTTTTACGGCCTAACGGTTCCGTGGCGGAGGGAGGATGAGAGGATTCCGGAAGTCTCTCGGCGGAATGTTTGAAAGTCATCGCCCCCACCCCTCTTCCTGGCTTAACGCTAGATCCATCATCCCGGAAGGCATTACTCCGCAGGTCGTTTTATTTTTTATTTTCTCAAGGGGCTTACCTGAATCATTGGTGACTTTAATAGATGATCGTTGACGTAGCTAAAAATCACGTTCTCAGCGTCGCCAGTTTCATTCAGAATGATTCCTTTGTTGCAGGAAATTTATTACGGTGTACCTGTTATACCGTATTTTTTCATCCAGTTTTTTGTTAGACAATATCTCAAATGTCAAATGAAACCTAACGTTCCGTTAGTTGTTACCGTTTTGTTCTTTTGGACGTCCCTTTGTTTCTTCGTTAATTCTCAAATGGTTGAAATTGTTAAAGCATGAAGAGTTGGATTTGCCTGTTACTTAAATGAAAAAAAAAATTGTGATTTAATTTGTCAGCCAATTGCAGGTGTTGGAATGTAAAAATCTGGATTGTTCTTGGTACGGAACATATTGGAATAAATATTTCTAGACGGAGCACATACCGAAAGTGGGCACCTATTATTGTAGCTTTCCTGTTTATAGTCGTCTCAGCTTGGATCGCTGCCTGCCCAGTTGTCAACGAGAGGGGGAGACCTAGTCGATATGTGTTAACGACGTCCGTAAACAACTGTCCGGTTAGGAGAAACATTTCTTTGGAGAAACCTTTTTTACCGTCGACAAGCGCGCAAATTTCTGGTTTCAGTCGAAATTCCACGACGATAGTTAACGATTTTTTTCGTTCACCCGTCGCGTTCGTTAAAGAGACTAAAAACAAAATTTGGTCCCACTTGGAAAATGAAAATTTTCGTTCGACATACTAACAGTACAGACAGGATGTGTTTTACACATTCACGGATTAATATTAATATAGGATATCAGAGTATGACGTTTTTCGTAGTGCTAAGTCATATAATTGCGGTATAATTTTATCTTGTCGCTTGTATAAAGTTGTCCCTTTTTTCTCTTTTTTGGAGCGAAATGAATATACAATATTTTAACATTTTAAAAGGCACTTTGTCACCCGCGAAACGCACTTTGAAAGAGCTCAGGGACAACTGAAACTTATGTCATAAACGGATAAGAGATCAGATTGAATGTAAATTTAAACAAAGCCAATTAGAGTCATACAAGCGAGGGGGAGATGAAACTTATGGGACACCCTAATATATTATATGTATCCCAATAACAGAAAAAGGCGACGGAATAGAGAAAGTGAAGAATGTTTTATGAAGGACTTTTGATTGGAAGTCGAAAAGCGCCATAACTGAGTGGACGTTTTGCCAGAATAAGTTGAAGAACTGTAGCTGTTCATTGAGCCGATTAATCAAATAACTCCGGGACACTACCGTAGCGATTTTCCGACTTTCAATTTCATGATGAAAACCAGGAAACGAACAGATCCCGGACGGAAAGGTAGAAATTGAAACTGTATAGGAAAAACGTTACTTCAAAAGGGCCAGGGGAAGAGTTATTAGAGCGGACTGCGAACTACTTGGCCGGGGCGGTGTGACACGAGGGATATCCGCACAAAGGGCAAACTTAATGAAGAAAAACCAATTAGTTTCCGGCTATTAGGGCCGGCGACCAATGAAAATCCAACGTTGTTGTTTCGGTCTCCGTCCCGCCTATTGGCCCGGTCGGTTTTCAAACGTCCGTTTCCCTCCCCCCCATCCCATTTCCACGGACGTTTGACGTCCAATCGAATTGCTCTAACGCCCACCCCTCCCTCCGGTATCCAATTCCTATCGGCCTATCGGCTCTCGTTTTACAAAAGGTAAAGGACCGGGGGGGGAGGGACAATATTTAAAAACAGAAAGGGAATACCGTATTACCTGAAACACGGGTAATATCCGCGACCCAAAGGAATTGCGGCGGCACAAAAGAGCTGGAAATAGTTTTGCGAAACCGATATTTGTGAACCGTTTCCTCTCTGTTCGTGACGCGCTGTAATTGCCACTTTCGTGATTAGTTGCCAATCGGATGAAATCATTTCTGCTACCGAATCGAGGTAAAGTATAAATTCCCTGCTGACCAGGATTCCGTCCAATATTGTGGAATGCCCGTTTCGTTTGTGCTCTCCGAGGGTTTGGAATATCTTCTCAAAATGCTGGAATAACTATTGCCAGGTCTAAATGTTACTTTTCATGTACGTTTAAATTGAACCTTAGGCCTCCTGGGGATATTTCTATGTTCGAAAATTAAAACCTACTTACTACGTTTTAACATTTTTTCTTCTTTAATTGAACCTATATAAATAGTTTAGAATACCTGTTTGGTGGTCTGCGAGGGGTTGGAATACCTTAGATTTCGCGTGTTTCTGTTTCCTCTCGCTGGTCTGGTCTTCTGTTGCTAGACCGGTTTCGGCCGGTCGCCATCTTCAGTAGCGGTGTTAGCGAAAGACCAAACCAGTTAGAGGAGACAGAAACACACGGAATCTACGGTTTAATCAATGACCTTCTTTCTATCTTTGGTAATTCTTATGGGTCGGTGAGGTTGCCGATGAAGGTATTGAAAATGACAAACAAAAATGTCACGCTCACTCTGGTGTATGTGCCCGGCTCCTATTGACTGAGAAATATCTTTTACAACCTATGTATGAATGCGTTTATTTGTTGGAATAGGGAAGGGTATTTTTTTTACCTCCGGGAGGATATGTATTCCCTCTTGGGTGATGGGGAAGTTTGGGAATATTTGGGGTGTATTCGAGGTATATGCATAAAGAGGGGCGGCGAGGCCCATTCTTCTGAATTCTGGCCTTGTCGGTGGCAATTTTTTTCACTTTTTTTTATTCTTTCATCCCCCGTCAATTGGGGTAGTGGGCGCGAGAGCGGTGTTTTCGGGCGTTGCGGTCGAACGCCGGCAGCTATTTTATAATTTATTCGCCGGCTCCTTTACAACAATAGCCCCATTGTTCTCTACTCTGTTTTCACCGATTGTGGACCGTTTGAAAAGAGTTTCCACCGAAGGCGGTGGCGAAAAGCCGAAATTACAGTTCCGGCCCGGCACCGAATAAGCGTCGTGTAGGGAAACAGGCGCGTATAACAATCCACGAGTGCACGATGTGCAGGTCTAACGTCACGCGGGACACGGGTTGGCAACCCGTTCAGGGTGATTGAACCATCTCCTGACAAGTGGATTTAGATTTTAGACTCTTTAGGCCCACTGTCGGTAGAATACACGGTCCTGGTGAGATGAGAATATAGGTTGCTTTACTCAGAATCGACGAACGGTATTCCTGGGGAAGAACGAGCCCTCGAACTCGACCAGAACTTGAATTATTTCTAACTTCCGGCGAGATCGCGTAATACTGTGGAGAGGCTCAGGTGGCGGGGGGTCCAACCCCCTGTTTGTCCGAGATTATTTCTGCATTCGCCTTTTATTTTACTGGTAAAACTAACATAATATTGGGCCGCAACATCAGTAGGGTAAGGGAACAATTGAGTCACAGTTCCAAGACGATTAACGAAACCCAACTTTCGACTATATTGAGGGGGATCCCAAATTGATCGGCTCTTAGACGGATGATGGAAACGGTAAGAGTACCAAAACGTCAGAAACAGACAGCGCCCGGGATGGCCCCAGATGGGAAAGGGCTGAAACCCTTCCAACGGATCTCGCTCTGTTACTATCCAAAGACAGGAAGAACCCCCGGTACCCGATTACAGCATTACGCCATCTCACTGGAAGTTCATTTTAACAGAATTAATTAATCTCATGTTTTGCGGATATGAGGTGGGTTCCCGACACCTATTTCCTCCAACCTGAAGAATCCAGTTGATCGGTTCGGCTGGTTCGATTCCCGCTAGCAGGACTCTGTTTTTCAGACAAACGAATTTATAACTATAAATATTTTCACGTTCCCCGAAACGAATTTCACCGCCGGTTAAGCTGTTTCCGGGCGGACCCCCCCCCCTCGGGTCCGAATTAATTATGGAAGTCCTGCGGAATTATAGAAGTTGTTGGGGTCATGTAGCAGTCGGCCCCCTTAATTTCTGTTCGGTGTCGCTGTTTGCTGTCTCGGTTCAATTGTTCTGTTTGTTGGCCGCCTCCGGTCCCCGCTCCCGCCCCCTATTTGCTTTCGCATCGCCCCAACCATAACTCTCGGTAATGAATTTAAGTCCCGTCCGTTTCCACTTTAGGAACTTCAATTTCCGAATTCGCAATCGGCGCGGTGGAGGGAATATTTTAAAAAATCTTAGAACACCCGTTTTGTGGTCTGCGAGGGGTCGGAATAGCGTAGATTTCGCCTGTTTCTGTTTCCCCTCGCTGGTCTGGTCTTTTACCAGACTCTTTCATTGGCCTAGCAAAAGACCAAACAAGCGAGAGGAGACAGAAACACACGAAATCTACGGTAAAATAATGTTACTCCAAATAATATTTCTAGTCTACATATATATATAATTTTTATTATAATGCTTATTAATATCCTACTGTAAAAACGAAAGGCAATATAGGACATGTAGCGCACTTTTTACCATTTCAATTTAGTGAAAAATAATTAGGTATTTTTTATAGGAATTTAAGAGTTCCAAACTGTGACCAGTATAGCATTGACAGTACTGAAATGTGTTATATACATCCTACTGTAAAAACGATAGGCAATATAGGACATGTAGCGCACTTTTTACCATTTCAATTTAGTGAAAAATAATTAGGTATTTTTTATAGGAATTTAAGAGTTCCAAACTGTGACCAGTATAGCATTGACAGTACTGAAATGTGTTATATACATCCTACTGTAAAAACGATAGGCTAAATAGGACATGATTTGACAATTCCAAACCAAGGACCGGGCTTTTTTTGACACTATTGACGTGATGCTTCTTCGGCATGTGTAAAACTAAAAAACGAAAGGCTACAAACATGGGGCACGATCCTTTTTTTTCCCCCAGGTGAAAATATTGCCCGAACACGTTGAAGAAATAGCTATGCAACAAAGAGACGGCAATGTAATAAAAGGAAAACTGATCTTGAGTGTCATTAGAGTCAGTTTTCAGTGTTGAGAAATCTGCCAATCTTCTCTTGAGCGACGACAGAACAGCGCGTTTTCCCATCCCCAGTAACGAAGGGCCTACGAGGGGAAGATTGAAGTCGTCGTTTCCAGGAGAATACGAACAATCGAACTCTCATTGTCCCGTACCTCGGGGCTTGTCGATTGGCAGAGAATTGCCGATCGTGTTCTAGGTGGTAGGGGATTGTCATTTATTGTAAGACGGCCTTCCTATTTGGGGTAGATGGAAGTACGCCCCTTGTTATTTGTAAAATGCCCGATAAGATGTGGCGGCCGTAAATCGCTTCGAGTAGACCTTTTTAACGTTGTGTCCACGACGGAAATATTTCAGTTCATTCTGGCCCTTCCGGTCTTTGGCGTGTGCGAAAGTTTTGCTCTCAATACTGCCCGGCGACTGGTCATCTACCAAAACATACAAATGTCTTTTTTCATTAAATATAAATGGAACATCGAGAAAAGGACATACAAATATTGGTTAATATATGCATTCCGGCCTGCTGGTCTTTCTACGTTTATATACTTAGTTAAAAAGACAGAGGCTACTTGAATTTTTTACGGTATTAATATTAATATTTACAACAAAAACCCGATTACTTAAGCTGCACTCACTTCAAGCAATCGGTCCTCACCCCTTAATTCCGAGCGAAGCGTCATCCACATAAAACATTGTTCTTGGTAATTTGAGAACACTCGATAATGTGTGAAAGTACCATCTCGTTTGGGATTTGCCCAGTTCGACTCCGATCGCTGGTTTGGCGTCAAACATCTTTTGAAAGCCGCGATACGCCCTAATCGCGTCCTCGGTCTTCGGTTTCGGAGTGTCTCTCCGATTTTACCCCCCGTAGGACTGCACTATGCCGCTCTTCGCAGGACCTGTTAGTTGCAATATCTCACCCTCGTTTCCTGGGAAAATATCCAGGAATTTTCCACTATTTTGGCCAGTCACCAATGGTCGACGAAGCCGAAAAATCCCGATTCCTGAAATTCCACTCCCGCCTTTCTCCTCATCTTAATCCACTCGTTCAGTCCCTTTCCTCTCTCTTACCCATCCATTATCTCCCCCGGCGTCGCCTTAAACCCCACCGGCCTGGAGATCTCCTTAGTCCGAAGCCGTAAATTGTTCATGTGTCAAAAGTGCCATCATTGGGTGGTCTCATTTATCGAGACATTCACACGAAAAATATATTCAACAATTGTACCCATAACTATATTGTAGTTAGTTGTACAAAAATAAAAGGTGAAAAAAAATTTGGCCAGGAGGCCACGGCGGAAATCTTTAAGCGTGTAATCGGAACTATCGCCTTGCCTACTGACTGTGGGAGAAGCCTCGCCTTGGGGAAAACCTGGAGGGGATCAGCCTGCTTGGCTTGGGGCCTTCTGAAACGTGTCCCCTTCTGTATATTTATACATCGCAGTTTCGATTTCTCCCCATTCGTGCTGTGTTTATCCCCGGGACGAGAATCGAGCAGGTGGGAGGGTTCAATTAGCTCGGCAAATTGCCGCAACGCCGTCCCCCGATGAACGATGGCAGGCGAGTGGGTGCTCATGAATCATCCCCTGGACCGAATTAGAGAGAGAAAGAGGGAGAGAGACCACCCCCAACCCCCATCCCAATGGAGTCAGTGAGTTCCTTCATATATTTACACGTTTTTAGTTTTGTTCCCACCTGTGTACAAGTTGAAACAATTTAATTCCCGATACGATCATGGGCAATAATAATGAACTGTGCAGAATATTTCCTCATAGTATAGTCTACTATATATAAAACGACTTCATTACGGCAGTATATAAGGAAGTATACCTGTATTTTTCCTATAACATAGACGGTAAATAAAGAAACTGTTGTTTTGTTTCCAAAAGAAATAAAATAACGTATAAATTTATTTATTTCTGACCACTGTTAAATCGGTTTCTGGATTAAAGATATTAAAAAATTTGGAAGTAAATTATTTAAATGTATTTAAAATGGCTCGACATCGAAGTAATAACCGCTTGCTAAGTTTTAAAAACAGATACTTCTACTCTATTAATGTCGTAAGTAATTAAGCTTCTACGAAGTTGTGATTACAGCCGCGATCCTTGATTCGTTTCAGACTTATTCGGGATACATCTCCCCGGGGCTAATCCCAATCACGTGACTCTCTCCCCGGGGTGGCGAAGACGGTTTATATTAAACGGGGTTGCGTGCGCCCCCCCTGAAAGGGGTTTAGGTTCGTTTTCCCGCCGCCGCCTACTTTACTGTTGTTAATTAATTTTGTATTCCGCGTCGCACTCGACGCCGACCCCCACTTTGAATGGAACAAAAGGGTGGTAACAACTCTCTCTCTCTCTCTCTCTCTCTCTCTCTCTCTCTCTCTCTCTCTCTCTCTCTCTCTCTCTCTCTCTCTCTCTCTCTCTCTCTCTCTCTCGCTCTCTCCAGGGGCCAACTTTTATGAAGGGGCAACTGTGTATTCTCACCCCTCCCTCGGTTTTACCTTCCTTATTACAACTCATTCTCGCCCCCTCCACCCTTACGAGAACATCGTATTAAGAGGGGCCAACTTAAAAAAGTGATGGGCCCATTAATAATGGAGAAAATTATTAATGAAAACGAACTCTTACCCCACTCTCTGTAGTATCAAATTAAATTGATCCTACTGGTATGAGAGTATTATGAGAGTAATTTCTTACAAACATTTTGTCGTAGTTAGTCACCCCTGATGAATGTTATAAGTGGCGTAGAAGATATATATATATATATATATATATATATATATAATTTAATTGAAATTTACAGTAGGATATAATAGTACTGTATCTGGTATTATATTGCTACTGCGATGTAGGCAATACCGGTCGGCGTTTCGGGCTAGTCTAACCCGTCGGAACGTGCTCATTCTCGTTCGCGGCCCGAATTGTTATTTACTGACATAATTATTTACCCTCTCGGTAATTCCGATTTCCAGTTCGAAAACCAGTTATAACAGATATAACCGATAATCTCGGTACAAACGGGCACCGCGAAAACAACCTGTGCCAATTGAAACGCAAGCATTTGATTTGTATTTATGTTTGATTTTAATTCTGTCTGCGAGGATTATTCAGATTTTGTTTTCGGGGTTGGATTTTCGTGGGATTAGACTTCGATTGATTCGCTTTTTTTGCGGGGGTTTTGGCGGAGAGAAAAAATAATTTCGGCCGTCTTTAAACAAAAAAAAATTCGAGTTGCCAGTGGAGGCGGAAAATCGCAAGAGTGAAGATGTGATTTCACCAATTTTGGAAGATTTTAGATTTTGACCTTATGTATATCTATGTATGTATATATATCTAGATTTGGCCGGCTTCGATCAATTTCGGCTACACGCCATCTTCAGTAGCCTTTTCGTCACTTTTACCGTTGGACTGGTTCTTGATCGTCGTCTGCTATGAATGGGGGATTCTGTCTATGTTCTCGTCCGTTATCTGTGAAGCGGAGATAGGAGATAGAACGAACCGCGGTTATTCGAAATGTAATTAAGCGCTTACGATCGTTACTACATTGTTATGTCGGCTGATATGAGTACTGTTGTTGGGTTTGTAATCCAGCTTTAACAGTCACCACATCAGGATAGTATTACAGTGAGGCTCACGGACATACCGTTTTGAAAATTCAGATCATCAATTTTTTTAATATTATTTAGAGATATTATGTGGTCTTTGACCTTAAGACTGATAGAGCGTTTTTTTTCGGGCCAAGGCCCGGCGGAGTTGTAATTGACTCACGCCACATCTTGACCAAACACATAGCGCGCGCGTTAAATATAACTGCGTCAACTGCCTCACTTAGCTTTCTCCCCCTGTGTTAATAATAATACGAGGTTATTACCCTTCGGCCGAATTTCCGCGTTCAAACAAAACCTCGGTCCAATTTCCATTTCTCGAGTCGATTTCTCGATGCCGAAACTCGCGTTGATAATTGCATCTTAATAACCGCGTTTATAGGGGGTTCTCAGAGGCACGGCCTGTGTCTAATGCGGGAAAGGTAAAGGGGGTTGACACAGCGCCGTATATACCGCCTATATACACCTCTCTCACCCCCCGCTTTCCCTGAACAAACAGCTTTTGTCCGCCTCCCTTCAGTCCAAACAGCAGTCCTCACATACCGCCGACACACGGGACCCTTTTGCATTTAAATCCTTATTTGTTCCCTCGGGATTGAGCGGGACTTTGTCGGTCCAACACATGGGGGATCAGGTGCCACCGCTTGTTAATTCTGCGGTCGCCTGTTTCAAGTCCCCCCGAGCTTGTGCTTAATTTAAAATTTTCTCTGTCCCATCGGCAGACAGCATTAATGAATAGACGAACACGGAAGAATAAAGGGTGCCTTTCTATCGGGAACCCAACACAAGACAAATTCAATAAACAAAGTCAATAATCGATCCATAATTTGTCATAAAAATTGGCGATTGTCAAATTTTCAGTGGTTATTATTTTGTGAGTTTTTATATACATGTAATTTAGTCAAAGTTTCGGGCTTGTTATCGTCTGCCCAGGCGGTGATCCCGATGGCGAGATGCTGAGGGACTATATTCCCGAACAAATATAAAACAATATAAATATTAATTGTATTCTTTTCTTATTTTGTTATTACAGAACGCCTCCGCGCAGGCCGCTCTGCAGGCGGCCCAGGCCCTCTCCGGCCACACAGAGACCCAGGGGGGACCCAACACCGTGCTCAGGGTCGTCATCGAACACATGCTTTATCCTATTTCGCTCGAAATATTATATCAGGTATGTTCAAGTCACATTACATTTAACAACTAGACATTTTATATTACTATATTGTACAGCATAGTTGTGTCAAACTGACAGCCACCCAAGTTATTGTTGACGCCCTGAAATTAAATTATTTTTCATAAATACTTGGAATATTAAATTTTTAAAAATAATGAAAAACCTCTTCCATGAACGTTAGTCACATATATGAGCTCTACCTCAGATCACGAAAAGCTCGTAATGCGCATCGCCGGTTAGTGTATTAATTAGGGTATTGCGTTAAATGCGTAAAACTTTTATTCAAGGAATATTTTTATATAGGTTCTCTTGCAGATGCCGTCTCAAAGATTTTGTTCATATTTTTAATTAATTTATTAATAAACTTTTTCCGCCTTTCGTATTTTATTTTATACTTTCTAAAAGAGAAAACTCATTAAGAGTCCGGGCTGAACAACGGTATTGACAGTACATTACGAACTTTACAATTAAAAACCTGATATGTATATATATATATATATAGGATTAATTGCGCGGAAATTCGGTGACAGTTACGAACAACATGGGGAATATTTTAATTAATGCTTTTATTTTAACGATTTTTGTCACATTTCTAATTAACGAGTTTTACCCGCTTTGTTTGTTTAATATTCTGCATTTCTAAACAAAAAAACTTCACCGAAAATCCTGATCTAATTCTTCCAGTGTAGATTTTGTCGATTGCACTCGTTATTACTGGATACAATCGGATAATTGAGATAATCAGTTATCAATTCCGTGAATGGTATTTTTTTGTGAAGGGGGTTGTTTCGGGTTCCGTAAAAGGGCGTGTCCGAGCGATTAGCCGGTCTTTTCGGTTCATGGGGTGGGGGGGGGTTGTGGATGTAACCCCCTGATTTAGGACTACTTGTTGCTGGGGGCGGTCGACTACGAAACGGCACGCGATTTGTTTATTTCCCTTTAGTTTATTTCCCACCTCGGGCCAAACTCCCTACCACCACGCCATCGTCCTGGCCCTACCAAGAGCTAAGTTGTACCCGAGTTCTGTATCAATTTGTTATCGTTAGGTTCTGTCAACTTCTGTCCGAATCTTCGGTCAGGGATACTTTTCATCGTTTCCGAATAAAGCATAACTTCCCCGCGTTTTTTTAGTTCATGCTCTTCTTCCGAATTTGTCCGGTTCTGTAACTTCTAATTCCAAACCCATTAGCTCTTCTTCATCTTTGGGGGGTCCAATCTTGCGTTGGTTTCACCCGGCTAATCTCAGTTTGATGTTCTATCCAGTGTTATACGCTGTATTGTAATAGGTAGCCCTTGTAGTTGAACTTAATCTTGGAATTTGTTTATCGACCCTTCAGCTGAAGTCGCGTGTTATAGGGGTGGTCCCCCCTCCCTCAGTGATGACGTCATACGATTGATTCTTCTCCTTGAAAAATTCTAGGCTCTTAGCCGTTTCGAGAATGGGAAAAACCCTCTTTTATATTTTTCAGAGTTTTCCCCGCCGCCATTATTTTTCCTGTGTAGGAAATTTATTTTCGCAGTGAGAAATTCCCTGGGGGGGGGGAATCTTTCCCCCGATAGCAATTACGAGAAATATTGGGCGATGGCCTCCCTCCCGTTGGTAACGGTGGGCGGGGATAAAATAAATAGAAAGGGAAAAAATATATCGCAGGTTGGCACGCTGCCCCGGGGCAAACTATCGTGACCGACGGCACTGAGCGTAAAGCTCTCGCCGCTATTTCGGATCGCGAGAAAAGTGTAAAAGCTCGCATTACTTTGCCCCCTCACCGGGGTTTTCACCGTTAGTAATTCGGGAAATTAGTTTTTATTACCATTATTGGCGAGATTATGAACGGTTATAGCCCCATGGCTGAGATGCATTTTGGCAATTTGGGTGGGGGGGGGGAGAGCGTTTATTGTTACATTAAATTTCTTCAAAACATCCGGACTTTATGCCGTTTTAAATTACGATTTTTATCTTTGTTTGTGGTCACCCAAATTCGGAAATTTTTTTTTTCGTTGCCGGATCCGATTCACCACACAGTTTTCCCCCCCTTCTGAGCACGATTGAATTGAAACGGCGGGGCGATAAGCCTGTGTAATTTGTGCGGCCCGGGATATGTATCGTGTTTCAGAGTACCTATTTTACCCTTTTCGTGGCAGATCGCTCGGATATTTTCCAATCGGGCGTTCATAAAACTTTAAACAAGAGCGAACCCATATTTTAAGGCATTTCGGCTTCGATTACTGCCCTCCTTTTGACTCCAATCAGCACTCAATAATATAATTTCCGTAATATCTTCTACGCTGTTCGATTCGGCCCTCCTAGCAACTCTAAAGACACGTTTTCCCGTGATTTTCCCGCGCAACCCATTGTCGAAATTCGGGTTTTCACCCCCCCCCCCCTACCATCCCCTATTTCCGTTCACCGTAAGTAGTGTAGGGTGGGCGAAAGGCAGGTCCACGCCCGCCTCTCTCCTCTAATAAGAAGAAGGACAGTGCAATAAGATGGATGCAGCGTGAGCGAAAGAAAAGGGAGGAAAAACAGCTGCGTATAAACAGGGAAGAAGGGGGTGGAAAGTCACTCTTGGAAATGGAGGTTCAACAAGTCGGACCCGATGGTTCCGGGGTTGAAGGGGACGCAATCCAAATGATTAGGGGCCCCCTAAACTCCTTAAAGGGTTGCCGGCGCTCTCTCATAAGGCACCTCCTCCTCTCTCTCTCTCTCTCTCTCTCTCTCTCTCTCTCTCTCACACACACACACAGACACACAAAAAGGACCCTTTGAAGGGTTGGTTATTCCAATAAGAGACCGGTGAACGGGGGGGGGGAGGAGAGAATTTTTTTTCATCCCTACCGAGTAAGTCACATGACGTTTCCAATCGAAAGGACCATCCCCCCCTTCTCCCTTTACTCCCCCTTGACAAGACTAAAATTCCCTTTTCTTCTTCTTGCGGGTATTTTTTTGTGCGTCCCTACTAACCTTCTACCCTCCCCTCCATTTCTTCTTGATAGAAAAGTCAAGAGAGAGAGAGAGAGAGAGTGTGAGAGAGTTGTCGCCGCTGGTTTTTTTCTCTCTTCGAAGGAAAATCCCTCGGGTTTAATTTGTTTTTTTCTCCCTCCCCCCACTCGTCTTTCTCCCCTTTGCCGCCCCTATTTCCGGGGACGTTTTAATTTATTAATTCGCGTAGCGCGGACGGCAGGCAAGAAGAAGAGGAGGAGGATGGAGAAGAAAAAAAACTTGTTTTTGACCTTTTTCAATGATGGAAAGCGGAGAGGGGGAGGTAGTTCTAGAAATTGTTGGGAATTTTCATCTTCCCGGATTTTATTTCTCGCGGGTCCGTTCCTAGGCTACATTTCTTTATTCCTTTCTGTTTTTCAAACCGAACTTCTTCATAAAGGGCCCCCCACTTAGGAGGCGCCTTCCATGTAAGACGCCTTAGTACTTCTCAGTACGGCTGTTTAGTGTTACATATGCCTTCAAAATTCGAATTATAGTGCTGTCTGGCCAATCTTCGGTACTCTAATATTCGGCTAGTCTTATTTTTCAAATTGAACATTGAATCCCTGATATTTCTTTACATATATAATTCTTTTTAATCTCCATACTATGTCTGCCACCGTTGCTTTATAGGGTTGTCGGTTATATTATCACTAACACTGTGTAACTTAAAGGATAAAGTTTGAAGTCCGTTAAGTACTCTCTGACTTCGTACACTTGAATACTCCCGTTCAGAAGTCCGAGACGCCATTACTATTGTAGGGATTGAATCATGCGTAGTACGCAGAATACGCATTGAAATGGTAAAGTGATTAGAGCGTAAAAATTCCCCATTCCCGTTCTCCCCCCACCCGTATAGATCTCGCGTAACTTCGTAAAGAACTTATCTTTACCGATTTTCGAAAAGAAAATTTAAATTAAAAAACTGTAGACAAGAAAAAAAGAAACATAATCACCCCCCGGGGTAAAAACCGATAGCGGATCTGACGTCCCAGCCGCCGTGTCGGATGGTGGGAGGCGGGGGTCCAACTTTAATGAAAAGTTAATTTAAAGTTTTCGCGAAAACTCCCATTTTTGGGATGAAAACTTATTATTTTTTGTTTACTCCCGGGTCTTTTTGTTTTTTTTTCAACGTCGGAGATAATGGAGGGGGAAACCGATCCCCCGGATTTTTCAAAAGGACGTCACTCCGGTCAAAAGTTAATTAACCGGCTGCCTTCACTTTGGTACGCCAGGTATTGTTTTCTTTTTCTCTTTTTTGGTACACATCATTAAGTGTATAAAGAGATCGGCGAGCCCCTCGGAGATTAAAAGGGGGAGAATCCTCCCCCTATCCTATTAAGATTAAATATACTCAAGGCTTAGTTGTCCACGAGTCGTACCTTGAGAAATTCGTATTTGAAATAAATTTTTCCCTATTGAAATTATTGAAATGAAACATAAATACACTCTAATTATCTTTTTAAGTATCTATATTGAACGAATAGTTTATACAAACCAAATACAGGTACTTTTTCTTAAAGCATGATACCCAAGGTTTATTTTGGTGAGCGTGGTTTATTTGGGTGAGAATACTAGGATCCGATTATGTGTTATTTTTTCTTGAAGGGGAATTCGCCGACGTCATACACTCGAAAAATGTATTCGAGGAAAATTTTAAAAATTTATTTCTAGAGGCTCCCCCCCCCCCGTGGTATATAGTACCGAAGTACATTGAAATACCACTATTTATAGGAAGGTCCTAAAGTTACCGATCAGGTGTTCACATCTCATTCTCCTTCCGTCCTCGTTTCTTTTAGCTAGAATAGCTATTAATAAGACCAGGTCTGTATGAAAGCAAAATTTTCATATTAATTCTGATACATTGTCGTCACTCGTTTATCACGAGGGTTAGAGGGTCCGGAACTCCAGCGGTAGGTGAAAATCCTGGAAGTTGGGAATCTATTTCATTTACGTATTTTTTTGTAACGTTTTCATTCTTTTAGGCTAGTAAATGTTTATTTTACCGAAAGAATAATTCAAATAATAAGTATATAGAAATGCATATGGCGAGAGACGACTGTGTATTTCTTTTCAGTTCAGAATTAAAGGTTCGAACCAGTCGGCAGGCAGTATTGAGAGCAAAACCTGCCCACCAGAATGCCGTAGATTTCGTGTCTCCTCTCGCCGGTTTGGTCTTTTGCTAGACCGGTTTCGGCCGCTCGCCATCTTCAGTAGCGGTGTCGGTCACTTTTGGCCCTTTGGATGTTTTTTGGGCATCTTCACTGCACCGCTACTGAAACCGGTCTAGCAAAAGACCAAACCGGCGAGAGGGACAGAATCACACGAAATCTACAGTAAAAGAAGAAAATAGCCATAAACAGATTATGAACAACAAGACATTACCGGGATAACCCACTCGAATCTGAATACTAGGTCTTCCGGATTCCTGAGGAATTATCGAATATTAGAGAGCGGAGTTACTGCCCTCTCCCCCCTCCCAGTAGTGTTACTACATTGTGCCTCATAAAGTACCGGTATGGGGGATCGTAAACGAATCCTTTGCAGTTAAGCCCCCTACCACTCGTTCTGGTGGGCTGTCCATATCCCAAATCGATAGTCGAATTCCCCCCCATTTCCCTACCGGCTCTCTTTTGCCTTTGGCGAGCTCTCCCGCTGGGACCATTTATAATTGGACATCTCTCAAATCCTTTTTCGCGTCCCCCTGTTTAAGGATCATAATCAGCATTTGGCCTGCCCCACCCTGAAAGGGACAGAAAGACGGCTTTGACAAATAAATTACTAACACCGGTCTGTCGTGGGTTGGAGGGAGTTTATTCTTTAATGATTCCTCTTGATGGGATATTCCGCTCTCTCTCTCTCTCTCTCTCTCTCTCTCTCTCTCTCTCTCTCTCTCTCTCTCTCTCTCTCTCTCTCTCTCTCTCTCTCTCTCTCTCTCTCTCTCTCTCTCTCTCTCTCTCTCTCTCTCTCTCTCTCTCTCTCTCTCTCTCTCCCTCTCCCTCTCTGTCCTTCGTCTTCTTCCCTTTTCACTGGAAAAGGCGATTAAAACGAGATATTGAAATAAATCCGTAGAGAAATTGTTATTTATCGTAATACCTCTGGGCGTAGTACGCAGAATGCTTGAGCTACCTCCCTTAAGCCCACACAACACTTTGTACTTGCATGTTGTCCTACTCCCCGAGAGCAAAATATGCCACATATAAAAGGGCGTGAACTGGAAAAAACCAACCTTTTATTGTCGAAATTTTTTTCACAATTCTCCAGAAGCAAGTTCTTGCTTACCTGACTAAAGGAATCGATAATGACGTCATTTCAAATGTCTTCTTCCGAAGAATAGAATGAAGAATATGGACACCGTAGATTTCGTGTGTTTCTGTCTCCTCTCGCCGGTTTGGTCTTAGGCTAACCGGCTAACTAATATGGACTAAGGTGCTGGAGACAGTGAAAAAGTTTCAGACCGCGTCCCCAGACCTGAGTTTGGTTTTTGTTTAAGCGCTATACGATTTTATCACTCGAGCGGCCTTCCACAAATTTTTCTGTGGCCGAGATCGCTGGAAAATCGATTTTCCGCCTGAGGGAAAGTTTTCCCGAATTAAACTTCGACAGGGAAATATTCCGCGGGCTTTAGTGTATAATTTCGACAGAAGGGACTAATCCGGCCGGGCTAATGCTGAGATAACGTTTCGAAATAATTTAAACTCGAGAATGTATATATGTATCCAATTTTGAAGCTGGATATAATTACAGTTTTATCGGTACGTCGTCGATAAAGGGCTCTCGCATATGTATGTATATGTATATGTATATATATATATATATATATATATATATATATATATATATATATATATATATATATATATATCCGTCCTTAAGCTTTCTCCCCGATAGTCTTTATCCCTCCCACTCCAACCCCTTTCCAGCTTCCATTTCCTCCCCCAGGGGTGCTTAATCCTACCAAAAATGTATCTCGCTGCGCCTAATCCGGGCAGTCGGTGTTAAAACCTGTCAGGTGGTCCCGCAAGGCAGTGGAGGTGGCGGCGGCCTTAGCCCGACCAAAAACAACCCCTTAAATCAACCCTCAACCCCCATCCTCTCGGGGTTATATTAATTATGGCCCCGCCGTAAGCTTGTCCCGGACAGGGGATGATGACGGCGACCGAGGAGGGACTCGGGTAAGAAACCGGAACCGGTTTCGGGTAGTATTAGTAGATGTGAGGGAGTTCAGCAAGAAAAGAGAATTAGGTTCAAGATTAATGCGTCCTGGGCTTCTGGTTTGTGCTACGACAAGAAGTATTTTGGTCATTACAGACACTTCGGCCCAGATTTACAAATTATAACGAACTAATGAAGTTCAGAAACTTCGTCTACAAGTCCCTCAGTAGTAATCGCCTTGAAGTTTTGTGAATCGCAAAACATTTTCAGAATTTTTAGTTTATTCTCTCTTCCAGGGTAACATTTTCCTGTCAATAATTTTAATTTCTTAAAGTCTTAACTTAAGCTACTGAACTGATTTATTCCTTTTTCATTCTTGCCTTTGGTTTCCCCCCGCGAATCGCGGCGAGGGATATTTTTCCATAATTTTGTCTCATAGGCCGAAATAAATTATTAATTTATCCCACTTCTTCGAGGGCACATTCTTACCCTCATATTCCCCCACGGAGAATCTCCGATGTCTTTTTCCCCGTTTCCAAACAATCAATCGTCATACACTGTCATCTCGCACTCTATCCGCCCTATACCTGTACTTTTAGACGGTTGTTTTGGAACTAGCTAAATTGAGTGCACTCGATTTCCTCTCGGAGTTAATTAAATTCTAATTGAAGGAAAATATATCCGCGTACTGTTTAGATTTCAGTATAGCTGCGGGTATAAAGAGCGATCGAAGTGAAATTCAGACATCTGTTTTGGATGTCCGGAATTATCCTTCCTGTTGAGGAAAATTTTACCTGCAAAATAAATTTTATACCTCCCATAATAATAAGAGTTCCGAAAATCCGAGATCCCAACCCCTTAAGAGGGTTGGCAGAGAAATCCCCCCCGGGCACTAACGATACCCAAGCGGTAGGCGGTAGGGGCTTATATCATTTCGAAGTGACCCGACGGGAGGTCTTTATCCGGCAAGATTTGTATTTATTGGCTCCACTGCCTCCTTTATTTCTTCGTGTTTTTCCCCGCTCTTATATACCTCCAATTTACTGCCACGAATTCAGGTGGGATATTCGGTCCGTTCGGACGGCCCTTTTAAAATTATTTGTCGGGATATCGGCGCCGAGGGCTGAGCACCGAACGATATTGCAACATGACGGAATGTTACTGACAGATGTTACTGACGAAAAACCGGGATAAAACTCTCGCTGGTTGATGTTTTGCTATACCGGTTTCACTGTATTTCTTGTTATGTTTTCAGTATATTGTAATATTTCGAATAATTCAGAAATCCCGGCAACGTATTAATATTTCAAATTGGGCTATGGAAGAATGAGGAAATAAAAAAAAGTTCTAGATTTCGTGTGTTTCTGTCTCCTCTCGCTGGTTTGGTCTTTTGCTAGACCGGTTTCGGCTGGATCGGTTAGTTACTTCGGTTGCCAAAAATACCTGGTACTAAAGATGGCGAGCGGCCCAAACCGGTCTAGCAAAACCGGCGAGAGGAGACAGAGACACACGAAATCTACGGTATTCCAACCCCTCGCAGGCCACAGAATAAGTATGTTAAAAAAAACGTTAGTGCTTGTCTGAGTTCTAAATAAATCCAATGTTGTTATTCTAGTTCTACTGTCGCTAGGAGAACGTTGTTGCTTCAATAGCTGGTTGGAGGTGTTGTATCAGTATGCCCCGCGTTTATTCTCCCCTTCAAAATAATAAAAAAAAAATACAGTGGTAAAAAATGAAACAAAAGTCAGTATTGTTTATTGGGCTCTGTCGTAAATCCGTCGCCAATAAATTGATAAGGCGAGGGTGCGGGGTGTGCCCCCCCACGAGTCTATCCACATTGCCATATTTACGATGCCTAGATGGAAACCCCCATTGTAAAACCGGATTTATACGTCCCCAGGATGGAAATTGATTTAAAGCGCATAACCGCCGCCCCCGGCCAGTATTCCCTCAGGACCCAATAAAGAAAAGGGAGGGTCACTCCGACAAAGAGTTGGAAAAAAATAATAATAATAAATGAGACTGTAAAATAAATAACTGCCGGAGAAAAAAAATAGTCGCGAACCGTAACGCCAGGGGAAATTTCGGGTTTACGACGGCGGTTATTGAACGCGGGGATATTTTTCGTTCCGAGCTTTTTCAAACGGAAATTTAATTTTTAAGGTTTCGGCCTAATGGAGTGGTTTTGCCAAGAAGGGTTAAAGAGGCACTGTAGTCGCGTGATGAAAAGTGCTGAAAAATTATATTGTATTCATTATTGCGTAAAATCCTAGCAATTAAAACCGTTCATTGTTTTGTATAAATCCGGTTTCCGCCACTCGCCATCATCAGTAGTACAAGTGACAGTGCAGTGAGGATGCCCAAAATGACTAACACGGCTACTGAAGATGGCTAGCAACCGAAACCTGTCTAGCAAAAGACCAAACCGGCGAGAGGAGACAGAAACACGAAATCTACAGTAAACTTTCGTTTATTTATGTCAGCCGCGTACGAATATTGGACTAACCCGTGATACCTCTCAGTGTTGGGGGTTTGCCTATACTGCCGTTATCGGGCGCTTTCCTTTTTTCCCCGATATCAGGGATGGGCATATTTAATGAGATAATTTAAATCTGTTCTTTATTTTTTCAGAACTTTTTTCTCGAATCTTGTTAAATTCATTAATTAAGCGAAGCGTTCGGAGTCGTACGTAGTTGCTTCGATAGTAGGTCTTTGATCGAATAGGTTGAAATAATTATTACGCAATTTCTTTCTCCTAATTATATTTTCATATATACCTATTTTACATAGCCCTTAAGACCCGTGTAGAATATATAACCGTATTAATTAACTTAAATTCGAATTTTCTTATCTAACGCTATATAACTATGATGTGGCTCCATTATGATATGAATTATATTTTTATATATTCTTTATCCCACGTTTCTTGGGCTAGAATTTTTTGTGGGATTAATTAAATTAAATTCGAATTTTCTTATCTAACGCTACATAACTATGGTGTTGCTTCTTTATGATATATGAATTATGTTTTTATATATTTTTATCCCGCGTTTCTTCTTGGTCTAGAATTTTTGTGGGGTTAATTAAATGAAATTTTAATTTGCGCGTTTTCTACTCTAGCTCTTTATAATATATAATAAACCGGAATGCGGCTCTTTTTTACCTCATGTTTGCCCTCGCCTTTTATATATTTTTACATCTTCTTCTGTGTTTTTTTCCCATACTTGTGAATATCAGTTGGTGGCCTTCAGTAATGAATTAACGTACATTCAGTACACTGTTACTTTCGTCTGTAATATTGAATATCACGTATCCATTATATATATATATATATATATATATATATATATATATATATATATATCGGTTCCTTGGTGGGAAAATGCCTAATCCAGGGTATTCCCCCCGGGTTCTCCTGTGGGTAGATAGAAAGTAGGGTTCCTTCCTCGGCCGAACTATTAGGTGTATCCCTTCCCCTTTCCGGGCTATTGATATTGATGGCGGTTGCACGCAGATAAATAGACCTCTGGAGGGCTCCGCTGGGGCCGTGAGAGGTGGCCGGATTTACGTCCCCCGGGGGCGGCAGCCACCGCCCGCGACACAGGAATATCCCATCCCGCACGGCCCCCTCCTGGAGGATAAATTAGGAATCGGGGCCGTATCAGTTTTCCTCGGCCGGGGACACTCGCCGGAATTATAGCACTTTGTCTCTAGAGTTCGGACTGTTCGCTGGGGAAGGTTTCTTTTTCCCACTCCACTCCGGACGCCTCTCCTAGGAAGCGAGGAGGAGCGAGATTCGCGGGAGAAAGCACGATAAGGACGAACCATTCAGTTCTGAACGACAGGTCGATTAACCGGTCGCAGTATTGAGAGCGGAAATTTGGCACATCCCGAACAGAATGGGGAATCAAATGAAAAAATATATCCCATCGTGTTCAGCAATACGGGGAAACAAAATGTAAGATGGCAGTTGGGAGAAGTTCTACTAGGGGAGGGACTTTAGGTACTTGGTGCTGAAGTTGGATGGAATCCACATCATACGAAAAGAAATTGATCCTCTCTATATTCTACACAGGTCTTAAGGACTATGTAAAGTAGGTATATATGAAAATATAATTAGAAGAAAGAAATTGCGAAATAATGATTTCAACCTATTAGATCAAAGACCTACTATCGAAGCAATTACGTACGACTCCGAACGCTTCGCTTAATTAATAAATTTAACAAGATTCGAGAAAAAAGTTCTGATAAAATAAAGAACAGATTTAAATTTCCCCATTAAATATGTCCATCCCTGTTATCGGGGAACAAAGGAAAGCGCCCGATAACGGCAGTATAGGCAAACCCGCAACACTGAGAGGTATCGCGGGTTAGTCCAATATTCGTACGCGGCTGACGAATAATAAACGAAAGTTTACCGTAGATTTCGTGTGTTTCTGTCTCCTCTCGCCGGTTTGGTCTTTTGCTAGACTGGTTTCGGCCGCTCGCCATCCTCACTGCACTGCCACTGTCACTTGTACTGCGACAGTGCAACGTTACTACGGTAACTACGTTACAAATTGCTACTAGGTCTCCTCGACAATATCACTTACGAAAAAATTATTCATTTACATATTTTACATAATTTAAAAACAAATGCACCGTCGTGTTTGTTTAGGCGGTGTAATAAACGGCGATCGAACTCGAATCCGAACTTCAACTTATGATCCAAAAAAAAATAAAATGAATACTGAAGGCGTATTTTATAGAAAATAAAAATTTCTATTTCAGTTTAATTGATATTATATTTTTTATAATATTTTCACCTGAATTTTCGAGATGCATCGCGATTGGGGGTGGCGAACATCCCTTAGACTCGGTTTCCATGACGTCCGTAACAATGCTGACTCGGCCTTAATTCTCTCGAGCGTCGGTTTTTTTTTCTCTTTCGCCTTTCCACCCTTAAATTAATATTTGAGCGACCCTTCCCGGTACGGGGGGAGGGGGCGGGGATCGAGCAATGAAGAAGGCGACCGACCTCCCTTCGCCCCGAAAAAACTCAAAATTCCTTTTTCCCCCTCCTCTCGGACGAAATTTCCAATTTTCTCCCGTACCAAATCGAGTTTAAGGGCCGAAACTGACGCTTAAGCAGTTCTTGTTTCGTTTTTTTCTTTTTCGGAGCTTTGTTTTGAGCTCCACCCCTCGTGAGGTGCACTGAAAATTTCATCGCTCTTCTCATTTCTTTCTTTCAACAGTGTGCACCCACAGTTTTTGCTTTACGTCATCTTCAGTAGCCTTCCCGTTTATTGTTCCGCGATCCTTTTTTACCTTGTACTACAGACTAAACAGTTTTCCTTAATTGTTGTCTCGATCTACAGGAGATATAAAAGATTTTCAGGCAATATATATATATATATATATATATATATATATATATATATATATAGAATATATACAATGAAGGCCACCTGTACAGGTTAATTGTTGACTTTGCCAATATATTATATATTTTTTTTTTGAATAACGAACAAATTCTTTTTTTTTCAGATATTCTCTCGCTACGGTAAAGTCCTGAAGATAGTCACCTTTACCAAAAATAGTAAGTACCTATTTATTTACCTGGCTTATCCTAACGTAATGATACTTTAAGGTTCTTATCTATTTATATTCGCAGTGGTTTGAACTTATTTGTTTAAACAGACCACTGTTATTGATAATTAATTGAGACAGTCCTAATTTCGCTATTTATACCGGAAATGTTTAGAAGGTTGGCGACACTGCAGTGGAAACTAAACTTTATATATGATTATATAAATTGAACGCTTTATTCGCCCTTTATTTACCCTTCCCGTGAATTTTCGTAAGAGTCCCAGTCTTACAAAATAATTGGACAGAAGACGCGGACGTCATCTTAAATTCTGTAGTGGCCAGAATAATAGAGTCCGGGATTTATCATAACGGGAAACTTACATAAAAAATAAAACACTTTATTCGTTTCACTTTCTTCTTATTTGCATTTTCCGGGAATATTTGTAGTGCATTATATATACATATAATAATATTATAAGTCTTCTGCAATTAATGTTGTTATTTTCAGATTCTTTCCAAGTGTTGGTCCAATATCCTGACGTTCTTTCCGCTCAGTCGGCCAAGCTGGTAAGTTCACTATAATTATTATTATTGACGTATATATCCGCGCTGAAAGGAACATATATTCCTGGAATTAGTTTAGATACCTGTTTTTGTGGTCTGCGAGGGGTTGGAATACCGTAGATTTCGTGTGTTTGTCTCCTCTCGCTGGTTTGGTCTTTCGCTAGACCGGTTTCGGCTGCTCGCCGTCTTCAGTAGCGGTGTTAGTCACTCTGTCACTTTGGCAGGTAGAAATTGCACTGTATTCAGACAGTACAAGTGATAGTGCAGTGAGGATGCCCAAAAAACATCCAGTGACTAACGCCGCTACTGAAGATGGCACTTTTATTCTTATTAAATACGAATTTGATAATGGATTCACGCCGCACCACCCTAAATTATACCGCAGATTTCGTGCTCTTCTGTCTCCTCTCGCTGGTTTCGTCTTCTGGCTCGCCATCCAAAGTGACCGCTACTGATGATGGCGAGCGGCCCAAACCGGCGAGAGGAGGCAGAAATATGCGAAACCTGCGGCATTCCTGGAATTCGTTTACATGGTTTTTATTTCTGTTTCCCGCAGTCTCTGGACGGACAGAACGTCTACAACTCGTGCTGCACACTGAGGATCGAGTACTCGAAGCTGACCTCGCTGAACGTCAAGTACAACAACGACAAGTCGAGGGACTACACGAACCCGTCTCTGCCAAACGGGGACGGGACGATAGACAACGTCGTCGCCGATCAGCTACTCCCGCAGATCCTACTGGCCGGAGGCGCCCCCCTCGGACAGCCGAGGAGGTTCCCGGGCGACAACAGGATTCCAGGTATGTCAAATCCGTCGCCCCGGAGTATTTCAGAAGTCCGCGCCATCCAACTTCTTCACGCTCATATTCATTCCCATCGGGAATGTATTGGAATACCGGCAGTTTATCTTCCCCCCCATCCGGTTTTGTTTCCCGCTATCTGTATACAAGAGCTACTCGCCGCCCTACTGACCAAAAATAGCTACTGAAGACGGCGGGCGGCCGAAACAGATCCGGCGGAAGGCAGAACAGGACGGAAGGTCGAGAGAACTCCGTTATTCCCTCCCTAATGATGGAGAACCATTGTGTTCCATAAAATGATTTTTTCGGGTACCACCCCGTTCCAGACCGGTTTTTTATCAACTCTATTCACCTCTACTGGTCGGGCCGCACTTGTTAACATGCAGTAACCATTTTAAACTCGAAGAACAGGGGGGAAAATGAACAAATACAGATTCATATTAAGGTGATTTATATAAAGTCTATAATTTTCAAGAATTATATTTAGTGACAATGCGATTTTTTGAGGGAGAATCGTGCTGCTTTTACTAGGCAGTGAGGAAATCACGCGCTCAATTTCCACTTATTGGGAATATTGAATTGTTTAAAATATCAATTTGCTATTAGCGTTATATTTCAGGTTACTGAATGTTTTCCAGTGCTCGTACAGTCCGCGAATACACCGTTTATTCTACTTGCATGAGATGAGGTCGCGAAAAGCGGCGACCGGTCTGGAAACTAACCGGTCTAATATTATCTAGGTCGGACTTCTGAAACGGCCGTTTTGAGAATCGAAAACGCGATTTTTCTCGCATTTCAGAATTCAACGACGAGCATTTGACGGAGTCTGGTGTCTCGGCTCTAGTGATAGTTTGTATTTTGTACTGCTGTAGTAGGGTAATAAGGTGGCTAGGGTGATTGGTGGCGGTGTGAAATTGACTACCCCTGCCCCGAGTATTTATTATGGCGCCGGTGGTTGTGAAGTCACAGACTGAATAGTGAATCTCATCCCCTCCTCCTCCTCCCCCCAACCCCTCTTGTGTGAGGTCCTTCCTCGCGAGCGCCTTTTTTTGTCGAGGTTCGGGTTTTTCAGGTCTCCCAGGGGTTTCTCAGGTTGGTCGGTTGCATGCGTAGTCGATTCGTTGTATAAAACATTTCGTCGTATAAAACGTCTCTGCATTATCAGATAGTTATATCGGACGGAAGAACAACCTGATGTACAGCAATCGTGGACGGCGGAATACTTGAAGATATATCTGCGGTAGGATGTAAGAGGAGAACTTTCGAGATTGATCTCAAAACATTCATCCGCCCGCACGAGAGAGAATATTTAAAATTTAAATTCGACGTTTTATTTCCAATTATTTTGTACTTCTGAGGATGACCGTATTTAATTTTTAACACCAAACAGACGCTCGCCAACTTACAAACTTTAGGTACGAACAAAATTTTCCAAGTTTAAACCGCGTTAGTTTGGGGAAAAATCAAAATTTGTATTTCTCTCAAAGTCTGAATAGCGCGTATTGGGACGGCTATATCTTTGAAAAATCTTGCTTAATTTTAATTGAATTTTAAAACCAAAATAATATTAATTTCAATCACTCGACACGAAATTTATGGTATCGTCTGAAACTGCCCTTCGAAACTGGACTTGTTCGTGTATCCGGGGGTGTGCTTGTGTTTGTAAAATATGAAATTGGACCTCTATGGTCGAATGCTCTATGCATTCGAATATTTAGGAATATAAACAGATATTTTCGATAGCTCTAAAGTTTGGTTAGTTTTGTTCGTGAATGTTCAAACACGACTTTTTTCATTTTTTTTTATTGATCTTTGAGAGTTCTGCTTCCAATACTGCCGGCGGCGACTGACTCGTCGACCTCTCGCTCAGAACTGAATCATCGACCCAAATACGACTGTATACAACTGTAAAACATGTATAAATACGACTAAATAAATGTGTGAAAATGTCGGAACCGTAACGGGGGGAAATTCCCTCCCCCACCGCAATCGCAAAAATCGATTAAATTTACCCCCTCCGTATTTGAGAATCGTTTGCGCCCGGCGATCCCAATAACGCACCGATATCCGGCCGTGGATTCGAATATCATCGCAGAGGGGATTTTTATCAATGTAGTAAGTTGTTAAGCGTTCTCTCTTCCGAAAAAAAACCTTTTTCGAACGCGCTTGCACACACTGAGAGCGGAAGAGAGAGAGATAGCTTTAATTAAAAAGTTAGAAGCTTCCCCATCCCCGTTCCAAGCGGCGTACTTTTGATCCGATAAACAGCATGGTTGGAGGGAGAAAAAACAGAAAACAAAAAAAAATTCAGTATTTTATTTTTTCAAACGGGGATTCTGTAAATATTTTACAGGAGCTCTCGGTCGTTTATAAAGAGGGAGAGAGAGAGAAGAGGAGAGAGATTCTCCCGTATGAAGTAATTTAAAAACGCTCAGTGATATTTTTTTTGAAACGGAAACAAACCCCCAGGAAAACTGTTTCCCCTCGCGATTTTCAAACTGCAAACAGGTATTTTAAAACTTGCCTTGCAATACCCCGATGTGTCGATTGGGATTTGCTCGACCTCGTAAAGAAAAAAAACGATCCTAGAAAGAAAAAACTAGGATAAAAAAAACGTATTTAGCGCTACCTTAGTTGTGTTCACAATTTACGAACACTTTATTTTACCTAAATCAGAATGTCGGTTAGCATGATTTTGAAGGGTATAGTGTCGCCCCTTATTACACAAATGGCAGTAACAGTGTAGTAGAAAACGCAAAAGAAGCTCACAGTAAGGGCCGCGTCCGGTTTTTTGTATATTATGAAAAACCATAGTTTTATACGAAAATTCAAATTTAATTTAATTAACCCCATAAAAAAATAAACCGAGGAGAAAAAGTAGAATAATAAAAATTTTCCCGCGATAATTAGATCCCAGAAGCAGGACTGGTTCTACAGTAGCGCTACCTTAGATGTTTTAAACAATTTACAATTTATTTTCCTTAAATCAGAATGCAGATTTCGGGTTAGCATGATTTGGTTGTGGTTGCTTTGAAATTATCCTCCACAGGCCTGGTTTAGGTTATAGGAAATATAACTGATATTAACAGTGATGTTTTGCACCTGTTCGAATTACTTCTCTTCGGTTAAAATTAAAATTCGAAAGAAAAAGAAAAGGCAGAAAGGCGGAAGAAAAGTTTTCGAAACTTCGAAAATGTTCTTTCTTCGCTCGGAGCTCGTGGTGTGTCACTTCTTAGACGCGACGCCGAAACTTGTTTTCTCGAATCGAGAACAGAGGAGGAGGACACACTGTTGCTCCTTCCGAGTTCAAAAAGTTAGCGGAAAGTTCAGCAAACGGAACGCCGATATTGATAAAGTGTGCCACGTAAAGAAGAAAAATTTCCCCGATGGAGATAATTGGGTAGAAATCAGACGGGAAAAATTAGATGAAAAGGAATATAAATTAGTCCTGAATTAGGGGCAATGTGTTGAGAGCAAAACATTTTTACAAATACCACCGGAATTAACGTAAATAGAAAACTAGATTTTTTAAGTCCACGTTGGACGTTTTGCTCTCAAACTACCTGGTTCGAATAAATTGAGAACCAACGAACTAATTTATTTCCTCTTCATCGCGGAAGCTCGTTAGCTGGCGCTGTCTACCGACGGTGGGAGAAACCAACTTTCTGAACTTTCCACTCCTAACATTGATGTCCCTTCAGAAATCCTATTGCGTAACGCGTATTCAGATGCATTTTATATATATATATATATATATATATATATATATATATATATATATATGTTTCCCATCATTATTATTATTAAAAGCGTTGAACGACAATTCGCAAATTTCGCCATTTTCGGGCGGCATCTCTTCTCAAAGACGTGTATTCTCTCTTTCGCAAGTTTTTATTTCTTCTAATCGCGAACAACCTACATTGCAAATTTGTTGAGGTTTCAGGTGTGGCTGTTATATTTATTATTAGCCAGGTGGACAGGTCTCGATCCCTTGTCTCTTGCAATGCTTCAAAGGCATCCCCACTGCACATATATTAAATAACTCTAATTGCATGTCAGCAATTTTGTTTTTGTCGCATGGCTGTTCCCGACCGGGGGTGGGGTTTGTAGAAGAGGAAGGATCGGTTGCAATTTTTTAACTGTTTTTTTAAAATAATTGTCTGGTGTTTTTGTTTTTCTCTTTTTTTTTTTAAATAAAATTGTTGTTGCAGGCGGTCAAGGTGTTCTCCCTTCTCCGTTCGGTCCTCTGCACGGTTTGGCCTCCCCGCTGGGGGCTCCCTTCGCAGGCTCGCCTGTTGCCGGTTAGTACAACAAATCTTGTGAAAAACAACAAAAAACCAAAAAAAAATGTTTTCTCCAACCCCAACATTCTGCTATCGCTGTCTCTCTCTCTCTCTCTCTTTCTCTATCTTCTGCCTCAGTTCTTCTTTGTACAGACTCTCTATCTCTCTCTTTGCATGATCCCCCGCTCTTCTTCTTCTTCTTCGGGTCTGGCGTCTCTCGGAGGATCAAGAGGACAGAGGCGTCGTCTCTTTTCGCTGTAGAAACATCGATAACTTCTTTGCATGACACTGACCCCACCTTGTGTCTGTCGTGTCTTCTTCATCGCCGAGGACCTCCCAGCGGAAGGAAAGGACTCCAAACTTCTGCCGGAACGCTTCTTTGCATGATCTCCATCCCCTGTCGTCTTCTCGTAGCACTTTAGTAACCCCAAAAGAAAATTTCTGCCTCCGGTCTTCAGTCGAATATGACCCCAATATTATATCTTCTCTGTTGCATGATCGTGACTTCCAGATCTTTTAGCCGGATAGAATAGCAGTGAAAATCTCTCTTTCTTTCTCTCTTCTCTCGTCTCTTTTTTTGCATGTCCCCCCCCCCGGTCCTACCTTCCGGGTGGAAGCCACGTTGGCTGTTCTCTCTCACTTTCTTCTCTGGCTTCGATGTTCCTGGATGTATGGGACATACTCATTCCTAAACCTCCGTTATGGTAAAAGATCTCTCCGGAATTTTTAATTTCCGATCGCAAATTTCAACTGCAATTGTTCAACGTTGTTGAGAACAACCACAATTTCGTCTACCGTCAGGTTCCTTTATTCATTTTTCTGTTCCAAATCGATAATTTTAATTTTTATATGTTGACTTTTTCTCTTGTTCGAAATATATTCGTCGAAATGATAAATCTCTTCTGCTTTCCTTATTGTTTTTCTTCTTTTTATTGTTGGGCCGACGCCTATATAGTGTTTGATGAAGGGGGATGACGGGGGTTGTAACGCGCCATGTGTTGCTCAATTAAGCGAGCTAAGGATCACGTTAATTGGGGCTTTAATATTTTTATTTACGCGGACGATTTTTCCGAAATAAATATCTCCAAATATAAACACGACTAGCGGTAGAGAAATTCCGGACGTACGGGTCCAGAATGGCAACACTGGGAGCAGGGGATTGACCGCCATTTTGTGAACAGTTCAGTTCCTTCGGAGGATTCATATTTATATGAACATATATTTTGTTCTGCGGATATATATACGTATTTTTACATATTATATACAAACATACACAAATGGAGTTAGTTTTCACAGGCCATTACAATTCTTGCTGTCGGTAATATTGATTTATTTTCACGTTAACGGACGTTTCATGTACCTATGAAACGGATATACTCAATATTTCCGAAACACTGGATGTTACTATAAAAAGCCGTTTTTATTACTTTATTATACTAAAACTAGTCAGATACGGTTTCAAGAAAACGGTGACAACAAATCTGGTAGAATTTATATCATTTGAATTTTTTTTTTACAGCGATACAAATCAGATAACATTTTACCATGATACCAATTTTTTAACTTTGTTGAGAACATAAAACAGAGGAAATCTTACTTTCCTGTTAAAAATATATCTTCTATCCACATTTCCCCATGAACTGGGTCTTCTTCGGGGTCTCTTTTTTCAATCTTCGGAATCTTCAATTTTCAGATTTCTAATAATCTATTCCCCCCTATGCCCCTCTCCCCATTTCGATGTTGTTGTAGTTTCGATGTCTGTGTACAACTTTTATATACGGGCGGTTATTGTTAATTGTACAATTATTATATGTTGTGGTAAACTTCAGCAGGATTGCCGTTGACAGGATTCACAGCTCTGCAGGGGAACACGAACGCTCTGGGTCAGAACTCCCTACGCCTTCCCGGACAGCTTTCGACAACAACTTGCGTGCTTCTCATTACGCATTTGAACGAAGAGGTAAATTTTTAATTTACAATTTTTCCTTTCTTTCTATTTCTTAAAAAAATAAGTTCTAATCTTATTCAGTAAAGACAATTCAGCTAAAGTATAAGACCCGAGGGATATGTTGTACATGTAATATTTTACTGACTTTGCCTGAAATTGGATATATTGTCAAAAATTGAGATGGGAACTTGGGTAGTCCTATTAATACAATTTCATACAGAATTGTTATAACAAAATATAATCTATTCAGTAAGAGCAGTTTTCTGTGAAAAAAAAATTCTGGAGCAGTAATACTAATTTTCTTTCTGTTGTCCATCTATTTAAATATGCCTCCAAACTCTGAGATCATCTTTTGGAGAGAAGGACATAGCACTATCTGGAGTATCATTCCCACATATAGTGCCACTTAATACAAATATAATTAAGCAAGTTTAATTAGAATAGTATAATTAAGTTCAAATTCCATGCTTATAAATTCACTTCAAATCCCACGGTTAGGTGTGCATATATTAAGCAATATTGTCTTCAATATTCTGTTTGTATCTAAAGAAAAATGAAATATTAGTAAGCATAGTTTAGCGGTTAAAGGGACAAGGTGAATTTTTGGAATATTTTCTCATTTGCAAAATTCAACTGATTAACCTAGAGGTATACTCTCTGTAATTCATTATAAAGGATAAAAAACATATAATTTTGGCACAACAAATTTGCCATTGTCATATTTCTTTATATAACCAAGAGGGAGGTTAGAAATAGAAAAATTACCAAAAGTTTACAATTGTAAGAGCTGTAGATCCCATTTCATTTTACTTTCATCATGTGTTTACTTCTATGCTTTGACCTTTTACAGCACAACTATTGAGCAATTTTACAATTTTCTTACAGATAAAGGGTAATAAAATTAATATGTGTATTTCAACTTGTGCTGATTTAATTTGAAAAATTGTCTCATCTATTTGAGACACTGCTTTATCAATCATTTGTTGGGTTTTTTGTTTATTTGGTTGCATGAAAATATTTTAAAAGGAAAAGAGAAAAAAACGGGAATAATTTGTTTTTAAGTTTATTTTTATTTTACCTCACTTATTCATCTATTTTTCAGCCTTCCTATTATTATTAACAGTTTTCACTTTAGCTTTCTCATTCTAAAAAAAAAGAATCATTTTAACTCTTTTTAGCAAAACGGTAGAGAGCTCGTTTTCTGTTTATGTTCCATTGCTTTTTTTTTTTTGGATATAGAGCAGACAAACATTGAAATCACCGAATTTCTCTAGTATGAAATCTTCCAAATTTGTTTTTCCGATTGAGGTTGGTTGAAAATTAAATGTAGTTTTTCTGTCCCTTCTAGTCTTCACTCTTTACTAGGAGCACCCGTATCCAAAATTTTTTGTTTGTTAATAAGTCTAAAAATAATTTGTAGATTTTCCCGATTAGAAATACATTCCCTTAATACTTTTAAGGTGTTTAATTATTTATTAGTAGTTAACATTTTTAAGTTGACCCACTAGAGATTAGGTAATTACTTTATATTGAATCTACATAATTGCCACTGCAATTTACATCTCTGTTATGTGTTAAAATATTGAAGCATGTCGTCATAATTTCAATGGGTTGTGCCCAGAATGTTGATAGTCAATATGCGTTAAGTGGCTCGTGTATAAGATTGCTTCAGTGTACATAACCCAACAGAATTTCCTCTGCAATCATCCGCAAAAGGTATATCTTTTTGAGTTAAGAACCCGCACAGAATCTAAAATTGATTTTCAGCCAACCTCAACTTCACACAATCTACCACAGCGAATCTACTCTCTGCAGAAATAATGAGTATAATCCCAGTTTCTTTTTTCAATTAATATTTCCACCTTCCTTTATTTGTTTTATGCAATTTATTTATTTTGTGTATCGTACATCTATTTTGATCCGTTTTAATTTTTTTTTCTGATTATCCGCTTTCTCTTGTAATATTTTCGATTAGAAATAATTTTCGCACTTTTAATTTATTTTCTAGACAAAAAGAAAGTTTTTTCCTTCAACTCTATTTTATTTATTTACTTTTATCGCCTCTCCATTTTTATTTACTTCGCTGCTTGTTTTTTTATTGAATTGTTCTATAGAAAAAATAAAACAGAAAAAAAGAATTTTTCACCTGGATCCAAGCCACAGCTCTTAAAAATGAAAGATTTAATTTTATTTTGTGATATTATTGAGCTGGAAAAATTAATGGTATGAGCTGTGGTGAAAAGGTGGAAATGTTTTTTTTTTTTAAGAAAAAACTGAAAAATGTTTTTTAAATTAGTATATTTCTTGACTCTAATCTCTTTGTATTTTTGTTTCCTCTTTGCCTTTCCTTCGGTTTCTGTCGGACACCCACTGAAGGTTATAACAACAGATGCCCTCTTCACTCTGTTCGGTATGTTGATATTCACCTTTTTACTTTATTCTTTTTACTATTTTTTATTTTTTTTTATTAATTTTTTTATTGCATTTTCCTTTTTTTAGTGTTATGCCAGCTTTTTGTTTTCTCATGTCTCATGTGTTTTGTACAAGTAGTTGTGCCCTACTACTACTTCTTTAACCCTCGTTTGTGTTTTAATTTTTGTATGTTTTAGTTTTGTGAAAACCTTTTTTTATTTGTCTTGTTTGTGTTGTACTTCTTAACATTCTTCGTAAAAAAAAATGTGGGTGGCCAAAATTTATTCGAATAATCTTGTGACGGGTGTGATATTTCTCAGTATCGCTCACACCCCTTCTGGACCTGGTTTCGGCTTCTTCCCATCATCAGTATCACTAGCATTCAGTCAGGAATATACAGTGAGGTATTTACGCATTTCGGCTGCTGATGAAGCTTGTGTTAGCACAGCACTGACATGACAGCTTATATGAATAAATATCTCGCTATATTATTTGTGATGGAATGATACTGATGACGGCGGGAAACCAAAACCCCAGGCTTTGGGCACAGTAGGTGAGTGGAGTTCATTATAATTATAAATATAAAAATTACAAAACAGAAGGACAGATTTGTCAACTCTTTACTACCCTCATACCGCACTTTCAGTCACATTCATAAGTAACTTAAAACCTTACATTTGTATTCTAACAATTTTGGCCTCCTTCATATCTCATGTGTGATTACTGTGTATAGTTTTTAGTATTTAATTTTTTATTTATTTTGTTGTTCATCTTAATCATTTTGACTGTATCATTTCTAGCTCTTGGGTGACTTCACTAGCCTAACTACTAATTCTCATACCCTTCTATAATTTGTGCGTGTGTGCATCTGTCATTTGACCATACCTAAATATATAGAATAAAAATACAAAAAAGAAATTTTTGAAATAAGAAAATCTTCTCTCAGACCGATTCTCACATTTTCTGTCTGACTTTTGCCTCTTTCACTTTTTTCTCTCTCTCTGTCTCTCCCTTGATACGTCTCACACTTCTTCAGGCGTTGTTTTTTTATTTTATTTTTTAATTTATTTTTTGGGGTTTTCGTTTATCCGTTTTATCGAATGAAAAATTGAGAAACAAAAAATTCTCAAGGGTGACAATTCCAATTCTTTGAAATATTCGAGCGAAGTGAGAAATTTCTGAGGGCTGTATTACGCCAAATTTATTATTTTTTTAGACAATAATCTGTTTTAAGTTTAGGATTTGTTTCCTGATGGGCGAATTTATGGTCCGCAATTCCCTTAAAAATCTTGCGACACTAATATTAGTTTTCCCCCCAATTACAGTTATGTGAAATTTAAATTAAGTTGTTTCGTGATTATTTTTTTATCGAAGACAGACCGAAAGAGAGACTGAAATTGAGGAGGATAATCAGGGTGAGTAATTATTTTATTTCAATCGGACTTTGTTTCCTATTCGTCTTCTATAATCCAATATTTCTGTTTGAAACCTTTTCCACCAGGCGTTTATGGAGATGTGCAACGTGTAAAGATTCTCTACAACAAGAAGGACAGCGCTCTAATACAGATGGCCGAACCTCACCAGGCACACTTGGGTAAATAAAATAATATTCTCCTTAATGATTTTATAAATTTTCATCATGTTATACTGTTTAAATGGATGTGCTCTTAGGTACTTAACACGTACAAAAATGTAAGTTAAAGTGAACAATACTATAGAAAAGATCATTTGTTGTAATTTTATACATCTTTTCTGTCCTCTCACCGGTTTGGTCTTTTCCTGTGGAATCTGCGAGTAGCCGAAGCTGGTCTAGCAAAATACCAAAACAGCGAGAGGAGACAGAAACACATTATTTCTTGATTACAGATTATTTCTTGTTATACAGATATGATGACCCCTCCCCCCTCCTATGTCTTTTTTATTATTCTGTTCATATTGTTAGCCTATTTATCTGATATAATAATTGATTGAATTGTGGTTGGTCCGCAGCTATAATGCATTTGGACAAGCTGGTGCTGTACAGTAAACAGATGCGGGTGATGGCTTCCAAACATCAGACGGTTCAGCTGCCGAAGGAGGGCCAGCCCGATGCAGGCCTCACCAAGGACTACACGTCCAGCAATCTCCACCGCTTCAAGAAACCTGGTTCCAAGAACTATCAAAACATTTATCCGCCTTCGGCAACACTACACTTGTCCAATATACCGTAAGTACCAAGCTTATTTCAAAACTGTTCCCTCAACATCATCATAACAAGGGCACTGTTTAATGCACTATATATTTGATTAAAATATGTTTACACTTTTAAAGAAATCAATATTAAATCTTCAATTATTTAAATGTACTATATTTGATTAGAATATTTAAAAAACAAGAGACAATGCAATTTTTGTATTCATTGTTTAACTAAGTCAATATTAAATATTAATTTATTTTTATTAACTTGCAACAGTGTTTTGACTAGTGCCTCAAAAAATACACCTTATGTGTGTCGCACACTCTTATTCTCAGCTACATTAAGACTAGATATTTATATATGTACTTATTAATATTAGGAGGTTAAATATTTTATCAAATATACATTTGAGAATAATGTTTCTGTACCTATGTCGCATTAGGCCACTATAATGATTTTTTATTAGCTATTATTAGATTAATTATGAATACATAAAATCTAAATATGATATCTTTATATATATTCAATAATATATTTTGTATTACAGGCCCAGTGTAACTGAAGATGATTTGAAGGAAGCCTTCACAAGCAATGGATTCACCGTTAATGGCTTCAAGTTTTTCCCGTGAGCATTTCATTTTCTCTTTGTTCATATCGATTAACATTTGTATATTTTATTTTTCTTAAAAAATTTCATCTCACTGCTATAGTTAATAAACAAAACAAATAGTTAATATTTTATATTTTTACAAAATTAAAATGTGTTTCCATTCTTTTCTCTTTTATCAGGAAAGACAGGAAAATGGCGCTTATTGAGATGGCTTCAATTGATGATGCAGTCAGTGCGCTGATTGTAAGTTATAGAATTAAACATTTGAAATTAGTATAGGCAGAACAACAAGAAAAAAAATCAATTAAACTATTTGTGTTCAAAATATTTTATAATAATATAATGTCTGTTTATAATTGTTACATTATACTGCATTTTAGGTACCCACATGTATTACAAAATGCATAGTTTTTAGGGTATGGTTTTGTCCACAGATTTATGTGGGTTTTCAAACACATGATGATAGTCTAAGTTATATTTAGGTTAGGTCTAAGTTACAGTCGAAGCAGGTTAATGAAAATATTTCTTTATTTAATTAATTAATTCATTCATTTTTTATTTTCACAGAAAATGCACAACTATCAGCTCAGCGAACAAAACCACTTGAGGGTGTCATTCTCGAAATCCAACATTCAGTCGGCATCGACACTTCGTTAAAGTTGAAATAAAACAACACAAAACAACAAAAACAATAATAGTAATAATATTACTTAAAACAAAGGAGGGATATTATTAATATTATTGCTGCTACTGTTAAAACAAGATGAAGATGAAGAAGAAGAAATGATGAGGTCTTATTTTAAAAGGAAATGAAAGAAAAAAAAAGTGGAGGCTTCTATATTTTCAATCTTCGCGATGTGTAGAATGTTAGCATAATTTGAGAATCGTAGTCCCCTCCCGTGTGTGTGTGTGCTCGTGTGCGATATCTTCGTATCCGAACGCGCGACGCATCCGAAGATTGTCTCATCTGACCGAAACCTTCTTCGATCAGCAATTTTGATAGTATTATTATCGATGTAGGACCAAAAACAGACAAAAAAACAAATCGAAATAAAAACCGCCAAGCTTACTACAGTCGATTAGAGGATCGTGTTTTGCAAAAAACAAAATGAACATTTTCTGGCGGCGGGAAGAAAAATTCTGCATTTTTCTCATTATATATTTTAATGTTTTTTTGTTGTTGTTGATTTATTTTATTTTTTTTTTAATTAGGATATAGCTATTACAATAATATTATTATTATTATTATTACTATTATTATTTTGATTTAAGGATAACAGCGCACTGTTTCTAGTTTTTTGTTTTTGTTGCGTTTATTCCAATAAGTAGGTCGGTGAAACTCTGAAACGCCCCCACGAACATATTTTTTTCCACCAAATCGGGGAAAAATTACCCTTGCGAATACAGTTTTTTGCCAACATTTTTCACACGCATTCAATGGCGGTGGTAGGCTTCCATGAGCAGTATATTTCATTTTTTTTTTATCAAGATATACACCGATATAGAAGATATATGTATAACCTCTCTGACCGGCTGTGCTGAGACTTTTATCAGTATTGACTTTGTTTAAAATATAAATATATATATATACACATTAATAAAATGTTTAAAAAAGTAATGAGAGAGGGAAAAGAAATTTTGACAAAAATATATACTCTCTGAAAACGGGGGAAAAACATTTTTTTTGTGAGACAAATTTAAAAATCGAGGAGCTGTTATTCAGATTTTCAGATGAATCATTGGTCCTATTGTAAATTAAAATTTGTTAAATTATACATGCAGACATGTGTATGTATGTATACAGTTTATATATATGTGTATATATATATATATATATATATATATATATATATATATATATATATTATAGATATTAGGCATACATAAATCATTTCAGCGGTCCTAGGGAAGACATAAACATGTGCCACAAACTTTGTTTTTAATTTTGTGAAAATTTCTTTTCGTGAATAGAACAGAACAAAGAATTTATTTATATAAATAAATGCCGTAAACATAGATACATACCGTGACTACACGTGTACTTTTCTGTTTCTTTTTTTCTTTTTTTTGTTTTCTTTTGTAACGATTCATTTTCTTTTTCTCATTTTGTCCATTTAGAAGTTAGGCTTTTTAGAAAATTTTTAGATTTTATTAGTAGTAGTTTTTTTTCTATAAAAAACAAAATGGAAGAGAGTTTAAAAAAGAATCGTAATTTTTAAGTTACATATATATATATATATAAATATTTTATTGTAAAGTTTATCAAGAAAAAAAACTACACCTACAGAATCTCTGATATATAGTTGATATCTTTTTGCTATATATTGTGTACAATTAGCTATTATTATTACTATTGCTATTACTTACTATTACTATTATTATATATTAAGTTTCTTTATTTTGTTCATTTTTTTTATTATCTTCAAAATTCTACTCAGACAAATGGCCGGAGTTATAGACTGCCTCTAGTGAAAAAACATCTTGTAAATTTGTTTTTCTACCCCATTGTCAATATAGGATAATTCTATTTGAATTTCTTGTAAGTATATTTACATACTTTTTGAAAAAGTATGTAAATAAATAATCTGTAATTCCTCTATTTTTTGCATTTTATAACTCCGATCAAATTTTGTGTGTATTTCTAAACTGTAATTATACATATTTTTTCTGTAATTTTTTCCAGATTTGATTTCTCTTTTTTTTGTTTTACTTCTTATTTTCTGTTTTATCGAAATATATGATTCTTTATTATTATTTATATTATTATATTTATTATTATTATTATTATTATTATTATTATTGTTTTAGAAACTGAACTGAGGAAATTATTCTTTAGAAACATGAGAATCAAATCTGAGGTGTACGTTGGACTTACTGTATAGGCCGGAGTGCACGTGTGTACATAGTTTAGAAGACTTGGTAACATTTTATATTCTTTAATGTTCTTGTTTTTGAATTTTTTTAAAATTTCGGAGACTTAAAAATTTATAATGAGGTAGGAAACTAGTTGGACTCGGTTTTTTATCTCAGTATCGAAATATAAAAAATTTGCAAAATGAAAACAAGCAGTATTCAACTGGGAATGGCAATGTTTAAGCAAAATTAAAAAACATAAAATAGGCTAACGCTTGTGCGGTTTTTTTGGCTTCCTGGCGATCATTGCTGTGAGCGCTGATATTCAAAAAAATTGGCAAATAATTTACTCAAATTGAATTTATTAAGCCGCAAGTGCATTAAGAAAAATAATAACATTTCTCCTCAACGGTTGAGAACCATGGGGGTGTTCCCTCTCTGAAAATTCTCTTGAAAACTGAATTCCCAGTAGGAAATTCCGGAAACAACAGCATATTTTTGAAAAAGGATAAGATTTAAGATTTTGGGAGAAAACCTCTGGCAAATTGTTATTGTGGCAATGCTTGAGTTCCTCTCTTATAAAATAACATTACGAATATTTTCTGAAAACAAGATTGTCTGTCTGTCAACTCTTTTGTAGAGAAGAAAAACAAGGAAAAGTCTAAAAGTCACTTAATGCGACTTTAAAAAAAAATTCTTCCAAGAAACAAAAACTTCTTTTTGGGGGACCTTCTTGAAAGCCCACTTTTCTCTGTACTTAAGCACTTTCGGACAATCAGAAACTTTTTTCCGAATTCTGAAGAAGAAAGGAAAACTTTAAATTCTAAAATCTCTGAATCTGTGTCTATCTATTTCTTGTTACTCTTGGTAGGCGTAAACTAAAAAAAAGTCTTCATTCTCTGATGCTATTCGAAGGTGGGAAACATTTTGTTTTTTAATTTTTAATAAATAGAAGACAACAAAATGTTTAATTTCTTAAGATTAAGAAATACTCAGATTGGGTCTGTCGGGTCTTTGAAAAAAACAAAAAACATATCAATGGTGCGAGATATATAACTGGTTCAAAGACACAACATATCAGGGAAAATATATAATATGGTTGTTGTTAAATATGACAGAAATTGTGGATAAAATCCTCGTGCATGGTTTAAGTAAGCCCCCGTAACTTTAGCAGAAAGAAAATAAGCTAAAAATATTTATACAAAAAGCTTATTTTGATTTTCTCAGGCAGGGTACTAACAAAAAAAAGAATTATCAAAATAAATGAGAATCGATGGAATCTTTGTTTAAAATTGCTGAAAAAATAATTCTAAAGAGAAAAAGAAAATTAAATCATTTTAAGAATTGTTTATATATATAATATATATTATACAAAGTATTGAAACAAAACAAAATATATTTAAAAAAAAGTTTAAAAAAAATTTAATAACTATAAATAAGTAAATGTTAGGGACACAATTCCAGTTTATATTTTTCACTGTAGCTGTATTTTTAGCTTAAGGGAACTTTGCAACAATCAATCAATTTACGGCAACAATATAGCTTTTATAAGATGAAATTTTATTTTTGAAGTCTGTTTTCGTTATCGAAACGGTTTTCGTTATGAATTAAACAATCTTCGTTGCTTTGGAAACAGTGCGACAAATACATTTTAGGTTTTCTTTGAGAGGATATATTTATTTATTTTTCTTTTTTTTTAAATTGGGACTAAATAGGAAAATACCTGTAGGGTAAGACAATTTGTTACAAATGTACCGGTACTTATATCAATATTTAAGATTAAATTCTCATTAGGTTGTTCCTGTGGAATAAGCCCAGGTTTCGCATCCGCCATTGTCAGTTCCTATTCCGGCTTTTAAACTTGAAACATTTCATATCCACTGCAGGTGCAAGTTACCTTCTGGTAACGCACTGTACTGTCGGGATGCTTCAGCAGCATGAGCCCGCATTTCATTTTTTACACCGTTTAATAAAAGCGGTGAAACAATCATTACTTTTACGAACTAAGTTTATTAAAAAAAAAATTGCAAAACGGAGATACCCGCTGTCGGTAGCATACTGTCGGAAGTTCGACCTTGTCGCTTATTAAAGCCTCAAAGTTCATACACGCTGACTCTATTTGTGCTACTGAGGATGGCGAAAATTCCGAAACTTGGCCCGCGGAAGAACCGAACCAATGAGAGAAAAGAGAAGTGGTAGTCTAGTTTCTGGGTAAAGTATTTTCCCGGATATTTTCCTATAATTTGTCCCTTATATTTTCGTTGATCGTTCACATCGATAAAAACCCTTACAGCGTGTCCGAACTTCAAATACGGTTCGGGCTTTACCCCCCCACTCGGCGGGGTCCTTCGTAAATTTTAACTCTTCTTAATTTTTTCTATTATTTTTTCCGTTCGTCTATTTGACTGTGCCTAACTTTAAAATACAATAAGAGGGATCAAAATGAAATTATAGGAAGCGCTAACCATTAAAAGCAAAAAAAAAATTATTAAAGATTTTAAAAAAGTTTAAAACCTATTTTAACAAATCGAAAACTCCACAAAACAAAAAAAATAAAAGCGAGAGAGAGGTTCGTTGTGGAAACGAAAAAAGAGAAGCCGTCGATGAAAACGCGGAGGGAGGAGAGCGCAAAGTGAGACTAAATTTCACTTTTAATTTTGTTTTTGGAAGACTTTTTGAAAGGAGGAACATATGCGTGCGCTCGCCCCAGCTTGTTTAGTTGAGAAACTCCCTGATTAATCGCATTCGGTTTTAAACATTTTTTTTCTTTAAATTTCAAAGCCGCTTTAATTGAAAAACACGTGGATTCTTATATATCGTCCCTGTAAAATCCAAAATAAATATTTAAGGATATTATATAATGTCTCGTACTTGATTAGTTTAGCAAAAAGAAACGAACGAGGAAGGTGGAAAGTGTCCGCCTTCCTCTTTCCCTTAGGTGTTGTCTAAAAGAAGAAAATCAAAAAAGTAGGTCTAAAAAAACGGACAAGTTTAAACAGAACAAAGAATTATTAAACGTATTTAGCACTTTAGCGTTGGTATTATGTTTTATTTTCGATTAGTAATAATAAAAATAAATGAGTATTTGTGTAAACATTCGAATAGTGCCACTATTTAACTTGACTAACTGTATTCATTAATCGTAACTGTATGTTAACTAAAAGAAAAAAAAATCTATTTACAGCTGTTGGTGTATATATATATATATATATATATATATATATATATATATATATATACGTATTATTACTCGAACTATCTTGTCAATTTCTACTAATATAATGTATATGATAGCGTTTACTGTTAAGAGGGGGGGGGGTCATCATATATTAAGATTAGAAACTCGGGGGGGACTTTAGAGAAAATTGGAGGTTTAGGGAATTAAATTTTAAGGTGATAAAGAGAGATAAAAAAAAATGTATAAAAGGAATGTAAAACTTTAGCTCCGCATTTGAAAGTCGGTAAGAGGTCGGGGTGAAAACTATTTGAGGGTTATTAAATTTGGTTTATTGAAATAGAAAATTAATTCTGTTTCTCAGAACAGCTGGACTTCAGACATAATTCTTTTACGTCTGTAGCTTTTTCATTTCCAAGTCTTTCATCTTGTACAAGTTACTCAGTTGTCGGTCAACTTTGTGTAGGGTAGTTCGTTTGTCCCTGAAGCCCGGTTTGGGCTTACAAACAAGTGGCTACACCGCGAGCTTTGTCATTGGAAAGAGGACTTCGAACAGGGACTTGTCGAGTACTCAGTTTGCCCCCGACCTCGGTGAAAGTTAGTAGACCCGAAGAAAGTCTTGAACATTGAAAAAAACAGGAACGAAAACGGCGCGTCCCCTCCAACCAGTTTATCGCGTTTTCTAGATTTTATCATTTCGAAATAACAGATTAAAAATATTGGATGTGACCGTAAACGTTTCTTTTTTCTTTTTTTTAGGGTAGTTCTACTTATAAAATAAATAAACACACAACACACGTACAGAACGTATCTCATTTCGGCCGTTTCAAGATGGCGGGCGTCGCCATTTTCGAGTTGAAACTTGAAAATTCTTCCCAATTGAAAAGAACTCGCGCCAGCTCCGGGCTTTTACGTCGATTCAAAAAAAAGTTACTTTCATTACGACGTAAGTAACACACTGTGTCACTGGCTACAAATTGTCACTGACGGGCGGAATTGGGAAAAATTTAACGCTCGAACGCCCCGCGCCGTCCTTTCAGCTGATGATATCGGTTCTGCTTTGAGAATTTTCTTCGATTTTTCTTAATTTCCCCAGGGTTCCCCGCCCCCGTCCGGTTTGCTTTTGTCGAGGCGACATGTATAGCTGACACTGCACAATATAAATATTTTCTCTTCTTCCCACTACAAACATTTTTCTCAAGAACAACGAAAGACCAGTCTTCTCAAAGACTGATTATTTGGCATGTCGCCCAACAAAGCGGGCGGAGGGGGGGAAACTCGGAATTTTCACTTTTTTTCTTATTAAATCTCATTTTCTCATTTTATTTGTTACTAAAAAAAATTAATAATTTAGGATGTTAAATGAAAAACTATCTTTATGTCTTTTTATCACTCTGTATTTGTGTATCTTAAACTTGCTTTTTTTCATGCTTATTATTATTATTATTATTATAAAATGGAATATATTATATATCTATTATCTCATAAATTCTTTTTTCTTCTTGTGTCTTTTCTCCTGTCTTTCTATATTTCATTCTTCTCTGTCTTTCTGTCTCTCTCTCTTTCTCTCTTTCTCTTTTTATCTTGATTTACCTTTTGACTGTCACGCAATCTTTTTATATCTCTCTCTCACACATTCTATCTTTTATTTTTTATTAGTAACATATTTTTTTGTTCAATTTTGTTATTCTCAAACAACGGTCCACGTTCATTGTTGTAGTGTCGGGCGAAGAAAAGATTGTAACTTTCTTTAAATTTTCTTTTTTCTATTATAAAATTTTCCTTTTATAAAAATTTCAGATTGAGAGACGGCGAAACAGGTTATATCAATCCTTTATTGATAGTATGTTTATTATATATTGTTAATTATGTTATTATTGTTAAATTGAATTTCATATTGTATTTTTGTATTTATTGTGTGTTGCGTGGTGAGTGCTGAGTCTGTTGTTGTTGTTTACATGTTGTTGTGTACATGTTCTGTGGTGAAATATTTTCGGGGTGGAATTCGAGTGTATTATAATAAGTTTTTAACTATATAATCGAAGGAGCCTGATAACAAAAGATTTTCTTCAGATGTGTTGGAAGGGGACAGTTATAACTGTGAGATATCATTCTGAGAAATCATCCGGTTATTTTAAAAGCACATAACAGAAAAGTCAATCGGGGGATTTTTATATTACTTATTTATTAACAAAGTTCTCTTTCGATATTTAGAACTTTTTCAAAAGAGGAAACGGGACCATGTTATTGTTTTAGGGAAAAAAATAGAGAAAATCTTTTAAAAACATATTTGTACTTAAATTTTCGGACTTAACTTTGGGGAAAGATTTCTTCATTCGCTATTAAAAAAAAACTAACTTTCCAAACAAATAAACGAGCTAAACTTTTACCTCTCTTCTCTAGGTTTAAAATTAATCTTAAATCTATAGATAAATAAATATATATATATATATACAATCAACTTTCGCTATGGCAATCAATTCGTGCAATCACTAATTCTTAGCTGTACTCTTAATGAATTTTAGATATGTAGTTTTTACAAGTTTAAAAAAAAAACAAATTATTAAGCTGAAAAATCTATTTTATAATTGTTAAACTGTGATCGTCTTCGATGCGTGGGTGGATCGACCGGATCAGGGCGCAAACCTCCGTTCGCTTTCTGTCCCGATCCTCTCGGTCCACTTTATTTTTCTCCTCCAGACTATTTTTCTATCTTCGCATAAAATCAATTTTTTCCACTGCGCCTTTTATCAATCGATGACCATTCCTCTTTCTCGGTGGTGACAATCTTTCGACGACGACAGACAGTCAGATTTTTTAAAAATTAAAACCCCCCCAAAAAAAAAAGAATTATTGAAGATTGACTGGTTTTTTGAAATAGGAATGTAAAAAATTAAATAATACAATGATTAACATATCGTTAGATATTCGTTCTTTGAGTAAGATTTATCTTTAAAAAAAAAATATATATATATATATATGTACAATTTAAAACACAAAAATAAAGAATAGATCGATAATTTGTAATTATTATTGTTAACGAAATAATACATTAAATTGAAAATGGTTTATATATAAGCATATATATATATAAACGGATATAACCGATATATATTTATTGGCGGATTAATCAATTGAAATTAGACTAATTGGCAAACCGAGGAAACCAAAAAAAAAAATGGCGGACAGAAAACGGAAAATTCCGAAATTCGTACACGAAAGAAACAACTTTTTTGAGCGTTCTTTCCGTGCGCGTCCCCTGTTTTTTCAGAATAAGAAGAAAACAATTTTAGTGTTCCGAGTTTTTTGTGATAATTCCAATTATTTAAGGGAAAAATTTAGAGAATGAAAAATTACCAAAAAAAGTATATATTGATATTGCTGTAGTTTTTAAAAATTTAGTCTAGCCCCTCGATGGAGGGGAGGAAAATATTCCCCAGTTTTCCATCCCCCAACAAACAAACAAAACAACCCCCAGAGTGAATCAACACTGTGCCAAATTTAAATCGTTTCCCTTCAACCGCCCTGCGTAAACGCTATTTCGCGTCCCACAGACACGCTACCTACTTACCACTGTCTTCGTGTTGCCCCCTTCTAAAAGTACGTACCTTTTTAGAATGACAATTGTTAGTCTATTTGACAGAAGTAAATAAAAACCCGAGTTTTTTGTTTTTGTTTCTTCTGTTTTGCTCTTCCGTTCTATATTAGCCTGTAGCCTCTCTTCTGTACCAGAAAAGTGTAGTTGTAAATAATAAAATATTAATTGAATAAATTTTAAGGGAGAAAAGAATATCGCCCAAAAAAAAACGTGTCCCCCAGCCCCACGATTTAAAAAAATTTAGAACACTTTTAGATATAAAACTATTATTATTATTATTATTATTATATATATATATAATGTATATTTGATAGTTGAAAAAACGAGCGTTGTTGGGTATTTTTAATCGCGTTCTATTCGTAAATAACCTGTCTCTTGTGGCCGGATACAAACAAAATCTTCCTATTTTTTTTTTTTAGATTGTTTTATAGGGCTAAAAATAACATTTTTGTTTTAAACATTGTTAAGGTAAAACGGAGCGTTCAAAATTTTTCATAATCCTTTCGGTACTTTTCTGTGGTAACTGTTTGTCTAATTCAAATATTAATTCGGGCATTTTGTAACGACAATATTTAATTTTGATATTTTTCAAAATGACTTCCGGAGTATATTTGAAATCGCGCCCCGGAAAAAAAGAATTTTTGAAGAAAATGTTCTCTTTCAACTTCGACGGAGACTCCTCTATAAAAGTACTTTCTTCTCTTCATGGTAAACAATTGTAACCTTCCCGTTTCGTTTTTGAATTCGTCGTGTTCGTCAAAAACAATGAAATAAAAAAAAAATAAAGCACCCCCTACACAACCCCCTTCCCCGGATAATTTTCAACCAAACTCAACGAAAATGGCCTAATAAAAATAATTAAATAAGGTACTTGTGTATATTAAACCCCGGCCGGGTGTAAAGTGTTTGTCAAGAGGCATAACCTGTCGTAACGGATAACCCAGATTTAGGTTATAAGTGTTTATGTAAAGTCCCCGGTACGCTTTTCACGTGAAAATCCTTTCCCCGTCCACTTCTCCAGTCGTGCTTAATCCGACAGAATAGAGAATAGTGTTCTCCTAAGTCCACGGGGTGCTTCCAAGAGTGGAACTCGCATTTTCTTGAAGTTCCCCACTCTACTACTCGACAGAGATAAGCCGATACACAAGTGACCGACTGGAACCAATTTTTGTTTATTCCAAATAATAACGACAGTATTAAATTATAATTTGGCTCGAAAGTTCCCGTTTCGAAAAAGGGAAATTTTTCTTTTCATTTTTTCCCCCTTCTCACTCATTACAAACCCGGGGGAGGGGCGGGGATGTATTCCATATTATTATAATTGTCACGAGGGGACAAAAAATCTCGTTTATTTCTTAACCCGAACAATATTTTGAAGAATGAAAAATTATTTTTTAACGTATAGGGAGAGTAATTTAAAAAACAAAATTCCAAACAGGGATAACATCAGTCAATTTAAAAAAAATAATAAAAAACAAAACAAAAATATATAAGAGAAGTAAGATATTATATGTACATTAACCATATCATATAAATATATATATAAAGGAGTAATAAAATATATATATATAAAATTAAGGGTAAATATCGTGTTAGGGCTTTTTGAACCAAAAACGGAAAATTATCGAAGGAGTCTCGATCGATTTTTTGCCAATGGAAAAACCAACTGGCGGGAATCGAACCAATGTCCTTGGCTGTAAGTTTAGTCGGACGTTCTTTCCGATATACATTGATCGAGGCTCATCCGTTGATTTTACTTTTTAATAATTGAGAATTTGAGAAATTTTTTCTTTTTTTTCCATTAGTGTCGGCGGGGTGAAAGATATAGGTACGGTGATTAGTGAATGTAGGGGAGTCATCACTAGCGATTCCTTGGAATAAGCATCGTCGCAGCACTTGATTTTTAAACGCGCAAAACATTTACAGTTTAGTTGTCGAATTGAATTTTGATCCGATATATAAATAAATCCCGATGTTGGTACGAAAGAGAAAAAAGAAAACTCGCGAGAGAATTAAATGGCTTGTACCGGAGAAAAAAATTAGCGAACAGTTTAAATTTAAAAAAGAAAATATATTAGTAAAATTTGGATTTAAAAAAAAATCTAATTTTAATAATATATATTTTTTTGCTGTTGAAAAATTTGTTCCTCTCTACAGATGTGTTTGTATATCTGTATGTTTTTCGTTAGTTATTTTATACCTTGCCCCTATGTACAATTGTAACTATATATATAAATATAATTAAGTATTCCTACATCTACAACAAAATAAAATAAAATATATATATGCATACATATTATTATATTGCAGTGGAGTTTATAACGTAAAACGTATGTTAGTTTTTATAATAAAGTATTGCTATTCGACAAAAAATGAAAAGAAATTAAAATGAGTTGTTTCCTGGATGGATAGAATTATTATACACTTCCAGATTTTTTCATCGCTTAAATTTTTGATTTTTCATTATTGTGAAAGTGGCGATTAATAAGAATTGCGCGCACTGTTGAAACCGTAAATAAAGGTAAGTGATTTATCTATAGATTTAGTTAAGTTTCGTTTAATATTTAGTATTTAAATTTTTTAATTCCTTATTAGTTTGGAAGGAAATATTCAGTATTTCTTTTACATTGGATGATCTTTCTTGACAATCATCTCTTTGTATTTAGTTTTTTATGATATTGTTATACTCATAAAGATAGATGAAACAGGACACAGAGAGATAAATACAAGTATATAATAAATAAATACATTTATTTATTAAAATATAATAAAATGAAATCAAGTAATTTAAAGTGAAATAAGCAATGGTCAAAGTTGCCAATTGCATGACATAATTAAGGAGTATGAAAGAATTAAAATTTAAGAACATAGAAGAAAAGTTATAAGGGTTAAGTTATAAGGCAGGGGGGAATAAGGGCACAGAAAGCAAAAATTATAAAATAATTAATATGATATACATAGGGAATGAGAAATGTGCTTTATTACAAATTTTAATAATCAAATTATGAATTCCACTGGATGTCCGGCATAATTACTGAGCTATATAAGCCAAGAGACAAAATAATTAATGCATAAGAAACACAGATGCAATGGTTGATTACTGTCTGTCAGATGACTTGGGTAAAGGAGCACCTATATATACTTGATATTGCATTGTTTTTATCAATAAGCTGTGAAATTCGGAGAATTTCCTCGACAGAAAAACGTATGGTAGAGATAAATGCATGCAGAACAAATATTGTGGACAGCTGTTGTGAAATTAAGCAATAATTAAGTAGTTTATTAAATTAGAAGCTTTAAAACTAAATGGTACGGTGGACGCCAGCTAGCGGTGGACCGTGGAATTCGTCGGGCGATTTTTGGGCCGCCAGCGTCCTCTAGCGGAGGCGGGCTGGACTATTTGGATTCGGACATTAGTTTTACGGTACAGCCCGCGTCACCTAGTGGCGCTCGGCTGAACTAACTGGATCCGGAAATGCTTTTTACGGTACAGCCCGCGCCATCTAGCGGAGGAGGGCTGGACTATTTGGATTCGGACATTAGTTTTACGGTACAGCCCGCGCCACCTAGTGGCGCTCGGCTGAACTAACTGGATACGGAATGCTTTTTACGGTACAGCCCGCGCCATCTAGGGGAGGCGGGCTGAACTATTTGAATTCGGGTATGCGTTTTATAGTACAGCCCACGCCATCTGGCGGCGGCGGCCCGAACTAATTCCGAACGAATTCCCGTATCCAGTTAGTTCAGACAACCGCCGCCAGATGGCGCGGGCTGTACCATAAAACGAATCTCCGTATCCAGTTAGTTCAGCCGACCGCCGCTAGATGGCGCGGGCTGTACCTTAAAATAATTTCCGGATCCAAATAGTTCAGCCCGCCTCCGCTAGGTAGCGCGAACTGTACCGTAAAACGAATTTCCGTATCCAGCTGATTCGGCCTACCGCCGCTAGGTGGCGCGGGCTGTACGGTAAAACGAATTTCCGTATCCAGTTAGTTCAGCCGGCCGCCACTAGGTGGCGCGGGCTGTACCTTAAAAACAATTCCCGAATTGAAATAATTCCGCCATCAACGAAATTCATCAACTTATTACCTTTTTCACTAAAAAATAATTCTCCTACCGCCCTTCATGTGTCATAAACATGAATATCTCAGGAAATACAGTTAATTATTACAAATCAGAGCTGATTTTAATTGAATGTAGGGTATTTTATTGAAATAAAATACATTACGAATAAATCATTTTGTCACCTTTTTTTACTTTCCTTATATCGTGCAATGTTAAAAAGCCAATAAATTCTAATTCTTGCATAATTTTAATTCTCCCCGGCAGTCATTACTTAAATGATAAATCATTTATAAAAACAAAGTTTTTAAATAGTAAGAAAAATTAAGTGTAAGAACTCCTGCATAAAATATATTTCAGGAAAGGATGGGGTAAATAAGTGTAGATTTTTCAACGAAAATCTTTATTTATCCTTTTATCACTGATGAGTATAAACTTAGTTGTAGGTATATAAAAAATATTCCACTTAAATGTTACAGAAAACTGAAGAATATTTTATTTATGGAAATTCAGCTTCCAGGGTGAGTAAGAACAAAATTTCAGTTCATCTTTTACTTACAATTCTTTCTTTGACTTAGGATGCCGCTCAGCTTCACATCAATGTTTCTTTTATTTCTCTCTTTATCCGTTGACACAGTTCATAACTTCGAACCCTGTGCCACTCTCTATATAGGCGTTTTACCCTCCTCCTGGAACATTTTCAATCTGCACTAAAACTTTATATTAAAACCTAATTTCCCCGTTCCTACCGTTTATGCCAGCAACAGTTAACCATTTATTTTGTTTTCATTTACATACTTATAGTGTCTAAGTTTTCATTTATGCGCTCTTTTTTCAGACAAGGGAGCTCTTATTTCTCCTACTATCACTTATGACTATCTTACGAACTAACATCCATGGCGTTCCCAGTGTATTCAAACCACCGTTCGGTTCACGGGTACAAACACGCTCAATCAATATCTCAGCCCATTTTTCAACATTTATTTTCACAGGTTTAAAAAAAATAATATAAAACCGTGGTAAAAAATAATATTAAATAAAATAAAAGTATCGATAACTCACTATTCCACAGTCGATTCCTGAGATGACGATGAGGTGCTCTCAGCCACTGTCAATTTTTTTTCATCTATAATCGACTGGCAACCCATGTAGGGACACCTGCAAACAGAATTATACAGGAATGAAGTTTATTGCGTAAAATTTAACAGGGAAAATTTATCTTTTAATTAAAATTTTCGATTCGGATAAACGTTAGTCAATTCAGTTAGGTTTTAACGGTTGCATTTTGACATAAATTGCAGAAATAAAGCCTGGAGCTTTTAGCTTCATTTGTATAATGCAAACAGCTGTTGTGTGCTCTAAGAACTATTATCTGTATTTATATAGAGAAATGAGGTAATATTTCAGCCTCGTTATGCGCGTATTTGGTAGAACTTGGGGTTGGGGTCGGTCACCACCCCTACTTATATCCGCACTCAAACCACCAACCTCTGGCTCCCAAGGCCCCAATCATTATTTATTGACCAAATACGGAAAAAAAAATAAATAAATACCTCCTCTTCAATACCTCCATTCAAGTAAAAAACTCGCTGACTAGCGAATGAATTATTACATGTTTCCACTACCCAAGCTGTTTACCTTTGATCAATACCGAGTAAAAAAAAATGAAATTTAAAGGACACTGGACCAAGAAGTGTTAATAATCGTTAAAAATTAGTATCGTAGAGCGTTTACTTGACTTTCTTCTTTCCTCTGACGAACTTTTCGATGCTCGACAGTTCGTAGATGTGACCGCAGATGTCGTTGGTGACCATCTGCTGGATCGGATTGTGCGTCCACGGATCATACTTAACTCTCGGCATCTCTTCTATACCTATATCGCCTGCAAAACCAAAACACTTTAAATTAATCCTAAGAAAATGTCGCCAAAAATCCTCTATTCTCGTTTACATTTTTCCAATTAAATTTTTATGTTGTCCTATTTAGTCTCGGAACTGCTGGTTACCTCTTATATACGAAATCATAAAAAAAACTTTACAGAATTTCAAAGTCGCATTCGACTTTTTCCAACCGTCAGTAATGGATACACAATTTAAATAGTATTAAACAGACAACAACACATTATTATTTATCTGTTTCGACTATATGCTTGAATTATTTACATTTCTTTGGATGAAATTAACTGTCAAATGTGTAAGGAGGAAATTCTGCAATTCCTGCAGCAAAAACTCACAGAAAATTATGAATCAGACCTAAAAATGCTATGTATTTTTATATCTCATTATATTAACAAGTAGAGAAAAGTCCTATATAAACTGTAGTGTGTGTTGATGAGAAGGAAAAACTGATAGATTTCAAACAACAATTGAATGCGAATACCACGAACACACACACAACACTGGTTGGTTTATACTCTTAGAAAATTTAAAAATATTAAACATTAACTTAATATTAATTTATATTCAATAAATTCCATTTTATAATACACCGAGGCTTCTTATTTAACTATCACCCTTCTCTCAATAATTTTTTCTGTCGCCTAAAACGACTGCATTACTAGTGATGTTCAAAACCGCCTAAACAATTGCAAGAAAATTGAAAACATCTTACTTTTTGGTGTTAATTTTTTAATGTACTTCTTGAAATTGTCCTTGAGGGCGTCGTACGGCTTCATGTTGACCTTACCTTTGACTTCGGCCAAGGAGGCATCGAATTCCTGTAAAAGATATATTTAATAATAACATTTTTTTCCCATCTGTTTATTAATTGCCACAACTGTAAAATACAGAGTGAGCAACACTGATGTTCAAGTAGCACTAGTAACAAATAGAGCAAACTGGAGGGGAAACGAATTTTTTAAAATTTTTATTTACTTTCCCAATATGTTTAATTGAATGTTTAAGTTACTTCTTCATCAGCAAGTAGGATTAGGATGGTACGCAATTCTGGAGTGGAATTTATTGTATTTTTTTGTTTTATGAGGTCACAGACAACCAGGACTTTAGAAGATCCATTCATAGGGAAAGCTTGAAGACACAGTACGGTGTGTCAGTTATTTTTCATTGTATTTTCGACCGTATTTAATATTGTATGTCCGGACTTGTTTCAGTACAGTATTACATAGTAGTTTATGTTGGCCTCCTGCCTTCTTAGCGCCCTCTTATATGAGGACTACATGTCTCATGCGTTTTGTCAGTACAGAGGCCCAGATATCTTACCTTATCCGCAGTGGTTTTGTCTAAGTGATAACATACACATTTATTTACGCACGATCTAAACCTAGGATTGTTTTTTTTTAATTTAATTGCTTCGGCATCTAAGCTCATAAAACATGTTTTAATATTCAGGGAAAAATGTGACTTCAAGATCTGTATATATAGGGTGAGGTTCCGGAGATAGTTATTTTATTAATGTTGGACGGTTTGGCCATAATAAAAAATTAGGTGAGATACGGAAGAAACTTTAAAACCCAAAAATAATGGGTCACCTTGTATACACTGAAGTTCTCCAGATGGTTGGAGTGCGATATTTTGGTGCGGAGCATTTTGGCGGCATAATCGATCTCGTCAGCCTCTACTTTCACTTTAATCAATTTATCCAGTTCGGTGGTCAGCTTGCCCATCCCTTTCGTCGCGTCAATTACTGAAAAGGTCTTTTTTAGTTATCGCTCAAAATTCTTTTATATAAATTGGACTGTGCTGTTAGAAGCAGGAAGGTGGAGGCATTAACAATTTCACAAAGTATTTATGGAGGAGTAAGTATTTCGGTGGATCGATTCCATGGTTCCTGAAGTTCGGTTTTAAGATACAGTTGTAAATTATGAATTTGTTCGAAAGTAATAGCTCTGATCTATTGCCTGGTTAGTTTAGGTTAGGCTATACAAAATATAACAGAAACAACATAGAATATCAAAACTAGATGCAGAAGTGGGGGAAACCCCTGGGTACGTGAACGCCCGTTGTTAGGTTAGATTTCACTTAAATACTTAAATTACTGACCTGTGGGAAGACTGAAGAGGAGTTTGGCCGTTGACTTGTACAGTCCCAAGCCTTCCTCGAACACTTTCTCGATATCGTCCGCCCGCACGGACATTTCTGACTTCGAACACCAATCAGGATCCTTTAAATTAAAATAAAAATTGATTTAAAGAACTAAAATTGGAATACTCCGAGGAGAACACCTATCGAATCGGAAGTTTTACCGCCCATTACGCACAGGGAGGTTACAAAACTGTTATCACTCTTTATCATATTCGGAGCATACATTTATAACATTCGTGTAACCCTTTGAAAATTGTAATCAAGTAAATCGTACTAGCAATGTTATGTAATTCAAATTTATTAATACATATATATAGATATAAATATATAGTTAGTAAACGAAGTTAGGACTCAGCGTCTTGTAAAGGTAGAAAAAAGGTTTCTTTTAAGGATTTATAAAGTGTATAATAACTTTTACATATTTACGATGTGTGCTTGTAAGATATATATTTATTACATAGATAAATACGCAAGATATTTAGAGAGTTATTCTTAGAAAAAAACTAGAAAAATGTCGTAGATTTCGTGTGTTTATGTCTCCTCTCGCTGGTTTGGTCTTTTGCTAGTCCAGCAAATAACAGAAAAATTTGTTACACCTACGTTTGCAGGACTGCGTTCTCACGCCTGCCGAACAGCTTTTGGCTTAGTCGATACCGCATATCGAGTTATAGAAAACAAATATTATCCCTCTTAATGCGTTTAATCGTTATTTGTTAGAATTTATTTCGCTTTTACCTTAAATTTTCGTCTCGCCGGCGCAATGGTTTTTTCCCTCGTCGAAACACTCGTGCCCGCCGCTTTTCGCCGAATTCGAAGTTGCCTCAATTACACTAGCCGGGCGCACAATTTCGGGTGAGAATCTCTACGATAAATAGAAAAAGTGTAAAACGTGTTTTGAACTAACTTCCGTAGTCGATACATCAGTAATAAGTATAGTTCGACCGTTGGGTGCTTTAGGTGTACCAAATCGGCGGGCGTTCACACTGGACAGACGAGCTGCGACCTGATGGAGTTTTTCGACGAAAAAGAGAACTGGGAAAAGAACGAAATCAAGCTCGGGAGATCGTGGCGAAAGGACGAGCTCAGGTTGAAGAGCAACCAGGACCTCCACAAATTATGGTCAGTTGGCTTCACCATTCATTACGTGTAGTTAAACTGGTCCTTGTTATATTTAAACAGAAAGGTAAATCGTTTTAGAGTGGGTACTCGGTTAGGTCGGCTCTGACCGGATTTCAGTTATTATCGACAGAATGCTACCTGCTACCGGCAGTGATGAGAAGAGAAAACTGGCCCAACCGTACGTATTAGGAATATGTGTCGAAATTAGATCAAACAAGTGGGGGAATTAACAGCAATCGATTGGAATATCGAAAACTGGACTCAGTATAGTAGGGGGGAAACACATTGTCTGCATTCTAAACTACACCATCCATTTATTTGAGACTGCGAACGTCATTTCAGGTATGTCCTTCTGAAGGAGAGAAACATGGTGATGACGATGCAACACGAATACGATGATAAGTGCATCGTGTTCCCGTCGCCGGAGAGGCTGGACAAGGTGACTGCTAATATTAATAAATAGCTAATTATTAATTGTCCGTGTCCGTCATTTATAATTAACGTGTAAACAATTTTACAGGTTCACGAGAGCATGGTGAATTTGGAAGACATCGTGAGGGAAAGGAACAGGGCCTATTTTCAACTTGAGACCGGAGAGACAGGAGAAAGACCCGGCAAACTTGCTACTAACGCGATCGGTAAATTTATTTATTGACTCGTTAATATTTTCAATGTGAAAAAAAATTAAATTCTATTTCTAGGTTTTATAGTATTATTATTGTTATAGTTGGAACTTAAAGCTGTCACTATAAACTGTATTGTAGGAGTCGATTAGAGATATCACTTTTCAAAAGTTCAGCATTTTCTCTATTATTAATTATGTCTGATGTTTGTAACAAGACACTTTTAACTGATATATAAATACTTACTTTTGTACATGCAAGGTATGACATTCTGGTACAAAGCGAGTGAGCACGTGGTGCCACCCGAAGCTAATCCCCAATGGTTCAAGACGCGACAACTCTGGTACAACAGAAAGGAGTGTGCCAAATTCCTCAGCCTCTACAGGGAGAAAATATTCCTCGAAAAACGAAAACAGAGAGTGTAAGTCCGACTGTACAAATGATTTATTTTCGTAATGAACTTCACCAGTCTATTCCGAGAGCAAACTGAGTAAATCTGCATTGTGGCCAGTTTTGCGCTTTTGTGATATGCACTGAACTGTTTATATTGTCTGCTATCACTGTCTCTAATTACAGACTTAACATCCAAGGCATACGGGCTGATTTGAACATTCAATGCTCGAGCCACAGAGAGGCTCCCATTTTATAATTTAAAATATAATTTTAATTTCTTTATTACAACTGTAACTCGAATAACACGAGAATGCAGGAGGGCTTGCTTATCCTAAATAATAAATTGTAATATGAAATATTATTTCGTATAGTTTAACATACTACCTGTTTTGTGGTCTGCGAGGGGTTGGAATACCAGTAGATTTCGTGCGTTTCTGTCTCCTCTCGCTGGTGTGGTCCAAACCGTATGCTTCCAAATCCACTCAGAAGAGTATACTCTCGAGATTAGGAGCAATTGAATTAATATAGGTTGTAACTTTTCAGTGACAAATTTTTCGGGGTAGTTTCTCCTGCCTAGCATTATTTTAACTAAATGTTAATTTTATTTTTTCAGCCGGGATCGCAACCACGTTATGGGACTTTTGAAACGCTACCCAGATATTGACATGGAAGCGCTGAAAGAACAGTACCCGACTGTAGATATTGACCGGGTCAAGAGGTGGAAGAAAGCTCGCGGACACTTTGTCCCCGCGTAAACTGCCCATTAAATATATATACAATTATTACTACATATTTGTTATGTATATACATAAAATGAGTGAATGAAAGGTGTACATTTAACAGCCATCGAGAACCCGAGTTTGTATTTTAAAAGTGAGAAGTGCTCAAGAACATGAGTCTCCAACCTAGTACAGTATTTTGGGATTTTCCATAATCTTGTAGGAACATGTGTTATAAATATATTTGTTATAAATAAATCATTTTTTTATATCCCATAAACACTGTATTTATTTCAATAATTTATATTTCTGCTATTGTGATCTATTAATGTAATATTTTGAAATATAGATGATGCTTTTTCTGGGCACCCAGTGCACATAATAAATACCGTTTATTACTGACACTACGCTAATGACGATGGGTGAATGTTGCAGTAAATATTATGATATATAATCTGGACTACCTGTTCTGTGGTCTGTAAGTGTTGGGAGTAGTTTAGAATATCTGTTTAGCGGTCTGCGAGGCGTTGGAATATCGTAGATTTCGTGCGTTTCTGTCTCCTCTCGCAGGTTTCTTCTTTTGCTAGATCATTTTTATCTTCAATAGCATTTCAGTTGGTGGCCATGTGGGACGTCCTATCAAGGAGGCACTGCTTGTTGAATTAAATGTATGCGATTTTGAATATGTTGATAATTTGAGTATTTCAAAATATGTTTGAATGTGTGACATGAATATGTTATATCTATGAATATACATGAGTCTCTCACTATATAACTTAAAATGGGGAGAATCCAATCTGGCATAGGACAACACAAAAAAGTCTCAATTTTTAACAAATTTCATACACACATGTTCAATCAATAACAAATGTTAATGTTATTATACATTATACATGGTTTAATATTTGTTGTAAAATACATGTTATAAAATTAAAGCAATATAGATCCGATCTAATTCTATCATACAATAAATAATAATGCCCCACATAGAAAAAAATCAAAGTTGCTGACTGATTGAATAAAATTGACAGCACCAGAGAAACTTAAATTTAAGATATTTTATTAATTTAAAGTTCCACTTTTTCAATTTAAGTTGTAAACATTGAATGTAAGTGATATCTGAGACATAATAAACTTTACTTTTGCTATTTGATAAGTAATTTATTATTAACTGAAAATAGCCAGTAAAGAGTATAACAATATAATCTTTTATATATTGTGAATGTTTGAAAGTTAACATTTTCTGGAGTCCTCCTATGTTTTTTGGAAGCTCTTGAACAATAGATTTGATTAAAAGTGGAGTTAAAAATAATAAAGCTCTTAGCCACGAACCAGACTTAAGCAAGAGTTGATTGGTTCCAATTGCTTCGATGATAATTTTGCAAAACCCTTGTCTAATTTCTAAAACAAAGTTTAATGTTACATATTTTAATAAAAATTATAACCCATACAAATATACTACATATACAGAGAAATATTAAATAGTACACCTTATTTTTACAATTCACAGTATAAAAATATAAAAAAATGTATATATACACGGTGGAAAATTTTTTAAACATTTTAAATTGCATAATTACTTGTTATTTTGTTATAAAATTCTCACAAAATTAATAGTGAAATACTTAAAATAAAAATAACAATTTGTTTAAATTTTATTTCCCATATATGAGATTTGTAAAGTAAAATATATTTCCATTAAATATTTTTAACTTATGCAGTATAAATAATTGCAGTTTGAAAATTAGAATGATTATAGAGAAATTTTCCCCTTCTTTAATTCTTGGAATTAAATTGCCCCATTAAATATTTTTAAAGTCTTTCAGGGGAGATGTACTGAAAAAATACATGTATATATATATATATATATATATATATATATATATATCATATAGCATTACTTATACATTATACTTGCAGTTTGAAATGAGAATCATTGTAGAGAAATTTCCTCTTCCTAAATTACGGGAATTAAGTTGGCCCTCTAAATATTTTTAAAGCCTTTCATGGTAGAAATACTGACACTTTATCTTATATCCTTATTTTATTATATCTTATAACTTATATAATAGAGATAATTGCAGTTTGAAATGAGAATCATTATAGAGAAATAGGGTTAATATATGTAGTTTACTCCCTGAATTTGGCCTTGATGAAAGCCGGAAGCGGCATTATATAGAGTAGGCAGTTGGCAAGAATGAAGAATGCCGCAAAAACAAGTGTGAGACATACATTATAGTCAAGGTCGGTCGGCGACCCCGAAGTGTAGCGCTGCGCGAAGTGGTGGCTGTTATCGTGGTAACGGCATCCTAACAATGCCGCGCTGGTTCCCGGTGCGGCAACAGCACCCTGAGTGCACTGCTGCGACTGCATGACGGTGTGCAGGAGCCTGTGCGAAAGAGCAGCGCTGGCATAGTGGCCCTGGCTGCCGTAGCTCAGGTAAAGCGCCCACTCTCCCAACCCTCCGAAAGACCTATAACAATCATTCAGTGGTTTAGAATACCTGTTTTGTGGTCTGCGTGAGGTTGGAATACCATATATTTTGTGTGTTTCAGTCTCCTCTCGCTGGTGTGGTCCAAACTGTATGCTTCCAAATACGCTCAGAAGAGTATACTCCCGAGATTAGGAGCAATTGAATTAATATAGGTTGCAACTTTTCAATGAAAAATTTTTCAGGATAGTTGTTCCTGCCGAGCATATTTTAACTAAATATCTAAACCAACGAGAAGGGACAGAGACACACACTATCTATGGTATTAGTCTCCTTGGATGTTTTCTGCAGATCCTCACTGCACTGTCACTAGAGTACTGTCAATGAGTACATATCTTCTCTTATTTAGATCAATACAATATGTTATTTACTCGATTGTTTACTACACAAATTCAGAATATCCATTTGATAGCCCGCCAAAATTAGAACAGGCAAATTATTTATTTTGTACTAAAAAACCTTGCTTTCAGTTATAATCCAACAGAAATTACACAGATTACTGAAATATATTTATTGCTCTCACAACATTTAATGTTGATACCGAGTTCAATGTTTTAACCAACTTATTAAATATACAATGAAAAAAAATTAGATAAGGCAGAATAATATTTAAATTATTTCTTTCTTCAGTAATTAATTATTTAGAACAAGTTGACACTGATGAAAATTCTAAATTTGGTAAGTCCTGACCTAAATAGCCAGTGCACAAGGTTTTTTATACTTTCTCAATTCATTATACTTTTTTTAATGTTATATAGCTTATAAGTATTCATGTGCTTTTAAGAGACAAACTGTTATGATCAAAGAGTGTTATTCTTCGATCAATACCCTTACAGCTTACACAAACTAACATCTACGGCATATAGGCACACTACGGGTTTAAACCCCTAGGTCAGTGGGCTCCTCTAATTTTATAAGGCCAAAAAGTAGACACTACCACTGTTATTAATAATAATAAAAAATTGTTTACCTCAATATGCCAGTGGCGAGGACAATGTAGAGGAGTATGGCGATGTACGAGCTGGTGATGATAGCTTTGAAATAGCTATTTACGACCATCATGATCGCTATAGTCTGATGCTCAGCCACCAGATAGCAGCCCCACAATACACAGCCGAACATGAACCATTCCATTGTAGAACCATTCCCTGATAAGCCCGTCACTCTGAAATTAAATCAGATTCGTGTAAATAATATTTATATTTACCTCTATCCAAATGCGAATGAAGATCTCAGTTTTAAAAATAGTTTATGCTGAAACAAACAGGTTAAATAATGCCTATTTGTGTTATTTATTTATAGCATTAATGAGCTATGGCAATATTTCTTTTTTCACAGTCTTTAAAATACCCATTCTCGCCCTTATAAATCACTTTGAAATTGGAATGACATAGGGTCCTGCATAATGTAACTTAGCCTGAACACTCCTGGGTGTTATACATTTTGCCAAAGAGTGAATTCAACTTCCACCACAGTTCCATACAGTATAAATGATCAATAAATATAAAGATACAATTAAAATTTGAATTACGGAGGCTCCTTTAACAGAAATTAAGTATTTTAACTTGGATCTAAATTAATCTAATTTAGACTAATCTAGTCTAATGCCTAATGTCACAAGGTGTAACACTTGGGTTATGTATTTTGTCTAAGGGTTAATCCATCTTCCACCATAATAACATAAAATATAAAGGTTTAATATATATACACATACATTTAAGATTTGGATGATGGTGGTTCCTGTAACAGACTGGTTAAAGAGAGGGAGAGAGCTGGTTACTTGAGGTTCAGAAATGCTGAAGTCCTGACTGCATTACTAGACAGAATTGTGAAGGCCAAAAACCCAGGATTTATGAATGTATCAAGAAATACCTTCAGTTAACAGACTGAACTGTGTAACAGACTTTGTACTGCTAGATTCAAGGAAGTAAGAAAGCAAAGGAAAGCAGCCATTACTTTGATTCTTTGCCGACAGACTTAACCTCGTGAAGTGTACAAAGTGCCACCACCAGCAGAAAGCGGGGCTCCCACCAGCCGCGTACTTCTTGGCGCACTTACTGGTATATTATTCTGGAGCCGGCAGCCAGGCTGACTATCGAGAACGGAAGCGAGTACAACAGGTATGAGAGCAGGAACACAGGTCCTGTATAGAGGTCCTCCTGAGCTTCCTGGTAGTAGCGCGTCCTGAAAACGCCGACTAACACACACATAACAATACGAATAACTTACACAAACAACATGTATTATAACATTAATACACATTGTATTTGGACTATATACAGAATACCCTAATATATAATTACACTTACATACAGCATTCTGGAATTATTTTACATAAGTTTTTTCCAGTTGTTAACCATCTATGTATACTGCAGAGCAAAACCTGGTATAAAAACCGAAAATGGAGAGTTTGTATGTAATAATCTGACTACGAATGGACCTCAAATAGCCCAGTGACACTCTTCTCAAGGATGTACAGTTGAGTTTATAGTATCTCAATACTATAAATGGGTGAGAAAAACCCTTTGCGATGTAAATGTAGATACACATTGAATATAACCCAATTTAGTACAACTACATTATGTTAATACATGCAATAAAACTTACATGTGTAGGCCGTAGTAATGATCGAGACAAGGTAGGTTGTCGTCAGACTGGTTAGAAGAATGCCATATCGATTGACTGAAGCATGCTCTTCATTCTAAATAATATTTTATACACATTATTATTAACCAATTAATTAGTGTATCAATATTTAATATATTCAGTTTTTAATGATAAAGGATTGGCCCCAGGACCTGAGCCAATGGTCATAGAAAAATTGTCTTTATTCATTTTTGATTTGTTAAAATGTCTAGATCACTATTTTTCCATCTCCTTTACAGACGGATTTAGTGAGCTGTTATTTTAAATATATTACAAAAAAATATAAATAAAAACCTGGGAAGTGAAGAACATCAAAAAGATAAAGAGGCAGAACAATGGGAAAACTGCAACTCTCATGACCAACTGGCACAATCCAAACGGTGTTATATTGAATGTCGAGGCCAACAAACGTCTGTGAATAAATAAAATACAATTAATGTGTTATGTTCATAATCAATTGAAATGGTTCCATAAAAACATGCAGAATCAAATCAACTTCTCTTGAACCTAGTGTTGTTAAAAGTTAATAATTATAACTTACTGTTAAAACTTGATCACTGCAATAAATTCTTTTTCTCCAATAATAAGTCTGAATTAAGCTTTTTCTTCAATAGATAAATTAATTATTTAATTAATTACTATGTGACAATATAATTTACAAAATGGTACAAAATGATACGATATAATTCACATCAGCATTTTTTTAAATTGTTTCTAATTCAGAATACAGTAGACTGAATCAATCATGTTGCAGTAAAGAATCACTATATGAATCTAATCAATATTAATTAATATCAAGAATCATTATTTACCTATATATACCTTTTATTCTATATCAACAACAACCACATAATGGAAGTAAGTTTAGAGGAAGTACTTAAGGGGATTTCATAAATTTAAAACAGAATAAGATTCAATCGAAGTGAGTACATAATAATGCATTGACTAAACTGCTAATTCCTTCAAATTAGTCCAAAATTTACGCCAATTTTTTATATGGCCCAATTTGAAATTATAATAAATTGAAATGTCACAATGCAATCAGACATTATTTATGAGCATAAATTCTTCTGGCATTCCGATCCTACATCAGGCTAATATTGTTACACGAAATAATGATCTAGTGGGGGGTTGATACAGTGGGTTGATACTGAATATGATAAATTCTAACCTAACCTAACCTGTATAGGGTGAAAAATACGCTGAACGAAGACGGTCTTGATGCAGTCGCCATAGTGATGTCCGAGGTATAATGGTGGCCGAGAGTACCTGTGGCGGCAGCAGCAGCGGCGGCAGTAGCAGCAACAGCTGCTGTAGTCGCAGTCGGCGCAGAACTATAGGCGTGCCCTTCCACTTTGAACTTGTCAACCAGCTCCAGGATCTGATTGTTCGATTCAAGAAACCTTTCACGGCTCCTCCGATCGACAGTTGATAAACACACTATAGAAAAACAAAATTCATTAATGCTTTATTTCATATCTATAAGTAGGAGAAGAAGTGATGATATTAAAATGCTCCATTTAATAAACAAGTATTGCACATATTAGTTATAAGCTTGAATTAAATATGGAAAAATGTTATTGCTCGAAACGATCATTTTAAATTAGTATTTAATGAAAAGGCAAATTTTTTACTATAAATGAATGTATAATAATTATTAGACCTATCAGGAGAGATCACCAGTTAACACAACAAAAATATGATTTTATGTATTGTATATTATTGTTTTAAAATTTAAGTGTTTATTTTTATTTATAATTTTCTAACCTTTTTTTTTAAGAGACTACAACTAATGTTACATGTTAGTACAAGTGTGAATGATTTTGCATCGAAACATTACATTGTTTGTTATTAAAAAAATAGTGATAATTTATTTAGTTTAATTAAATTTATTACAAGGTCCTATGTTCCCTTCGCATATATAATAATGTTGTTTAATTTAAAACAGTAGTTTTTTGAAGGTTAATACTCAAAACAATTAGTTTACTGTTGATTATGTATAGTAAATTACTATTTAATGAAATGGCAAATTTTGGACTATAAATGAATGCATAATTATTATTAGATCTATCAGGAGATATCACGAGTTTATTTTATCAGAACTAAAATATGCTTTTATGCATTGTATATTATATATTTTTGTTTTAAAATTTAAGTTTTATTTTTTATGAGACTACAACTAATGTTACATGTTAGTACAAGTATAGTGTAAGTGATTTTGCATCGAGACATAATATTGTTTGGGGCCTTATTAAAAAAAACAACAATAATTTATTACAAGGTCGTTGTAAAATTTAAAACAGTAGTTTATGGATTTTACATCAAAATTTGAAATATGACTGTTAATTAATTGTTTTAAAAACAGAATAGCCAGTGTTTGTTTTGTGTGAATGATTTTGCATCGAAACATTACATTGTTTGTTATTAAAAAAAAGAGTGATAATTTATTATAAGGTCCCATGCTCCCTTTCGAATGATAATATATATCATTCACATAATATATATGTTGTAAAATTTAAAACAATGGTTTATGGATCTTACATGAAAATTGTATTAATTTGAAATATGATTGTTAATTAATTGTTTTAAAAAGAGTATAGCCAGTGTTCTGGACTCTTGATGAACAACACGCTTTATAGTTTGGAAATGGTTAAAATTTGGCCCCACGTTCGGTACCCCGATTGGCCTGTACATACCAATGTATGTAGTCTTCGGGGTCGGGATAGATATTAGAACAATATTTAACTTACGGTAGTACATGAGAGGATTCTCCATTCGGGGGCATGGGAAACCGATCGATGTGAAATAGTCAAGTATCAGCCTGGTTGGACCAGTGTAGAGAAGTTCGCCCAGGCAAAGGAAAACAGCTCGTTCCAGTAGTGGAAATACATCAGACCTCGGCTTCTCCATTGTAATCACTACGGCCCCACCTTTCCTTCTGAGTACAAACATACAAAAAATCAACTGTAGTATACAATACTCTATTCCAGAATTATTACTTGATATCCACTCATAAACAACTTATAAACTCAATATGTTTGTCATATTTTACCATTCTAAATTACAGGCACAAAATTATTTAGTGCCATATTATGCTGTAAATAAAAATGCTATGAATTTAAGTACAGTGGTCCAATTAATTTCTCATGCTAAAAAATTAATAATATAATCAACAAAACAGTACATACTGTAGTATAGAATACTGTATTCAGTAATTACTACTCGGTGTACACTTGTATGCAGACCGAATTTAAATACTAACAATATATGAAATAATCTTATTGACATAAGTAATACGGGCCCATGTTTATACTTCTTTCGCGTGGTAGCGTATTTTATTATTCTAATTACACAAAATAAAATTTGAGCAACAGTACTATGCTGTACATAAAAATGCAGTCACAAATTAAAACAGAACATACATTCAGTATTTTTCAAATCTAATTTCCCAATTACGAATACCTTCAATGCTAAAAATTAAATACATAATTAAGAAAACGGTATATATATTTATACCTTGCGTATGATGAGAGCATAGAGATGATTAGGTAAGTTGACAGGGGGTCGAGACCAGCTGTTGGTTCGTCCAAAAGCAGAAGCACTGAAATTATAAAGTTGAAATATAAGCATGGACATACTTTAAAAATTTTCTTTCACTTATAATGCCATTTTTTAATGGTTATGGATTGTATAAACAATGTTGTGGCATTTTTATCCTACATAAAGTTATTTTTTTCAGCTAGCTTTGTACTTCATGCTGTCAGCAAGAGTTTCTTTAACGTAGATTTCGTGTGCTTCTGTCTCATCTCACTGGTTTGGTCTTTTGCTAGACCGGTTTCGGCCGCTCGCCATCTTCAGTAGCGGTGTTAGTCAGTTTGGCATTTTGGATGTTTTTTGGGCATCCTGGGGACTGAACTGTCACTGTCACTTGCACTGTCTGTACACTGTCTTGTCACTGAGAGCAGAAGTGACAGTAAAAGTGCAGTGAAGATACCCAAGAAACATCCCAAAGTGGTCTAGCAAAAGACCAAACCAGCAAGAGGAAACAGAAACACGCCAAATCTACAGTATTCCAACCCCTCGCAGACCACAAAACAGGTATTCTAAACTACTTTTTTTTAAGCGTTTAAGTCAGGGGGAAAAAATAAAAACTTTAAATACCTGGCTGTTTGACAAGCTGAATGCCTATGAGGAGCCTCCTGTACTGGCTCACGTCCAGTGACTGAACACTGTGGTCAGCAACTTGGTTCAGGGCCAGCTCGCTCAACAGTTGCCTTGTCTTGCTCTCACAGTCGTACTGAATCAACAAAAAACACATTCCAAATGTTACCAATACAATAAAAGAACGAGCATTAAAACAAGAATTATAGATACAGCTATAGGATAGATGAGAGGCTGAAGAATCTCAAAAGAAGAGTCTTGTTAAACTGTGAGATAATGTTGTAATTTGTCATATTAGTTAATATATTCTTGGGGGGTCCATGAACCACAGAGCTTCAGAACTACTGTCCCAGACAATGGGCCTGAAATGCAAAATCTAAATATTTATCAGTATAAATTTTCCAGATATTCTGATGCTATAGTCGGGAACGCTGCAGTCAGTGACTTGGTTCAAGGCCAGCTCGCTCAACAGTTGTCTTGTCTTGCTCTCACAGTCATACTGAATCAACCACAAACATATTCCAAACGTTACTTGTATATTTTAAGAACAAGCAACAGATGAGAGGCTGAAGACTCTCAAAGGAAAGAAGAGTCTCGTTATACTGTGAAATAATTTGAATGAAAAAGTTGAGATAATATTGTAATTTGTCACATTAGTTAATATATTCTTGGGGGTCCATGGACCATAGCTTCAGAACTAGTGTCCCAAACTATGGGCCTGAAATGCAGCATCTGAACATTTATTAGTATTAATTTTCCAGGTATTCTGATTCTATATTTGGCTTACAATCTTTCTTCACATGGGACTGATATATTTTTTAAACAGTGTGAATTATCTAAAGGTGAAAAGGGAAAAACCTACGCTTAATTAATTTCTTAACCTAACAATGCGGAGTATGGAAATTTGACATGTCTAACCACAAGGAGATGATGAGGTCCTAGAAAATATAAATTATAAACTGTAGATTTTGTGTGTTTCTGTTTCCTCTCACTGGTTTGGTCTTTTCACTAGTTTGATGTTAGTCACTTTTTTCACTCTGGCAAATACAAATTTCATTGTCCTCTGAAGTACAAGTGACAGGGACAGTGCAGTGGATACCTGAAAAACATCCGAAGTGCCAAAGTGACTAACAACACCGCTACTGAAGATGGTGAGTGCCCGAAACCGGTCTAGCAGGACACCATACCTACCAGCAAGAGGAGACAGAAACGCACAAAATCTACAATATTCCTATCCCTCGCAGGCCAAAAAACAGGTATTCTAAAATAAAAATTCAGACCCTCAATCCGAAAAAAATTCGTACACTTCTATCATTGGAAGCGAGGCACGCCGCATAGTAGAGCGTCTGCTGTGTCGTGAGCGATGGTATTAGGTCGGCCCTGTGGGTGACGTAGGCGCAGTTCTCCTGGAACGTGTTCAGCGTCAGTCTTGTGTCGCCCCTGAACGTTATCTGGCCACGGGTCACGCCGTGGGCTCGACGCGATATCACATCCAACAGTGCTCTCTTCCCGCTTCCTTCGAAACAAATAAATATCATATTATTTGTTGTTTTATTTCCTATACATTGGCCTCTACGAGATTCAAGAGAGTAAGCTGAATGCGGCAGGAATGGGCCAATAATTCAGTTCTGAGCGAGAGGTTCATGAACCAGTCACCAGGGGGGCAGTATTGAGAGCGCAACTCTCGCAAATGCCAACCAGAATGGAGAATCAAATGAAAAAAAATACATACTACATACTATACATAATGAAATTTTGGTACTCTTCAAAGAAGAAGAATGTATATTTTTGGCACCTCATAAATAATAACACTATAAAAAATAAAGAATGAAAAAATATTAATACAATACCTCAATATTTATGAGAAGAGGAACACTAGAAAAGAGTAGATTTTTTAGAATACCTTTCTTGTGGTCTGCGAGGGGTTGGAATTGCCGCAGATTTCGTGTATTTCTGTCTCCTCTTGCCGGTTTGGTCTTTTGCCAGACCGGTTTTGGCCGGTTTAGCAAAAGATCAAACCGGCGAGAGGAGACAGAAACACGTGAAATCTACAACATCTACTCTTCTTCTTTGAAGAGTACCTAAATTTCATTTATTGTTGTTTCATTTATGTTGACCATTATTAAACAAAAATAACTGATAGTAAAGAAAATGTGTACCTATTGAAATTTACATACTTTTAAAGAAGAATCGACATCTTTCCTCTTCTCATAAATATTAACACAATAAAAAAACAATAATAATGAAAAAATATAAACACAATAACAATCAATATTATTGAGAAATTAATCTCCTAATGCCAAAGGGTTATATAGGGGTCTATGGGGACAGTGCATAAATTAACACAGAGCATTTCTTAAACTCCACACCCACGGTTATAAAAAAATATAAATAGTACTAAATATAAAAAGTACATAATAATTCTGACATTCAGACTTAATAATAATCTGTACAGTATTGACCTAAATGATATACGGTAGGGTATATTGGCAGCAGATAAGATTGCCTTTATAATTATTTGTCCCCCAATATAAATTATCCTAAGACCAATATACTCTGAAGAAAAGAAAACTCTTTACTTGGCCTTCAGTTGAACCAATTGATAATCTGAATACATAATTTACTTTCATTAAATATATCATCTTTCTATTATATAGGTTTAAGTACTTTCTAGTTCTTAAGTTTTGTAAATCTAAAGTATTTTAGTACTTTTAAGTTTAAATTTTGAGAAACTTAAATAATATCCATTAGATCCTAAATCTTGAGCCAGCCAATTTCAGGAATGCAAGGAATAACTCCAAGATGATTCAGATCATGAACAAAACATCAGATGACTAACCCAATAAAAAAATGTAACCTCACATTACTATAAGAGGAACCATTAAATAATACAAATGTCAAGGTCTCCTGTGTGACTCATTGGAAACATTTGTCAACTTGTCTGTTAAATTTTAATTAGTAAAAATCTATTTTAATTGGCCACCAAATGCTTAATTAATACAGTCCTTTATGAGAGAATTTATACTAAAACAAATACAAGTGGTAAAGTACTACTATAACTTAGTTGAGAAATCTTAATCTCACTTGTGAAATTCACTGTCCTTTCTACTCTCTCTTGATCAGCTATCTAGTTTTGGATTACCACCAAGGTTAATAGCACTCTGTCATAACTATTACTACACTCATCATTGTGCAATTTACTATCTCTACGCAATTATAAATTAGATATAAATAAAAAATGTATATATAATTTCAATAGTTTTAATAAATTGACAGACACAACATTTTCAAAAATGGGGACAGAAATATGTGACCCCTGTATTCTAATTTGGTTTTAATAAGTTAACACTTGATGGCAACAATAATACTAATGATGATGGAGGGAATCTAGAAACCTGACTAGCATAGAATCTAACAAGCATGAGTAGACAACGAATTGTATGATCTCTAGTCAAAAATTATTTACCTTTAGACCCCAAAATGGCTAGCACTTCTCCAGCTTTGACTTCAAAAGAGATATCCTTTAGGATGAGACCAGTTTCGATGTTACCAAATATCCTCTGCAGCCAAGAGCTCGGTTCCACCTATTGACAATTAAATTAAATCTCAAATTTTTCATATTCATTATTTGCATTTATGTATACCTAAACCAAAACCTAACCACACATCTAGAGGTTTGTGGAATTGCTACAGGCAAATTACTTATATCTACAACAGTATTTATGCACTGACCATGATTTCATCATGTATCAATTTTAAATCATAGAGATGGAGAATATAAATATAATTTACTACTGAAAATGTTTCAAGACTGTTTAGAAACATTGGGCATAAGCTAAAAACAGCCTGTCATAATATTTTGATATATTAAAAGGCTCCGAATTAACAATAATTAATATATAAACAAATACACACATATAACACCTTATTGATAGATTTATGACCTTGAAAGTTACTTAGTTAATGAAAATTGCAATTGTCATTCATTTATAACACAATTTAAATAAAACATGAACATCAGTACATGAAATATTATCATTCAATGATACTTACAAGTATGAACCCTTGATATTTTACAGAGGAATCTTGGGTACTTGCAGAATATGTATTATTACACTAGAATTACAAATATTTAAATAAAATTGTAAACTTCATGATCCGTAATTTCATGTTCAATTCACACTTTGACAAATTTAAATTACACACAGTTATTAGTTTTGTAATTGAAAGGATATGTTATTTATTCACAGATTTTGAAAAAAAAAGATTCCTGAGGAAAACCGTTTACAAAACATTGCGGTACATTCGAAGAACTAAGTTTTAACGGGATACGAAAATTGGACAAAGGGAACATGGACCAGAATAGAATTCCATTGTGAAATTTACCTGTCCCGAATGGAATATGTTCCTGAGCTCGAGCAGAGTGTCGCTCGCCACCATTTCTACAGATTCTATTCCAAAAGAAAACCGTCCGAATGAAAAAATTATAGTATCACGAATTTGCAAAGTTCTGTCATAACAGAAAGCCACCTGTTGACAGCCCCGCAGGTGTGACACACTCCTGTGAGTCATGCAGCGCATTAGCATAAAAAAAACTTTCTTATTTTCCGATCCAAACTTCCACGCCGTTTATAATATTTGTCGATTTAAAAATTATTTTTGACCCCATTATATAGCGAGATACACCTATTATTTATTTTTTAAACATAAAGACAACCGTGAACGGATCATTTAAGCAGTTCATTGCATTCTAGACATATTTCACTGAACTGAACGGTTCTCCAAGCTTCTGCGTTCATTTACAAGTTTCCAAACATAAATGAGAATTTTAAATGTACCTTCCGTTAGTTAACATAATAAACCACGCTATAAAATATTAAATAGTGCATAACACAATAAAACTACTGAATTAAATTCTATTCTTCGCTCTATTTTCTTAATATTCTGTATACTTTGTATACGTATAATTTGTTAATTCCCTACCATTTTCTAGGAAATTATAGCTCCCGGATTATAGATTTGGAAAAAAATTTAATTAATTACAAATTCTTTTATAAATTATTGTGCTAGTAATCAACCGAACTTTCGTGAAAATATTTTACCATGAAAAAAATTATACGGTTATTCGTCCTTCAGGTCCTCCCAATCAGGTGTTGAAACTGTCCGATTTTCTTATAGTTGCCTAGGCTGGTGTTTCGGTGAGTATAGTTGTACGATTTATTTTCGTTTTGGATTACAAATGAGCCTCCCTTTATCCGAACTAATTCGTGCTTTGAAAATACATTTTTTGTACGACGGGGGTAATAATTTGGGGTTGAGAAACTTTCCCCTTTTTGTCAGACCGGCCTTGTGAATTGGGAATATCTTTTTCACCGGACTCTAGAGAACAGTTTTCAGGGTTAAGCTCGCATTATTTATACGGTGTTAATAAAAAATGGGCTGCTGACCAGGTTGAGCAGAAGTTATTGACCGATAGTATTTCTGTCCTCCCTCTTAAAACTTCTCCTTCCGATGTTAAACTTCACCAGTTGCTAGAGTGTCTCTCATCGGTTCATTCTTTACCCTAAAAAGAAATACGAAATTACACATCAATCTTAGATTACTGCTTAGTCAGTATAACATTTATGAGCCATTTATACAGGTTTACTTGGAGGACCAAAGTGGATTCATTCTCGATGGGTATTGAAAATCCGACACCTTATTTTTAGAAAAAGTAAGGTTGAAACTAAGTTTAATAGAATTATTATATGTAGGTAATTTATACCTAAGAGAGAACGTTTCTGAATAAGGAATATCTCAGGGTCTGAATTATTAATTTTGCATAGCCTATTGTAAAAGTGAACTATAATTGAAATATATAAAGAATGAGCTATTTCATTATGAAGTACTATGAGTTAAAGTTAAATAGACTTAAAACTATGCCTCTTGGCTGAGTCCCAGTCTAGGTATTCAGGCCAAGTTATATGAAATAACCTGACTTATATAACAGTGATTTTTTAAATATATTTGAATGGTCTTCAGCATTTTCCCACTTCTCTTGTGATTTGTAGGGGAGGAATTTGGGTGGCGGGGAATTGATTAGGAATGTGGTACAAAACCAGGTGTAAAAGTGGGAAACTGCTGGGCGCATTCCAGTAATTAAAACTATTATTTTCAAGCAATGATTGTACGTACAGTATTTATTTTTCAGACAGTCAAGATGTCCGCAGTACAGCTTCTGAGTTCGATCAGGTCCGGTGTTGCTCTGATCGCGAAGAGGAACATGGGCATTAGCTCAGTCCTCTTGCAGAAGTCCAGCGACCCTATCCAACAGCTCTTCCTCGACAAAATCAGGGAATACAAGAGCAAAAGCTCGTGAGTACAACTTCTTTCTTCATTCTGGCCCGCTAGATTTTTCGCTCGAACAATAAATATAGAGTGCTAACGGGAGTAGTTCGATTCTTACTGCAGGCATGAAAAATCCATACCTTGAGTGTCTCATTTACTCATTTCCATGGTAGGCTGGTGTCATCTAATGGTAAGCCTGTGAATAATCCTTTACAATAAATATTTATAGAGTTGATGGGAAATAACCAAAAAGAGGAGAGACCACTGAACTGGATGGCTAGCCTGTGCATGGCTCCTTTCCATTACCATGCATACCGTGAACAATTTAATCCGCCAGTGAAAGTTAATACCTATGTAAAAAAATATGCCAACCAAAATGATTACTTAATAATAAATTATGGTAATTAACAATAGAATATTAGTTTATTTCTGATGCCCAGTGGTTAGAGGCAACAAATATTTGACAATACAGGTTCATTCCTTGCTATTTACAGAGATAAGTAATACTGCTTTTTTAGGTGTTCAGTTTAGCGGATGTAATATTTATAGCTAGTTTACATGCACACAAAAGGATTTGGTTGACCTAGTTTAATTTTCATAATACTTTATTTTGAAAAAAACAACTGATTTATTAATGTTCCGAAATATTATGATTTTGAGAAACAAAGTAAAACATTTGGTGCAAGATTGTATTATCTTTCCTTAATATTTTGTGCAGTATTCGAATAATAATAATAATAATAATAATGCATGACCTCCTTTCTTAAATTTAGAACATACAGAAGATTCATTAGTCATTGGAGAAGAAAATTTCATTTCCTAAAAATCCTCTTTTTGTTTTTTTCAGAGGCGGTAAACTGGTAGAGCCTTCACCTGAGATCGAAAAGGAATGGAAACAAGAATTGGAAAGATTGTCCAAGATGTTCGGAGGCGAAGGCAGCGAGGATATGACAAAATTTCCAGAATTCAAATTTGAAGGTATATAGGATATTAAGAAGTTTGTTGTTGGTTCTGTGGCAGTTTAGATTATCAAACAAACTTAAACTCTTTGTTTTATGCTTTGAGATCACATTTGTATCAGTTAGTTGACATAAAAAAATGAGCAAAATAATTTTTTTTTAGGTTTAAGACCTATATGATATATAAAAGGTTAATGCATGCAGCATGTCACATTCGTAGAAAAATGCATTGATAAAAACACCCTGTGCTCTATGAGCTATATCTTATTAGTGTGTAATTATCAATATAAATTATTTAATATAATTATTTCACTACTGCATTAGATTCTTTTATACTTATTTTAAATTGTATGGATTAACTATCAATAGTTGTAATAATTAAATTATTTATTATAATATAGTAATGTATTTGTGTTGGGATCACTCAACCACAATATAAGAAATAATTAGAAAAAGAAACAGTTAAAAGAATATAAATTCTTAATTTTAACTTTAATGATATCTTTATGGTATATTTAGGGCCTTTGTTCTGTTTTTTTTACTTTGGCATATTTGTATTAAATAATTGAATGTTTAAATGGGGCTGCACATAGTGTTCAGTCATTGCTGTATATTTACTCTATATTTTTATGTTTTTCATTGCTAATTTTCCAGATCCCAAGATCGATCCCATCTCCATGGAAGAGTCATCGAAGTAGGCTGCCACTGACTATTGTTCGTACTGCTTTATATAGAAAGAATATTGTATCCCACGAATAAGAATGTATTCATCATAAATTGTATCAATTTATGAGCAATTAAAGGGTTACGTAGTTGTTATTGTATTTCGGTAACTTCCGGTTAATCACAATTATATATTGTATGTTGTACTGAGTGTGAAATTACACTATAAACCTTGTGTATTATTCTCTAATGCAATAATCTATATTGTAGTTGTATTTTATTTATTTTTTCTTACCAACTAAAATATCAGGTATATGGTAAATGTAAATGGCTACCAACAAGTATAACAACAAATAATTGAGCTGAAGAAATGATATTACTATTGCAGTATACAATATGATGAACAATAAATCGTTAGAAGATTTTATTTATGGCAATTTGTATAATTTCCTTGTGCCAACATAATATAAAATGTGCTATATTTACCATATAAGTAAATGAATAATTTTATTAATCAGCTACTACTCTTCTATATTTATTCCATTGACACCAACAGCATGAAATATGAATATGCAGCGTTCACTATCTGAAATTGAGAATATAACAATAAATACAATGTTAAAAAACAAAAAACCAATGAATTTTGGGGGGTGTTGATTTTGCCTGTTTGTCAGATTTATAATACAGTGAAATAGGTGATATAGTGAGTAACATAGTGAAATATGTAAGCATTTCAGCTACCAATGTTCATGCTCTCAGTATGCTTATTATACTGTTAAAATGATAATAATATTACAGAAAAAATATAATCTGTTCATCTTGAATCTGGTCTAGCATAGAACCAAATAAGGGTGGGGGTTGTGGGGTCTTAAAATATGAAATAAAACTCCAGCAAGAGGTCAATGCTTTTTCAAGTTACGAAGGATTATATTATAACATGGCTCTGCTTTATTAAGTACATGGAGATAAATACTTTAAGACATATGCATACACATAGCAAACTTAATTGGCTTATTTCTATATGCAGTAATGATATGATTGATACACTTTATTGTATCAATAGAAAAAAGTACAAACAATTTAAAAATCTTCCTGCTTGTAATATGGTCTTGCCAATATATAAATAATGATCTAAATCATTACTTCCATGTCTTTTATGCGTGTATTTCATTTAAGGGAGAAGTTTTGTTGTTTATATATTCATAAGAGTTATTAGAATGTTATTTTAAGGATTGATAAAACTAGAAGTACTTTGAACCTAAAACATTGTACCTTGGAAATTTATTCATTATACCAAGAAATCGATGTTGCAATTCTTTAAGAGATTCTTTAAGAAATTACTATTATGTAATAAACTTAATTTACTAAACTAACTAATTTACAATTTCGAAATCAAGACGCATGCGCATTTGAGGTTAGGGCCGGCGCCATTGCCTGCCACCCGACCTAACCGAAAACCAGCAAACAGAAAATATCCCCGCGATTAAATTTTGCTAAATATTTCCCTGTTTGCGTACAAATTATTTCCAGGCTCAAATAAGAGCTTTTTAAAATAATTTATTTGAAGCATAATGAAATAGATACGAGTCGGTAGATTAATGGAAATAAACACGGGTTATGGGCGCATAACACCTAACCCTAACTGTGCCCTAAAATGAAAATAACGAGGAAATACGGCATAAAATTTGTGTAATATTGGATGGAGAAAAAAAATATTCCAAAGTATACTGACATGCGCAAAAGAATAAGCGTTGATAGCCGAAAGCCCCTTGTAGTTGATCTGCATTGGCCTGGAAGCTTGAAGCAGCATGAAGTTGATGTCCCTTCGCCTGGACATGTTGCTACTGTAGTGCCATGGCAGTTCCGTCATGGCATCAAAAATTTTCATACTCTAAAAAATAAAATCTACAAATGAAAACTTGCTTACACGGGACTCTATAAATAAATATGATAATATTCTAGGAAAAAACTAAACCACTTGGAAAGAAAACAAAATGATTATGCGACACATTTTGGGTTAATTATTTGAAAACAAAAGAGATCAACGATCACAAATGTTACTGGGATAACGTTTTCTCGGAATCTCATGTGTCAATAATGTAGAAACATATTGCCAACTTAATTTATAAGCTTTTATTGATCTAATCAAAACGGAGAGTAAAAAATATGATACAATTATTTCGGCCAATGGGTATCTCGAATGAATAATCTTACTTAATCCAATGCAGTTTTAATTTGGTTCAACCAATCGGACAAGATCTGGCGAACAATCGATTTGCAAACAAATATTTGTTAGGTTGCAAACAAACACAAATCTGCATGCAGCATTATTACGGGGATGATAATAATAAAATTAATGGAGCCGTTGACTTTTACAAGTCAAGATATACCTGATCTTTGAGGTATTCGCCGAGGAGACAGACGAAACACATCAGGGCCAAAAACAGTAGCGTAATGAACGCGTTGTATACGGCGACCATCACGTTTTTTTCAATGTGCTGAAATTGAACAAAATTATTTATAAATTTATTTATCACAAATAATAACATTATTACATGTTGCATGTAGTTCAATCAAATTTTCAGTGCATAAATTAGCTGCGTACGACGTGATGTGAATTTTTTTTGTTTCAACAATAAAGTTTGTTGGGAAGACTAATTTGTTACGCTGGAACCTTGGTTCCCTTCTCGTATGGCAAACATTAGTGGGCCAAAATAAATAAGGAGTGTACGTACAATTAGGAACTCGATGTTGACGGATACTCACGACCATGACTGCATAACCGCTCAGGCACAGGGATAACGAACTCACGACCAGTTGGATGGCAAACTGGAGACCGAAGAAGTCGTTCAACTGACCGGTCAATCTGGAAACAAAATTCGCAATGAAAACTTAACGGTCTTTAAAATTAAAAAAATAATTTAATTAAAATTAAAATTAAACAAAACCTACACACAGATCTTAATGTCCCGTTTGTCGGGGACCTTGCCATACAAAAATACAACAGATTCCACTCACGACTCGACCATGACCCTAATCCACTAGTCCAAACCCTACTATCTTCCGACATCCCAAACGTTCCTTACAAAGGACACCTGAAAAGGAAGTGGCCACATGATCTGTGTAATGTGTAAAATCTCCTCCGCTATATTCCACTCGTTATTAGTGCTACTCAAACACTAATTTCGCTTATTGAAAGTAACAGTGCATTTTGGATGCCCGAAAAACATCCAAAGTGCCAACAGTGACTAACACCGCTACTGAAGATGGCGAGCAGCCGAAACAGGTTTAGCAAAAGACCAAACCAGCGAGAGGAGACAGAAACACCAGGAACCTACGGTATTCCAACGCCTCGCAGACTACAAAACAGGTCCACAAATAGCAACTTGTGCTATTGCGTTGCTTGTGCAACGTGCACAGTTAGTCAATTAAAATCTGTTCGATCTAATAATGTAGTTTTTTGGGTCTGCGGTAATAAAAAAACCTCTAAAATTAGTGGCCTCCGCATAATAAGAAAGGTGAACGGTACTGACTTGATGAGCGATTGGTGTTGGTCGATGACCGGTCCGAGACGTAAGCGGCGGTCCACCCTGAGTATGTTCTCCCTGAGTATCTTGAGGTGGTTGACGGCGTATATGACGAAGACGCAGAACGTGGCCTGGAGCGCCACGCAGCTGATGCCGGTCATCTGGAGCCAGAGGATGGCGCCCAGTTTGACCGAGTAGTAGAGAGGGCCGCGACCGGACTTCGAGTCCAGCCACTCGGTCAAAGGCAACGGTACCATGTACACGGGCGCCCTTTGACCCTGCACAACGCCGACCACCACGTCCACGATGAAAGGTACCTGGAAATTACAGAATATCTATTTTGTTCTCCTCTCGCTGGTTTGGTTTCGGCCGCTTGCTAGCTTCAGTCACTTATTTCACACGTACCGCGGTGTGAAATTCACATCGACACTGTGCCTATTTTTGCTACACCGAGACCGATAGTGAGTTTTTATAATTATAACGTATTTTACCGTTGATTTCGTGTATTTCCGTCTCCTCTCGCCGGTTCGGCCTTTCGCCAGACCGGTTTCGGCCGCTCGACATCTTCAGTAGCGGTGTTAGTCACTTTGGATGTTTTTTTGGCTTCCTCACTGCACTGTCACTGTCACTCGTACTGTTAGAGTACAGTGCAATTTGTACTTGCCAAAGTGACTAACACCGCTACGCTGAAGATGGCGAGCGGCCGAAACCGATCGAGCAAAAGACCAAAACTACAAGGTATTTTATTCAATCATTTTAAAATGTTTTTTCATAGACTTTAATTGGTATTAATCATTTTCTTCATTCAATACAACCTTTGCAATCATCGTTATTTTCCTTTTATTCACTTCAATTTAATAAATACAGTTACACGTTCAACGCAGGTCTTATCTTTAGGTTAGGAATTATAACCCGCTTCCGACGTTTCGTAACTCTTACCGGTTACGCCGTCAGGGTTAATTTACACAATAAATACCGAAGAGTGTCAAATAAACGTTACCTCGAAATAGAGTATGCATATTGCGGTGACCGCGTACTTGAAAAATGCGACTATCCTCCAGGCGACGGCCGCGTTGATCGTCAACAGCTTGTGCTGCCATTCTTGGTCGTAGTTCCGCCTCACCTTGTGGAAAGATTGAATTATATCGTCCAGGTCTTTCCTTCTGAAAAGGAAATCGTGAGAAGTTAATTCATGCGGGTATGAATAGTTTTTTCAACGAGAAATACATTCACAATAACCTCAATCCTACGAATTAGTACAGGTATTAGGCACTAAAACTCTTGTCGATTCAATTTCGTTGTTGTCAAATCAATTTTCTTTGAATTTTGCCCTCAATAGATAGTGCGAGTGATCCCAGCGACTAGGTAGAGGACCGAGTGTTGGAGGAAACGAAAAAGTCCTTGCAGCATAGGACACAATGCACGCTGATTGAGCGAGACGCTGGGGGGTAAAACCTTGGGCTAGAGCAGTAAAAGGTAGTAAATAAAACTGGGACTCACCTGGCTATAGTGATCGCCTCCTGCGTTGTTATGATCAGGGTGACCGTGAAATAGAATCCTGTTTCGGCCAGCCTCTTCTTGAAAGATTCCGCCCAGAACAGGCTCACTGTGCTCCCGATTAGCATCCCGAACTCAAATTGAAAGCACAATAATAAATACATATATATAGCAATATATACAATATTTATATATTAAACGACCGAAATATTGATAAGTTAGAGGCAATATATTTTATTCATGTAATTCGCTTTGGTACTTACGTATTAACGCCAGAAGTTGCGCTAATATCGGCCCATTTTCCACCGAAATCCGATTGACTACTTTGTTTTTAAATAAAGTGTTTTGATTTTTAATAAAGTGTTTTATTTTATGATTTGTCGCAACAATTTTAGTTGTAGATTGGCGGCACTTTAAAACAGCCAAATCTGTAGCTGCGGTGGCGTTAATACATAAGTATCTTCGCTGTTCACAATTTCTCAGTGTTTTATTTATTTTTAGAATATTAAGGTAATATTATCTTCACTAATACTTTACTCTTTATTAAGTTTACCTGCAAATTTCTAAATTTGTAACAGTTGTAATTAAATGTACAATGTTAAATTACATATTATTTAATATGTAGCATACCTGGAATACCACTCTGGACCAATGCCAGAGCCAGGTTATCGAGCCCCGGAAGCCTTTCTTTTCGTACCAGAGACCGCCGAACTTAAGCATTTTTATTAGCTCGAAAAAATCATCTTCCGTCTGCTCGTTGCCTTCCATCGGTCAGGCTGTGAAGCTAAAAAACTACTAATTTATTAATTAATATTATACATGACATAAATCCAGGAGCTTTTCCCCCGTTTTAGTTATCTAACATAAAAGGAAATTTATAAGTTTTTATTTCTAATTATCAATAGCTTTATTTGGCTCTATACCTAAATATTTATTTAACAGTGCTGGTATGATGCTTTAGGCCACCAAAATGGGTGAACACATTAAAACTACCAAATTCCTCACAAACATGTATCTTAATGTAATGTATTTTATTAAATATATTATTCCACAAAACAATTAATGCAAGCTATACACTAAACGCCATTTTAAATACTTATAAACTTATATTACTAAATATCTGAAATTTAAGTAGTAGATTTAGTTTTTTATTAATATTCTATACTATATTTAGTATAGTATATATTGTTTCGTTAACGGAAGTATATATGGACATATATAAACATTTATTTTATTAATTCAGCGTCCCCGGTAATGTTAAACTTTAATTTTATGTATGTAGGTACAGATGGCGTTGTGTCTACCAACTGACCAAAATGGTACATTGATATATTTGATAATAAAAAATATTTTATTGTTAATAAAAGGGAATTACTCACGTTTTCCTTTCGGAGGCCGGCAGTTTCCTTCTTCGAGGATCCAACGCCTCGATATCTCTTTTATAAAGCTTGTAATTGGTTCATGTGACTGCGGGTGGCAATTAATCGACGGCATAGGCGACAATTCTGTGTAGTGTAATTTGTTCTTCATGCTAAATTAAAACCTTCGATGCCGCTTGTTATGTCGGAAACTGTTTCCAACTTTTCTAACTTCGTTGCGAAAGACTGTTCACAAGTAAAAATGGCTCCATCGATACAAGGTACAACAAATGGAATATCCGAATATAAAACTTTCACAGCTTTTGACATGAGCTGTACTCCTCTCCCTCTCCCTCTCTCTCTCTCTCTCTCTCTCTCTCTCTCTCTCTCTCTCTCTCTCTCTCTCTCTCTCTCTCTCTCTCTCTCCTCTCCTCTCCTCTCCTCTCTCTCCTCTCCCTCTCCTCTCCCTCTCCCTCTCCCTCTCTCTCCTCTCCTCTCCTCTCCCTCTCTCTCTCTCTCTCTCTCTCTCTCTCTCTCTCTCAATTATGCAACGTTGCTAAACGATGTGAAGGTACAAAACGATGGTGGATGAATTTAGTAAAATATGATATACGTAACAAATTCATTTTGAACTGCTCGGAATTGCAATCTTTTGCCTCCACTCGGCTGTCTGGTACTAAACTGGTCCTTCGCAAGATGGCGTCACCATCTAGATCAGCTGTGTCTATCTAGCAGGCAATTATGACTCAATTATGAGTTAATTTTTCCAGAATTTAAATATATAATTTTATTTAGCTATACCAGCCGATCATCTCTGGTTTTTATTACTACTGTATAAGAGAATTATATTTTAATTAATGTTTCCAATATATTATTGTATTTCCCCTATTACTTATTTTAATTTATATCTGACTTTGTACCTCTATTGCAGACTTATTGTTTCCATTTGAATAATTTTCAATAAATTTACACAGAAATTATTATTCTTTCATATTCTGAAAATTATTAGTTCAATACTGATGCATGGATGCATCATTATATGGAATAATAGTGGCTATTATAGTACATAATAGTAGAACAAGTCTGGAGTTGTTTTTTGAGACTATATCTTAGCCAATTAAAATTTTGAGTTTCAAATTCCAAGTTCAACATTACTTAGTATTAAATTAATCCAACAATTTATCTATTTCTATATTGTGATTTGTTCTCAATGCACATATGTGTTTATTTAATGTTCTGTTACATTTTTTATCTTAGAAATATGTTTAATAAGTATGTAATATTTGGGACACTGGTATATTTCATTGTCAAAACTGAAAAGTAATAATTCACCTTTCTACTCGTAAGTTCCAGAACTGGCAAGAGCCCACACGAAAGAAGTTAACAATTCTTTGGGACAGCGCCTTTAATTTTTCAGCAGCAACAGTTTTCATTCAGCTTTCAGCTTCCCAACTAGTAATTAAGTGGGGAAGAACAATTGCAGGAGTTTTTGGAATCAAACCAGTATTTAAAAGTTGCTCGCTCTTGGAAGAACTCATATTATTCAACAACAAGTTCATGTGTTCCATAACATTTCTGAATAACCTACAAATAAATATTAGGGTTGGAAACACCAATATTCAATTGAAAATTGTATATTTAATATATAATTTAGAATATATTATTGTATGATCAATCATTCTTCCAAATTAAAATTTGACCTGCCTGTCAATAATATATGAATTTGCAAACCTTCATATATTTTTATTTGTTTTATTAAGAGAATGCAAATAAAGAGAACTTTTTAGTATGACACATGTGCTCCATTTTTATCTTCTGACTCCACACACAGCATTAGTTTTATGAGACCGATTTTGACATTGTAAATTTTATTCCATAAATTAGTGACTTACAAATTTACTACTGTTACAATAAACGGTGAAAAGCCAAAATCAATCTAGCATATAATCAAATCAGTGAATGCAGACAGAAGATTGCATGAATAATGGGTATTCCAAATCCTCACATTTACTTGGATACAATACAGTAATAATTCCATTTGAATAATTTTAAATATATTTCTGCTGAATTCATTATTACTTCCTTTTCTAAAATTATTATTTCAATATTGATGCAGTCAAGATTGTATCAAATATCAAAAAAATATTCTACATACTACAAGCATCCTAGAGTTTTTTTATTTAATTATTTTGGTTATAGAGTAAAATGGTAATTATTTGAAATACTTCCTTCCATATACTAGCTGAACTAAGGTAAGTTCAAATGATAAAATTACATAAATTACTCCTGGAGCCTGGTAGAATATTTCCAATAAACAGAAAATATCACCAAGGTACATACAATACTTTACCTGGCCCCCTAATCATCTTAAAATATTTTTATTGCGTCCTACTTCATAAAAACTTACTGAAATTTATCTAAAAGTGAGGTTTTCATTATGATTATATATGTTAATACTGCGCTACTGGCAGCAAATTGTAATACAGAAATTAACTGACTTTCTTGTAAAATGTTCAATGCGATTTCTGTTGCACTTTCTATTAATTTATCTATTCTTATTCGCATGCAGGAGTCCAAATGAACCGAAGGATGGATAGAACAGATGGAAAAAAGTTAACAATAAGAAAAGACGGTTTTAAAATTTAATGACTGGGTTATATTTGTGATCAGGCTTGCACAACAAAAAAAAACAAAAGAAATAAAAGAATAAACAATGTTTCTTGTTCTCAGATTTGTTATTAAAACACATATTTATATATATTTGCAATAACACCTAGAAAGCGATCAGAAAACTGATACAATTGATTTTTCTCTTCCTCAATTCAATTTCCTGCTTAGATATCGTGAATTCTAACAGCTAAATCTGATCATCATCGTAATTTTATTATCCACCTAAGTAGTAATTTATTTATCTTATAAAAATAAAATTAAAAGATTTACACACTCCAGATGCAGCGGTGTGTGAGTGGCCACAAGACCGGATATTATATTGGCACTTAAAAAAAAATAAAATTAGGCGATATTCAAATTAAAATGAAAATATATTCTTTTAATTGTTTTATAACTTCACGCTACACAAACTTAAGAATACACTTAAAAAATATTACATACTGTTTTTTATGCCCAATACTGTTGACTTATCTGTCTGGAGTTAGAGAACAATTTTATGTTTTTTCAAATGCCAATAAATAGAGAGCCAAAATGCCACAGCTACAAGATCCATTGATTGAAAAAAATTGACTAATGACCGTCCGAAACAAAAAGAAAATACTAACAATTAGACCACAAACATGATGCTCAACAACCGAATTTCTATTCCAACAATATGCCCGAAGGAGGCATTTTATCGATAACATTTCTCTTAAATTCCACAAAAAACAAAACAAAACAAGACACTGCAATGTAAATTCGGCAGTCGGTTACCTCAGCATCGTCAACAGCGATAACAACAATAAAGCCTTTCCATTTATCAATTAACAACAAAATATTTCCGACAACTTTGTACAACAATTCATTCGACAAAATACAACATGTTTTTTGTTTTTTTTTCCCTAGATAAAAAGCGATACCTTAATTATTCATTTATCTATATAATATATATATGTATAATTTTATTTTTTTTAAAACTGATACATTTCATAAGAGCAAGCCTTCAAGAAAAAAACTAGTAATACTTTACAAATGTAATTCATACAAATAATAGGTTAAACCCCCCCCCCTTCAAATGCCATAACTGTGTTTCGGGATAATTTTAAAATATCAAAAAAATTGCTTATCACGAAAATGAAAACCAAAATTCTACCTCCAATTCAATTTTGAAAATGCTTTAAAAGATACGGGGAGGGAAGAATATCTCTTACATTTATTACCAAAAAATCTAAAATCATCTTTTCCTCCATTTTTTATTTTTTTACATTCTAATTAGATTGTTTTAAAAAATAAGTCAGTCATTTACATATTATGGTATAATATATATATGTATGCATATATGTACACATACACACACATAATAATCTTGTACACATAAGTTAATAAGAATAAAGCGATATATATATATATATATATATATATATATATATATATATATATATATATATATATATATATATATATATATATATATATATATATATATATATATATATATATATATATATATATATATATATATATATATATAATAATTTACTTACTTGATAAAAATTCCTAATGACAAAAGTTCCCTAATCATCACTCTGATTTTTTTTTCAAATAACTTCTTTATTCAGCGTATCACATATATATATATTGTATTATTTTTGTTTGTTTTTGAAAAACAAAGAAAAAATATATAAAGATCCTAAAAGAAAGAAAGCGTTAGTTATAATTTATATTAAATTGTAAAGTTAAAAAATAAACAGGGAGATTCCGTAAAGACTATTAAATGCGAGACATATATTTTTTTCCCCCAACGACGATACGTACTCACTGAAAAAAAAACTTAACTTGATCCCAAAAATTATGCCGTTATTATTATCATTTATTTTTATTTCCGCATTACTTTCCACCCCGAAAGGAAAACAAAGAATAAACAAGAGACATAACCCCCGATCGAAAGTAAGTATTTTAAATAAAATATCACAAAGATTTACACTCACTTTTTTTTTCTTGTCAATAAGCACTCTCAAGTTTCTCAGATATTGTTTTTCATTTTTGTACTCATTCTTATATACAAATATATAATATATATAGCAATACAATTCATTAGTTGTCTTCTTTATGCCTTCTACTGTACAAGAGCGAGAAACTGTGCTCCACAAATGGATAACGCCTTTAGATAATGATTTGAATTTAAAATCAATTATATCCCACTGAATTAGGAAGAAGAATGAAATTCCTAACTATAGAACAGATGTAAACTTGGAAAAACTTTTCAAACAATCGACTTATTAAAATACTGCAATTAAAGTGAGGAAAAACAAAATCATGTATGTATACAATATTTTATGGCTGTACAAGATGCTCTGTTTTTATCCGGCTAAATCTTAAAAATTGGTTATCGTAGTTCGAATCTATTTAATATTTAATACTACTAACAATCATGCTAAGGTTCATGATATTAAAACGGTTTATATAAAAACAGAATGATTTACATAAAATCTGGCCAACAATAAGGAAACAAAATAACAAGGCTAATGGTGTATAATAACCTTAAGACATTATAAAACTATTTTTCTTTACTCTATGGAGCATTCTTCCTCCACATATAAGAGTATATTTTCCTGTAATGAGAACAAATGCAATTTGCGACTGATGGAAAAATTTGGCAGAAAGATATGAGAAGAAAGAAAGACCAAGCAAAGAAGTGATACAAGATGAATTACGTGGGATATGAATAATAAAGAAATAAACAGTTTTTGTTTTTAGATTTTCCCTCCGGGTATACACAATAAATCAGAGAAAGAAGTTGATATGCTAATTTCCGACTTGAATTTGTGATTATTACAGGAAGTAGTGCATCTTGTAATGTCCATTAAATAGAGTACATTTATATATAATAGATAACTCATACCTAATCTGTTTTTAAATTCTTCTTGATCTTGAGATTCCCTCAAAACTGAGACGGTTTCAAGTGATATGAAACAAAACCATATTACGCACTCAACAATTTTCGCAGTGGAGCAAAGTTTGGGCTAATCCGCTCACAATTTCAAAAACCAATTTTCTGAATAAACATGGTGTGGTAGAAGACGCCTATGAAAACAAAAACAAAACAAATAGAATCGCGATATTTTCCACGACAAACAGCTTTCATTCGATTTCAAATCTGCATTCACAATAAAAAAATAACATTTCCCCCCCCCATTTTTTATTTTATTTTAAAGATAGGACCACCGTTCGAATTTACGCCGCACCTAATTCATTTTTCCTAGCACAAAATTGTAAATTAATGTTTTAAAAATATGCATGAAGACACGAAGAATTGAGGCTGGCCATTATGCTCTCGACACAGTTCAAAACATGGGCGATTCTAGAAACAGCATCTAAACTCGCTAATAAACTAACCGCTCGCATTTGCCCAAAGATTATAATAATTACATAAAAGCAACTATTTAAACAAAAACACAGTCTAGGAGTTCCTGCAGTTTAGACGTTGAAAACTTTCCTCCTCAGTTTCAATTCAAAAATACCCGGGGGGGCTTTCTGTTATTCTAAAGACTATTTTCTATGTTCGAAATCAATTTTTAAATACGTGTAGTACGCTTCAATGGATATTACTTCTCGAAACTATACGGTTAGATTATATTATTCTCAACGTGATTTTTACTCATTTTATACTATGGTTTAATAATCAATTTGGGACTTTAGAAAAAGCGGTTTTTATATAATAGCTGCACTAGGACACAGAGGCTGCTCTAACATCGAGAAACTAGATTTTAACAAGTCGGTAACTTCAAAGAACAAATCGATCTAGGGTTTCAGATTATAAACACACGATTTGCATTTTTTTATAACAGTTAACCAGTAATAATGGTTAATTTACAAAATGGACTGGTTTTGCCTACAAGAAAATGGAGATAATACATTTAAAATAAAATTATATGACAAACTTTTTTCAGATTTATGAATATCACTGCATCGGACCTTCCTACGTCCTTATTATAATTTCAGTCCGATATTAACCAGTTAACCGTGTGTTTCATATGCCCCGCTGCCCCCCCCCGACAGGACAGAATTGTGAGGGATTGTTAGGGGCTCAGGGAAGAAAAAACAAAAACAAAATGAAAGCCCTGTAGCGCAGCAGAGTTGTGGTGGCGAATGTTTCTCTTGACGGTAAACAGGGGGAAAACAAAAAACTAAAATTCTGCCTGCGTTTTCGTACAATGGCGTCGGCGGCGGCAGTAGTGTTTCTTCTTGCGGTTTCTTTTTGTTTTTCTGGCGCTCTGGTTCACTTGGCGGGGCGGGGTGGAGGAACCGGACCCGTGGCGTAGCTGCCACTTATTTTCCTCTCTTTGACCGGTATGTTCTCGTAGATCTTTGGCATTTCTTCCGGCGGCCTGAAATCGGAGGAAAAAGAGTCAAGATAAACTTCGTTCAAGAATGAAGAGGTACCGAAAAGAAAATCCAAAGTAGAGGATCATAACTGAGAGTAAAAGGCAGCTATTGCCAATTAGAATTTGATGATGAGAAACCAATTTTATCCTATATATTTTATTATTAGTAGAGATTTTTTTTTGAAAACGACTTTTGTTTTACAATTTAAAAAATTGTAAACATATTTTCAATCCAAAAAAATTCAAATTTTCCCCAATTCATAATATTAGCATATTACTAGTTTTGTTTTCAAAATATGACCAAACATTAGGATTTTAATTTGACTATTTTTTTTTAATTTAAAAAAACATTTTCGTGATTTTAACTTTCCAAAAATTTTATAATACAAATTTTTATGTATCCAAAAACTATTCTACATTTCCTTTTAATGCTTTAACGTATATATTACTTCATTTACAAAAAGGTTTTCAATGATATATTGCCATATTTTTTGGTCGAATTTGCAAATTTATTATTTATTTTATAACAAGATTCATTATGAATATTTCAACTATTTTTTTAACGTGGCCAATGTGGTATGATTTTTGTGCCTAATTCTTATTGTTGTTAATAACTGAGAGATTGATTTCAATATGAATAGAGATTTTACAATTTTAACTTCAGTTTTAGACAAATCGATCAATTATTCAGACATCAGCATCAGCTTACAGAATCTTGAAGCGGGGATTAATTTTTTATAAGCAACACCATGACTCAATAATATATTTTCTGCAGTGAATACATATTCACATGTACACAAGTAGATTTTGATAATGTGCAAAGGCAGGAAGGACCCTGGATGTATGTGAGGAATTAATTTCTGAGAAATTATTTAATGGAATTTCACTCACCTGGGGAGGTGGGAGTCAGCTTGTGACCTCTTGTTGAGTGTTCCTTGTGGCGTCGATGGACTGTCGTTGCAATACCTGATGTTGCTGTATTCTCTGCCCGCTTGTAAACATTTCTGAAAGAACAAAATTAAATATATATTTCCCGATTCAATAAATAACATTTTATCAAGTATTCTAAACAAGATGCACTCTCTTACTGCATCTTTTTTTATTCCCGAAGTCTTTACGATATCTAGAACAAATATGTAAAAAAATTCTAATTTTCTTAAAATTATGTAAAATGTTATTTATATATTGATTGTATTAGAATATATTAACAGTTCCTTTTTACCACTTTAGTCCCTGTTCCAATTATTACAAATCAGCCTTTTTTTCATTTTTGTAAATTTATTAAATAGTTCAAGACCAAATTCATTATGCAATGTTATTTCAACAATTTTTATTGCAACCAGTAATGATTTTAGTGCCGAATTCTCACTATTATACTGGAGGGATTGAATTTAATTGATTCAGAATTAAATTAATGGAATAATTACATCTGTGGAGGTGCTATTAATTAGCTGCTTCCAAGTGTGCATATTCCCCCACAACTAGGATGTTATGAGGCACAAGTATGTTATAAACTCAATGCTAAACCAAACTCAATGCTAAAAATATGACTAAGTCCCTAATCTTTTGTGTTCACAGTGACAATCAAAGACAGTAGTCTCTAGCCAACAAGGCTACAAATGTTTATTTACTATCAGATCAAGTCTAGAAACAACATATTCTCAGATGCACGTGTATACAAATATTGGTACGAACAATACCATGACCATCAAATATTTCACCTGTGAAAAAATTCTATTCCACGAGCATTATCACATTTTAATTAGTCTCACAAAAAAAACAATTGTTCCCGATAATTTTTTACTCAGAAGTATTAATTTGGAAACATTAGGTTTAAAAAAAAGAATATATAATCACTCTTCTGTCGACATTCATACTAACATAAAAACCTAAGCTCATCATTTTTCAAAATTTCCTTTTGATAATAAAATTTTATATATCAATTGGTTTAGGCGCCTTGGGAAAAAAATATTCCAAGAGCACATATACAATATTTTTTCATATTTCTGTATATAATAAATACAACAGTGTGTTATCTAATATAATTTAGACCAAACACCCCATATGCACACATCAATTCAATTTATTATTAATAATTCTTTCATATTTTCGTACACTCTCATCAATTTTACACTGTGTTGGAAAAAAGGACACTCGAAATTCAAGATATACTTATTATTTAAAGCCTATTGTTGTCCTAATGTGAGGACTTGTCAATGATTTCACAATTTATTAGATAAAACTGGGTCATAAATATTATAAAATGTTTACCTGTTCAGCTTGTATGCGCTGCGACAGTGTCTGTATATAATGCTGTACGGCTAGATAGACGAACTTGTACTGTGCTTCCGTCTGTACCATACCCGACCTCTGCGCCCGGACAGTTTGTATCGTCCTCTGTATGTCGATTTCGCAGTCAACGCCTGAAAACAGAAAATATAAATAAATCCCGATTTAGTAATTCAATGAAATTCGCGCATATCTATTTATCGAGACTTGTTTGACAGACAGTAATCGCAGTGGAAACATGATTGGAAATTATAAATAGTTTTATTCCCCACTGTCCACGAAATGAGATTACACAGGAGAATTATTTCATACTTGGGAAATGAGGCTACCTCATCGGTCAATAGAGACCTAGGTAAATTCCTCCAAATATGTCTGCAACCGTGGTGTTATATACTTATAAGATACAGATTGTTAGATTAGGTTAGGTTAAATTAAAGAGGTTAGGTTAGGTTAGATTAAAGGGGTTAGGTTAAAGAAGAAATATTTGACTCGACACTTTAACCACTAAGCTATGTTTACAAATATTTTATTTCTCTTTAAATACACGTAGAATATTGTAGAAAAATAAATAAATGTTGATCGCAACATGTATACAAGCCTGCGGGCCTTTGCATTTATTTATATACACAAATATTTGGACTAAAATATACTTTTTGTGTCTACAGAGAGTCACTGTGGGGTCCATATTTGAATTTTTTTCCTCCACAACTATTTCTCTCAATCACAATTTATGAACTAACATCCGCAGCATGTACCATTGGATTCAAACCACCAAGCCCCCCCAGATATATTTTAAATTTGAACTAACCAGATTTATATTTCTAAATCCTGAACGAATACTCTACAGCGTGTACTTACCATGAGTATTGATGTAATTGAGAATGATGTGTATTACTATGAAAGTGCCGGTTCGTCCGATTCCGGCGCTGCAGTGTACCACAACCGGACCTGTATAGCCAGTCATCTCGTGGCAGTGATTGACTTCGTGAACGAAATTCAGAACGCAGCCTGGATCTGCGGGTACACCATGATCGGGCCAAACCTGTATTTCAAATCGTACGTAATTAATTCCTCCAGAATGTGGAGGAATGTTTTTCATAGATTTCGTGTTTCTTACTCTCCTCTCGCCGGTTTGGCCTTTTGCTAGACCGGTTTTGGCAAAAGATTAGCAAAAGACCAATCCGGCGAGAGGAGACAGAAATTCACAAAATCTATGGTATTCCAATCCCTCGCAGACCACAAAACATGTATTCTAAAATTTAGTTTTTTTTTCTAACTAATTTTTTTTAGACATTTCACTTGAACCTTCCTCTATTAGTGAGTAGTAATAGTGATAATTCCATTTGAAATTTGGGCGGTAGTATTTATCCTAAGGTAGAGGAATAACAAATACAGCTGGGGTGTAAAACATTTAAGTCTTTTTTTGTTTATACTGTTTTATATGAAAATTTAATTTTTTTAAATTTAATTGAGTTTTTCCATATGTTTTACTTTTGTTTATATATTATAAAAAGATAATTATACATAGATGTCTTGATTATATTCACTTATATCCTTAAATGAAATATACTTTAAATTTTACGTTAATTCATAACTTATATTTAAAATCCAATGTGATGCTGAGGTATTTTTAATTATTAAATACCTGAAAATGGTAATGGAATATTTTTCTTTCTTCTGTCCCGTCCGTCACAAGAAGCTCCCTGAGAGTATAATCTGTTGTGAGTTTCTGTGTAACATTCCTAACTGTAACCGTCCCATATTCGCAGCTATCACCTTCATCGGGCCAGTATCTCGCACATTTATTCTGAAACAAGAAATATCAAGAATGAAAAAAAATTGATATTTCAGACAATTGCATACATCATTTCGCACAGACATTAATGTAGGCGGGAGACCAAGATTTTAACCATGATAAAATTAGTGAAAGCATATGTGCCCATAATTATGAAAGTGGTCTAAGTCATATATTTCTTGTTTCGAGATATTTAATGAATTGCATTTGTATAAATTAAAAAATATTTTTATGTTATGCAATATTTTAATTTAGAATGTTGTTAGTCTTGTTGAATGGAAGTTTACTATGAATATGAAATTTTGTATGAATTTCATATGAAAATGTTTTTAAAGTTTGAATTGACTTAGACAACTTTCATAATTATGGGCACATATCTGTACAGGAGTATATAAGTATATTTCGTTCGACTGAACCCTTCAATACAAATACAATATTTGAAATGCAGTACTGCAATTGTACTGAAATTTAATTGTATCATACAATTGATTCACAATTAAAACACATTAATTCATAACTGTATTAATATGGTAGATTTCGTGTGTTTCTTAATTCATAACTGTATTAATATGGTAGATTTCGTGTGTTTCTGTCTCCTTTCGCTGAGACACAAATGCACAAAATCTACGATACTCCAACCTCTCGCAGACCACAAAACAGGTATTCTAAACTGTATTAATATGCATGAAACAAAATTACGTAAAAATAAGATTTAAAAAAAATTATTTTTGTTTTTATATACTCTGTTTATATACCTTTCCCCTTTCGACTTCTTTTGTTGTCATGACTATCACTCGGGTGTTGTGCTGCCAAACCATTGTCCAGAAGTCAACAACAGTGTTCGGTAGGCAGCCTTGTGTCGCAATGTACACTCTTCCATCAGGATCATCGTCACTCTAATTATGAAAAATTAAAAAAAAAATGTAATCACAATATAAGATAATGTTATATTTGAAATATAAAATCTAAATACATTTTGATGTACAAATAAAATAATTGTGTTGTTTGCGATGTGAATTTTAGACAAATAATATTTTTAATGGCATCAATTTTTTCCATACCTTAATGTAATTGGCATTGATGTAATCCGAGCCAGGCTCATTGGGATCAGTGTTCTTTAATTTCACTCTTGTATCGTCAACTGGAATACAATAAAAAATATTTTTATATCTATGACTTTTTTTGGTACAAAGATTTAAATTTTTGAAGGAATAAAGCTCGTTCCACAAATCAATAAGAGAAATGTAAAAGTGAAGTATATTAGACCAGAAACAAAAATGACTTATTCGTTTCTAATTTAAGGTCTTAGTTTAAAACATCTGTTAATTGATATAGTTAAAAATTAATGTCAGAATAATTTATAATTATTGGAGATAAACCAAAATAATATTTATACCCGCATAAATATTATATTAATAAGACAACTAACTGGGACATAATCCTGGCTGTTATTTATTAATTTCATAATAAAATTGCAATGGGTGAATTCTGCAAACATTTGTCTAGGGCTTTATAATCTGGGCAGAACACAGCAAGAATTGATACTAATAAAAAATAATGAAAGTAATGTTTCGAAGAGATTAACTGATATATTGATTATTGATATACTGCAATTAGTTAATAGTGATTGTAGAACCATGAAGTGCCCCCCCATCCATATATGATGGCTTTATCATGAGTTTGAAATCAATTTGATATACCACCAAGGTTTATCTTTTGAAATACAAGAAAAACAGTATGGCGTGTTGTAAGAAAAAAATGAATGTCCCAGTCACTTACAAGGAAGTATATTCTTGTATCTGTTTTTGTTTCTGTTTTCGGGTCTTTGTCCCTCCTTTCTCGAAAACAGATGTTTGCACTCCTGCTGCTGGAGAGATTCAAACTCCTCCCAGAAGCCAGCTTTTCCTGAACACTGGCTGTTCTCTTTCTGGAAGAGAACAGAAAGAAGAGAAATAGTTACATCTCAATGTAACAACTGTACAAACACCAATTGTTAACATGCATAAGAGCCTAATTATTTTTTTCATTTATTTATTAACACTTAACTAACAGATGTTCTTCAGCATTAATGCAAATAAAGACAATATAAATTTAAACTGATTTAATGATAAGGAAATAATACTCTGTTATACCGTAGATTTCGTGTGTTTCTGTCTCGTCTGACAAACAGACAACCACCACAGTACAAGTGACAGTGACAGTGCAGTGACACAAAAAACATCGAAAGTGCCAAAAGTGACTAACACCGCTACTGAAGATGACTAGCCGAAACCGGTCTAGACCAAACCGGCGAGAGGAGACGAAAACACACGAAATCATACGGTATCCCAACCCCTCGAAGACCACAAAACAGGTATTTTAAACTAATACTCTGTTATATTTCTGAAACAAAAATGACTATTTATTTTTTTCCTGAACGAGGATGATAATTTTAACATTTCTCTTAACTTAACTCGGCCTAAACCTGTAGGATAAATATTTTTTACATCTGCTATGAGTTTACTTCTTATCATTTCTCAAAAAAAGATTGATTGATTGCGTTGTTCACTTTATGTTATCACGTTCTTTCGGTAATGATTCATTATTTTGAGTTTTTACCTTGTTTTTTTTGCCCTTTCTCAGTGCCTATATGTAACTAACATTATATATATATATATATATATATATATATATATATATATATATATAAAAAAAATAGAGACATACAATTCTCTGAATGATTAGGAATATCCAATGACCTCATTCATATTATATACATTTGGTTACAAAAATATAGTATGTGCAATGCAGCCATCCCTGATATTAGTATAAAGACAATTAGACTCTGCCCAGGAAATTACTAATATACAGGGAACAAAGTAATGTTAATCCCAAGAGGCGTAACAATAGCTTGCCTCCAGGTATATTGTCATCCCTAAGTTGTTCTAAAACGTTGGAAGCAGACATCACTGGAGAGGGCCCCAGAAAGAACGGGCAAAAACCCTTTCAATGGAGCCCCGGCTTGGATGGTTTCCAAACACAAGAAAATCCTGGAAGAGCAGGGGGTCTGTGCTTCTTCCCACATCATTCGATCTTACTGGAAGCTAGCTGGTGACTAATATTACGTATAAAACTCACCTGTAGCTCCTTGACTCTGCTGTCGATTCCACTGGCGTTGATCCGCGTGGCGTTGAACGGCTGTCGGAGGTGTACAACGGTACCGCTTGTTTCGACCATCGGGTTCTTTTTGTAGTACTCGATCAGTTCGCTCAGGCTGTTGAATTTCACTCCACCGCCGACATCATACTTATTATCCTGTCAATCGATCGAGAATACGAATATTATGAAAAAAATTGAATGCCGTACGTAAGAGCTCTGAAATTGTGCGAGGTCGAAACTAGTACACACCTGACATCGTATCATGACATGGGTAACTTTGTCGTCAGTCCGTACTGATATCACATAATCTCCAGGCTTGCTCTGAGATTCACGTACAAGAAAGCTTCCGTTCTTCCCTTTGTCCAAGATCAACTTCTCAGCCTCTTTACCGGATAGGTGTCCGTGAAACCACCTGAAAAGAAAAAAATGGAAATTGTTAAACAAAAAAATTAAAACATAATAATAAAAAAAAATTTATAATTTGTTTAACCCAATGGAAAGAGAGGTTTTCAGTGCCAGAATGAAAATTTGCAGTATCTCGAGTATACATCATTGCACGAACAAAGGATTGATAATCGAAAAAAGAAGTACGAATCGCAGATAGGAATATGTTTTGTGATAACCTCATTTGACTGTAAATCGCTGCATACGAATGTCACCCTTAGATATAACAGGAATCGGTTGGGAAAATTTTAAGAATGCTATAACCGAACTTTTAAGCGCACAACTAAAAACTCTAAATTACGCAAACCTCTGACCTCGCGTTCATCGTGAATGAGAAAAGCCGGATTTACCACCGAAATGCATTCGCCGAATGATCGCCGGATACCGGGGAATTGTCCGCTTGATAAGGACGTAGGAGGGTGTACAACCACCGATATGATAACAGGTCGCGAAGCCTACGCAATAAACCTGTCTGGATTTATAAAATCGATTCCTTCATAAATTTATAACGAGTTTACAATAGCTTCAAAAGCAATATCGGTACATTTACCGATACATACATTACCGAAGTATGGAACGTGACAGATGATAAATTGAGTTTTATCTATTTTTTTCGTTAACAACCGGGAAAATAAACAAATGCCACTACGAATTTAATCGTGATTGTCTATACTATACGTCGGTTAGACGGTAAAAAACATAAATACAAGCATTGCGAAATGAAATAGTGGGATGTTCGACACTTTATTAGTGTTAATATATATTTTGATGTGAGAACATTTAATTTTTTTGTCGTTGAATTTTATGTTTAAAAAAAATTTAACGTCATTCACAGTTTTCAGATTCCACCGGCGCAAACAGACGGGACGATCTATTTCAAATGCGAGAGGAATTTCAGAAACTGCAGGCCTGCCAACGCAATCAAAGAGATAAAATCGCGAACTCGAAGGGAAAAATTTATTTTCGATAAAAACGAAGACCGCGACAAGAGATATGCAAGGAATATTCTGGGGCCAGAAGTATTACGGCAGCCGAAGATGACGAACGCGAGCTATTGGATGGACGTCTACAAGGAGCGGAAACACAAAGCCATTGAAAGGATCGAGGCTTCCGGCGAGAGAAGAACGGGTCCGATTCGGGAAAAAGGTCTGGAGGAAGAGTACGACCTGAGGTTCCTCAGGAGCGAGCTGTACCACGTGGGGCGGCTCAAGGAGATGTACACAAGCCTGCTGTCCTGTCTGGACAGGATGGAGAAGGAAAAGTCGGAAGCGCTGATCCGGAAGTTGGAACCCGCCGGGGGGACTTCCAGGGCAGTATACGAGGATACTAGTGGGACTTCGATGGGCACAACGGAAGATATAAGGGATACGTCCGCGGGGAAGACCGGGAAAGCCAAGTGCCGCAAGACGCCACCGACGAAAGCCCCGCACCAGGAAGTCAGGCCCACACTGATAATATACGAGGCGACGGTACCAGCCGAGGGGAAAGCGGACGGCGGGGAGGATCTGGAAACGCTGGAGAGAGCTCTGGACTCACTACGGCTGAGGATGCTGGAGATGCGGGGTCAGCTGTTCGAGGCGCAGGCCTACCTGCTGGAAAAGAGGCTGGAGCGGCTGAAACGTGGAGTCGCGGACGTCAACTTAGGGGACTACACGAAGTACGCTCCCTCAACACAGAAACGACGGTATCCCGAATACAAATACTTGCAGGACGGTACTTACAATGTCCTGAGCGGAAGGCAAACGGCCGCCGTCCCTTGGATGGGGGCCTACCAACGGAATTACCCCGAAGAGCTGGAATTCTATCAAAATCTGGGTTAAATTTTCCAATAAAATTAGTTTAGAATACCTGTTTTGTGGTCTGCGAGCGGTTGGAATACCGTAGATTTCCCGTGTTTCTGTCTGCTCTCGCTGGTGTGGTTTTGCTGGACCGGTTTCGGCCGCTCGCCATCTTCAGTAGCGGTGTGCGAGCCGCTCGGTCACTTCGGCAAGTACAAATTGCACTGCACTCATTGACAGTACAAGTGACAGTGACAGTGCAGTGAGGTAGGCCAAAAAACATCCGAAGTGCCAAAAGTGACTAACACCGCTACTGAAGGTGGCGAGCGCTTTTTATTTATAATTGTACGTTTAGTGTTACGACCGCAGTAACAGATTTTCTCGAACTAAGGGGACATGATTATTATCACCAATCGAGTTTTCGGTGAATTAATATATACTGATAAAGGTAAACTTTTATTTTAATTTCTACTAACTAACCCCTGTATACAGGTACTGACTTGCAGGGCGTTTAAAACCGTTTAGAAAAAAACATATTTTTCTCAAAGTATCTAAACAATACGCGTGGGGCGACAATCAAGGCCGGTTTCTTTGCATCGGAGCGACGCTACCTACTTCCTTGGTGTAGGCAAATATAAAAAATAGCCACACAGCCCGATTCAAGGCAGGTTTGACAATTTAATTCCCGGATTCAGGCATACTTCAAGTACTGAATATAACTGACGGAAGAGTAGCCGAAGCTGAAGACTTAGAACTAAGTCATAACGAAACGCATTTTGAATTCAACAAATATTTCTATTTCAATTCAATGTATGTAGAATATAGTTTCATAATATATTGCATAACTGTACATGTATATAAAGAGATATACGGGGATTTAATTCTACTGGTTAGAAGGAAGGAATTTTATGGTAATTACATACGACCGTCTCCGGGTTATAGAATTGTACAGATTATTTCCTTTGTGTTTGTCTATGATCTTACCTCCTGGAAAATAGAGTGGAAGGCACGAAGCACCTTCTAGTTATTATTTCACGTTATTTTGGTGGGGCAACTATTTCGGATACTGAAACGAGCCAACATTTGGATTATGGATTTTTTTAAAAACATTATGATTTAGAAGTCAAATTGGAGCCGAATAGGGGGTCAATTAGAGTGCTTACAGGATGCTTCGATTCAGGGCGGAGGGCAGATAGGCGGGGGTAGATAGTGAACCCGCTCAGTTCAATTCCTATTCCCGGATAGTTTCTAAGCGACAGATTTCCTCGAACTATGGTCACATGATTATCAGAACATGACTTTTGTTGTCTTTAAATAAACCGCGAAATCCCGCGATACGGCAAGGGAAGTCTTAAAAAGGATGACGTTTTTTGTTTTTGTATCGTTTTCAATGTTGCAGGTTAAAAGATGGGTTATTATACCGAAAACAGTTAAAAATATTCCGCAAAATTTCGGAAAGACGGGAAGAAGTAAATAATTGTGGATATTATATTTTAGATTAAACATAAATGATAATAATTGGGCACGTGTGGCATAATAATGGGAGAAGCCCAACGCCGCATAACCGAGGAAAGGCGGGGGACGGGGGCAATTTATCTGGAACACAGGATATTGTCCTCTGTCTGCGCTCAGTGACGTAGCAGGAGCATCATTTGCCAATTTAAAAGGCTCGTTTTTCATTTCCTTTTCACAGCAGTTTCCCGGACGCCCGAATTTCATACGCGATTGGCGTTCCGATTTAGAGCGCTCGTCTAGGCTCCCCCCCAAGCGTTCCATTTGAAAAGATTTTTTTTAAAAAAAGAGCCTCCCTAAAGTGGCTGCACTTGATAGATGTTTTTCATTTCAGGCTATAAAATGCTTATTTTGGCGCAAAAATAATTGAATACGGCCAGGAAGACTTACGATGACGACGATTTCTGTTTTTATTGTTTTCAATTTTGCTGGCTAAATGATTAATTATTTATTTTAATTCTCAGTTTATAGGGTCATACCCGAGTTGGCGACAGCAGAAGGACCTCAACTGAGGCAATAAGGAAAAGCGTCATCGCCTTGTCCACTCATACCGCGGAATCCCTAAAATTTGCATACCGCGCGGTATGCGGTACCGCCAAGGACTGCGACAATAGGAATTATGGTTTCAGGAAAGGGAGGGTTCGTAGAAGAAAAAATGAGGCGAAACCACCACCATTGGGGGTCATTCAGGGCCTCGGGGGTCACTTACAAATAGGAAGTGACCTTCTCAATCGGGCGGTTGACACGTACACTCACACACACACAACCTGTTTCACATTCGGGTCGAGTTCCATGTCGGGGATAAGTTTCAGACCACATTTAATGCCAAGAGAATACCGTAAATTTCGTGTGTTTCCGTCTCCTCTCGCTGGTTCGGTCTTCTGCTAGGCCGGTTTCGGCCGCTCGCCGTCTTCAGTAGCGGTGTTAGTCACTTTTGGCACTTTGGATGTTTTTCGGGCATCCTCACGGCACTGTCACCGTCACTTGTACTGTCACTTGACAGCAAGAGGAGACAGAAATACAAGAAATCAACGGTATTCCAACCCCTCGCAGGCCACAAAACAGGTATTCTAAACCAAGAGAATAGTTCCGGTTACCCGCCAACCTGAGTAGTCAGCCGTTGGCAGTACCGTAAGTACTTTTGGAACAACTCCGGTTCTTTAACCTTACATTCTGAACAATGTCCATTTTGAATTTATATACTTCATATACCGTCAACGTCAATGTTAACTTTTGACAGCAATGTGAAATTCCGTCTCTATTCGCCTATTTGTTCTGGAGGCAGGTACGTGTAACGTGGTATGATATTAAGGCTTTGAAATAGTGCAGTTTTCGGTAGTGTAGACCGGTTTCGGCCGCTCGCCATCTTCAGTAGTCAAGTTAAGAGAGTCACTCCAGAGTGACTCAACAGCCGTACTGACAGAGGTACGGCTACTGAAGAGGGCGAGCGGCCGAAACCGATCTACCCTAAGACCAAACCACCGAGAGGAAACAGAAGAAAATGAAATCTACAACTGATAATTAATTCCGTAATAGATGTAACTACAACAAGTCGTAACAATTTTAATGATACCAAATAAACTCTAAGTTAATAAATAATTTTATCACCCGCGTGATACTTTTACAGTAAATAAAAATCAATACCAGAACGTGTAATTTATATCAAGAAGAATAAAAATGGAAACGGATAATGAGTTGTAATTAGAAATCAAAAAGCGTAAAGATATTCCAATTAAAAATCTATGAGATAAGTTATCGTCTTCAATTAGAAAAAATCATATCGTAATTTTATTCAGGTTGTATTACTTTCTGTTTTAATTTCAAGAACAATGTAGTTACGGTTCATAATATCGTTATAAAATAACTTCCGTTTCTTCTGCGGATGTAAGACATTTATATGAATTGAGTTATTAGTGGCCACCGGCGAAAAAGGGACAAACATTTCTTTTTTCATTTTATTTGGGTATGAATAAGCAAGTATACAACCCGTCTATATACAGGTATGTATAGGACCACAAGTCGATTTACTCTTCGGTCGGACCCTGATGACAGATGCAATGGTAAGAGTTCTGAAACGTCGTTAAGTGATAACACCCAGAATGAATGGGCACAAACACTGCGAACACGGGAAAGATCCCGGAACAGCAGGGGAAGTTGTGAAAAATGAAATCATACATTATATATATATATATATATATATATATATATATATATATATATATATATATATATATATATATTAAGTGGAATCATACTTTTAAGGACATATATTTTTTTAATTTTTAATTCCGAAAGTCATACAAACGTATCATCATGAAGGGAACTGCCGGGTCGCATCTGTGAAAGTCATTCAACGTTCTATCGACCTTACGCCTCGATAAAGTCCTTGAGGTTTATAAAAGGGAGAAGGGAGGGAGGGAGAGGGGAAAATCCATAATTTATGCTAATAATTATCGAATTACTACCCCCTACCCCAATTGAAACGGCCTCTAAGTTCCACGGCCTAATAATAATATGTTAATTCAAAGCAGAAATGATTGATGATATATCTCGAGTATCGAGCGAAGGTTCCTCCGCCGGAGCGGTGCAATTACATACAGATAAGTTTGAAATATTATATCGTATTGAATTATTATATATTGTTTAAATATATATGTTGTTTAAATATATACACTATAACTATGATCCTATGGAACTACTGACGGTGGCGAGAGGCCGAAACCTCAGAGCTTGGGGAAAATAAAACGGAGTTTAAACACCAATAAGAGACGTGGTCCGCTCTGATTTGGAATATCAACCCTGCGATTTGAGATAGACTTGTGTTCTTGTATTGGGGGGATTGTAGTGATAATATTCCAATAATAATAAAAATAATAATATGATAATAAACATATAAGGTAGTAAAAACCTTGTACAGTCCATCGCGTGATGAATTCGATCGTTAACTTATTAACACCAATGAATATAAGGAAACTTAAAGAAGACGCTAGTTTTTTTACACCGACGTAAATGTTTTTCTTTTTCACGTTTTTATCAGTTCAGAATATTATTCAATAGGACAGCGTTAAGTGGTCCCCATTTCCCATGGTCCCATCTCCAACCCAATAACCATACCAGAACTTCAGAACCAGTAAATTCAATGCTCAATTGATCGAAAACATTTTTTGTTTTTTACATTTTCAACGTGGTTCTAATAGCAATTATGAGAACGCGGAGAGGTCTACGATCTACGGTATAAATATAACCCAGTGCATACCTAACGCAAAAATAAAACAAAAAAATTGTCTACATTTATACCGCGGCCAATTAGCCGACGCTACAATTTGAATCGTAAGGAATTTAAAATTTATTATTAATTAGATGGTCATAATTAATCAAATATGTATTAATTATTACGGTTCAAGTTCGGGTAAGAAGGGCGTAATACTGTGGTCAAGCATAATCATATCTAATGAAAACATTAATCTAAAATTAGTATTTTGTGCCGACCACTGCGGTCAGTTACTCGCCAAGACAGTAATAAGGATTTACTATTAATCAAATAGTAAAAATTAATAAACAATTATTACCGTAGATTTCGTGTGTTTCTGTCTCCTTTCGCTGGTTTGGTCTTTTGCTAGACCGGTTTCGGCTGCTCGCCATGTTCAGTTAGTCACTTTGGATGTTTTTTGGGCATCCTCACTGCACTGTCACTGTCAGTTGTACTGTGGTGGTTGTCTAGCAAAAGACCAAACCAACGACCAAAACGAAATCTACGGTATTGCATCCCCTTGCAGACCACAAAACAGGTATTTTAAAACAATTACTAATTATTATTATATAACTTCCGGACTTCTTTTGTGATATTATATATCACTTAAGGGTAGTTACCAGTAATTCGTGAAAAAAGTTGAGGAATGGCGACGCAAGAGGACTCTAAAGATTGAGAAGTGTGCAAGATTCTCGACCAGGAAGATTCTAGGACATGTGCTGCCCCACACACTACTACAGCCGGAAGTTGGATTTTTAAAATTCAATAATCATATTCAATTTAAAAATCGATAGACATTGCATACGATTGACCCGACGCGTTCACCGCCATACCAATAAGCCGTTATTTACAAAGCGAGGGACTTGAACAAAGATACTTCCATTCAAACGTGGGCCGGATGACCCAAATTAATGAATTTAAATTCCGCTTAACATAACCTCTTTAAGAGTCAGCCCCCGCTGCCTATTCGCGACTTTCAAGAGAGGCCCACGTTGCTCATCATTTAAACAATGAAAACAGTCAATAATTAACACATACGTATGAAATGTAGCATGCATGATCTTCTTTTAAGTTTGGAACGTAGGGGGGAGGATTCAATCTATCCACAGAGCGGCGGCAAAGAAAGATAACTGAGAAGAAAATTTAGACTTAAAATTCATGTACATGGTAGAAAATTTGTATATCTACGATTTATTAAGTATATTCGAAGAAAAATAAATTAATTGTACTTTGAACATGGGAGAGACGAGAGCTGGGCTCGAAGAACAGGGCTTACGACCGAATTGTCTAGTGGCAATTTTTATTCTGAACAATTTGAAACCGGTCGCGAAGATTTGTTTTTCGTAATGAATTATCGTATTATATTATTATTATTTACGAACCTCACTTTGAATGACAAACATTTTTTTTTGTTCAAGCTCTCCAAAACCTCCTTTTGTTCAAGCTCCTGGTGCAACCTGTTGACCTCAGGCAAAAAAGTACGACGTGTATTTGCATAAGAAAGTGGGCATAGGAACAGAATTCTTTGAAATTCAAAAATTTGCAAATAAGACGGTAATATATATGTATATATATATATATATATATATATATATATATATATATACATATTTTTTTTCACTCTTTCGTTTGGGTAGCATAAGTGAAAGTTTTGCTCTCATACTATCCAACTTAAAGCTCAATGACCAAGCTCAAAGTTTTTCGTCATCGTTGGGCCATTCCCATCGGGCATAGTCGGTGATACTTCCCGTCTACTGCTCCGTAAACTGGAGACAACCCGAACGAATGAACGAAAATCAAGCTCTCGTTCACTTACAAGTAAATACCGATGCACGGTGATGACACCGACCGGTTTCTGGTATGCGCGCCTTTGTAACAGACACACAAGTGTCGAAGTGAAAGCGGTTCGAGCGTAGATCTATTGCGTCGGACGGGAGGGAATACTAGAAGAATAGAATCCGATAAAAAAAAATATTTGTTTCAACGACATTCAACGAATCTTAAGTTCGATGGTCATCAGAGTCAAATTCTTTGGGGACTCTACCGCAATGCCAGAAATACTGCACGCGCAACAATGCATGTTGTAACAGTTAATTACAATTCCTGTTCTTATTCAATCTTCAGGGATGAAAGAAGTTTTGATGAGAAGATTTATCGCATTTTTATATATTGTATAATGATCACAATCAGGGGCAATATCAATTAATATTTTTCTACTTCTAATATTTAAGCAGTACATTTACACGAATTCCTTATAACGATAATAATATGGTCTCGTCTGGATTTTTCGAATTTAAAAAGAAATTCATACCCCATTGTTATGGTACAATTTTGTGAGGTTTGAAGTATGTATAATTTTTAGATTTATAAGTGCATTTCAATTGCCGAAAATATGCACTATCGTGGCCTAACAGTCACACAGCTGCGTTCCTAGCGAAATTGCTGACAATTTTTAATTTATCCATCCATTTATTTAATTGAGTGACACAAAGCTGACTCAACACTCTGGTAAAAGCGGGCGCAAGTGTACAGAATGCAATCTATACTTGTAACAAGTGAAAAAAACGTAAATGCAGTGTACGCAAGCGAGTTGGAATACAGTACAAGCGACAGTGACAGTGTAGTGAGGATGCCCAAAAAACATCCAAGGTGCCAAACTGACTAATACCGCAACTGAAGATGGCGAGCAGCCGAAACCGGTCTAGCAAAACACCAAAACAGCGAGATGAGACAGAAACACACGAAATCTACGGTATACCCTTAAACTAAGTAAATGCCTGTCTAACAACGCCTAAAGCAAGAGTAGAAGTCCCACAGTAAATTTCACTTCCACTATGTTGACGGTTTAAAACAGGAAGATAACATTTGCTATGTGTAGGAAATTGCAATTAAACATAAAATGAAATGTCGTAATAGTTTGGGCGCTATTGACAGTAGAACTTTCACAAATAGCATCCAGAAAAATGAATTAAAATACAGTAGAGTACCCTCGTTCCTATCTTTCGGCAGATAACGTCTGCTATGTGTCGAAAAATTGTAATTATACATAAAATGAGATTTCGTATTCGAAAAATGAACGGAAACATTCTAGAGTAGCCCTCGATCCTATCTTTCGGAGGGTAGACGCCCGCATTGTCTGCACTGGAAGGTGACAACTGTACTTACTGGCAGAGGACGAGCCCCTTCCTGAACTCCTTGATGGCCGTACCAAGTATGATGGAAGCAGCCGGTACGACGAGGGTCTCGGCCGAGTCGAGCAGCGAGTTCTTCCGCTCGCAGACCGGTCTGAATGGGCGTCTGAGGCGCATCTCGCCAACAACGAGCAACTCCGTATTAGAGAGAGAAAAAAATAGGAAAACAATAGAAAAGCTCCGTCTAGGAGCCCCTGGCAGGTCCCGAGAGAACCTGGCTGAGAGGCTTCTCGCTGAGCCCGATCAGTGAGCGACTGGACGCCTCGAGGGGGATGCGCTACCTACTACGGCCGTCGGTGGCGGGGTCAGTGGTGGGAGGCGGTCAACCTTACTTAGACGAGAGTGGGGAGCTTGACAATAGGTTCGCGACATAACCGCGCGGGGCTTAAAAACTCTTGTTGGCAACAGTGGGGCTCGGTGGACGAACCACCTGTACAATTGGCGTCCGAAAAATATTTTACCTTAGATACCAATAGATAATGCCGTAGATTTTGTGTGTTTCTGTCTCCTCTCGCTGGTTTGGACTTTTGCTAGACCGGTTTCGGCCGCTCGAAACCGGTCTAGCAAAAGACCGAACCAGCGAGAGGAGATAGAAACACGAAATTTACGGTATTCCAACCCTTCGCAGGCCACAAAACAGGCCTAATAACACACAAAACATTCGAAACTAATAATGTTTTGCATTTTATAAAATAGATAAATATATTCCTTGGTCATTCCAGGTATTCCGAAAACATTAACTAACGAGCCCTACTATGTCGCCTGCTTACAGAGCTTATGAAGTCCATGACCTCGCCTTAAAAAATACAAAAAATTACACTCCGGAATTGCATACCTACGCTCCAAAGCACCCCACTTACTCCTTACAAATGAAACTTTCCTTAATCACCGCCTCCCAAATCTACAGACCGTAGACGCCCAATGCGAAAAGCAGTGTGCCAACTTTCCCACATAAATCACTGCCGGCGAAATTCCTTCCAAGATTCTGGAACAAAGCTCCAGAGAACCTGGGATGACCCCCAGCTCGCTGGGCACAAAGGATCCCCCCCCCCACAGCGTGCGACCCAAATATCTTCCCGTCCGGCGTTAACGACTTAAAACCGCTTCTCGAGGCATGAATGGAGGCCAGGTATAGCCGAACTAGGTAGGTACCACAACGGAGTGATGGTGCATTATAACTTCGGACATTTTCCATCGGGGAAACTACGAATTTTTCCACCAGTTTTCCAAATCGGAAAAGACCCCACAAGACAAAAACGGTAATCGGTATATCGTGGTATGTCCTGATCATTCGGGAAGACAAATGACGCGGATATCGCTTTCCGAAGTTTGTGAGACGATCACTCTCAAATTAACTCTGAAAACCGAAATCTGTATTTGAATCACTCCTTACCAACACATAACCTACTCTCATTAAAAATTGACATAAGTGGATTGTCGCGATCGACAGCACTGCGTAAAAAATTACACGAACCGCAAACTACCATTTAGAATGTACCAATAAATATATCAGTAGCACAGGAAACTATAGTAAACGACTACTCTAAAAATAAGCATAAAATTACAATAAATGCTATATTGTTAGACTTTTTAATTTTTTTGGACTATTCTAACTTAGTATTTTACGCTACAGTTTATCATAAAATAGTTGTTGTGAAATGAACATTATAAAAAATTATGTAGAAAATTATATGCACTATCTGTAATAATAAAATAAATTCGATAAACACCTGTAAATTCAATATATACCATCAAACTATTCACGGGTTACTTGTAAAAATTGTGGCTTATCTGTTCATTGTTTCGAGCTCATAATCTTTCGTTTTAGTCTACAATCATGCCACGCATACTGAATCTATTAGTATACATGACCGTTATATTGTATCCTTAAGTTTGGGACATTCCATCGATAGAGCTCTGAAAAATTATGCTTTTATTTTCAGCATGTCAGGCTCTTGACCTTTTTTTCGAGAGGTCAATAATCAATACACTGAGAGCATGGCAAAACCCCACCCGGAAGATATAAATATATACATCGATATATGTTATTTTTAGACGCCCTTATTATTCCATCCCTCTATAAATTGAGATAGCTAAACTAAGATAGTAGAGGCTCTTTGAAAGCTTTCCGAAGATCGTAGAAAGGTCAAAATGTCGAAAAAATTCAAGAATCGCGAATATACAACTTGAAGCCGAATCTCGAATGTTACTGAGGACGGCGGATAGCCCAGGTTCCAATGTTTGAATAGGCGGTTCAGGTATAGGCGTTACATTCGTCTAAGAAGAAGGTTTAGGGGGCCCCCGGACGCATAACTCACCAGATTTCGGGACGACAACAATGAGAAGCCAAACATTTTCAACGGTTTTTTTTCTTTTTGAAAAGCACAAAGCACCCCGAAAAAGACCCTTTGTCCGGCACGAAAGTGTATCGGGGACTTCGGAGCGCAAAACTGTTGGGAACACATCAGTAGTTTGAAAAAAGTACACCAAATCTCATAAAAAACTTCCATATCGAGAATAATTATTTATTGGTTCAATAGCTTTGTATATAATAAGGATATTACGCCCTTGGAAGCTACGGTGAATTGTTTCGTAAGGAAGTATGCCCGAAAAGACGAAATTCACTTAAATTCTGGCATAAACAGAAAGTATGACCTTTCTACTGAAGAACTGAAATACGGAACAAAATAATAACTATATATACACACAACAACAAAATTATATATATATATATATATTTATATTACCACTATTCTCTCCCGACCCTTTCTCTCATCTTATGGAAACTCCAGGTCCGATTAGGGTAATTAGGGAAAATACATCATACAATTTAAACAGATTTCAAAAGTTTAAAAACCCATAAAAGCGTTGTAAAAATGAACATTCTTTTCTTTTATTCCGTAATATGAATAACAAAGGCCCGACAATTGTTGACACTATCAATTGCTTTTAGCGTCATTCCTTGCGAAAGGATCGCACTTCCGCCGCCAATACGTGAGACAAAAGGGGTTATCGAGAATTCGGTTTTTCATTGTATTAGAAGAAAGGAAGTGAGATTGGAAGCAATTAGAAAACCAAGAAACGGAAATTTGTTTGCAGAATGAAACGCGTGTTTCGGCATAAAATTAGGAGATATACGAACGACTGATTACAAAGAATTTCAAGACTTCTCTAAAACTAGAAAGTTGTCGTGCGGGGGATATGAAAAAGGAATTAAAAAAAATGTCTAATTACCGAATAAATTTCATCCCGCACGCGGGAAAACGAAAACAAAAATTTATTTTAAAAACTGGATAATCATCATATCAGCTCGCCACCCTCAGTAGCATCCCACTTATAATAAAGCTTAAGTAGCTGACAATGTTATTGAAGATGGCGTGAAGCCAGTCTGGTTTAGACTGATGTAGATAGAAAATTTGGAAATTAAAGGATTACAGAAGGGAGCGCACTTTCGCTTTAAGCGTACACTATAATGACCATAAAAAATAGACTAATTAATTAAATACTTTAATTATTATTAAATACAGCTTCAATTAAAGAAAGAAACTGAGTGTGCCTGAAATTGGTTGTTACAAAAAATTGGAATCCTAAAAAACACGATTCAGTTCTATTTAAATCAGCGATTGGAATAGAAAAATCTAAATTGAGAGAATGAAGAAACTTGGAATTCCTAAATATCGTAGATTTCGTGTGTTTCTGTCTCCTCTCGCTGGTTTGGTCTTTTGCTAGACTGGTCTAGCAACACAGGAAATCTACTGTATTCCAACACCTCACAGACCACGAAACAGGTATTCTAAATTTGAAATTTTTAAACTTATAAAGCGTTTCGCAACTGTTTTTTTCCATAGAGGAAAGAACCACAGCCACTATTTCCTATTCCGAAACTGGGTCGGCGTTTATCTAGAAATTACGGCACCCCCCCGCAACTTATACCGTATTCAAATTTTCCAAAAGCCCCATTTTCGTAAAATAGCCATAAACAAGAGAACCGAAAGCCCAGTCGGGGGCCAATGCCCACATAATTGACCCGAATAGAAACCTATTATACGCAGATTGGCTATGGAGTTTTCAGTACGATTAGGTGCGGCGTGAATATTTACACCATTCGCGGCAGAATTTAAGTTCCATTTAGCCGGAAAATATGTCCTGTGAATTTCAAGTATGGGTCATGAAAAAACGAAATTAACTCCGATATAGCCCCAACAACGGATGACTTAAATAAATACAAAACTTACATATATAGCGTTGATTTCGCGTTCTTAAGTCTCCTCTCGCCGGTTCGGTCTTTTCCTAAGATCGGTTTCGGTGTCACTAGCCGTCTTCAGTAACAATTTGATAGTGAAGAGAGGCGGGCAGCCGAAAACAGTTTCGCAAAGGACAAAACCAGCCAGAAGAGACAGAAGAACACGATATCTACACGCTTTATATATGAAATTTATATAATAATTTATATAAATAATAATTTATTAAATGACCGTTTTTATATAGCGCAATGAGGCACCGTGGCCAGTTACGCTCTTTTGTTACGATTTGTTAGGACCCCAGTGATCTATTACAGATCATTTTCATGACACCCTTATCTATACTCCAACATATACAGTAGGCAGACGGGCAAATTTGTACTTTCAAACAATAATTACTTATTTATTGACCGTTAATTATATAACAATATGATTTTGATACGGACTGATAGGGTCCGAGTGATCTATTCCCGATAGATGGCCACCCTTACTTATATACTAACATAAACACTAATAGCAACTTTCAAATAATTAATAACGATTTTCGTAGATTTCGCGTGTTTCTTTCTCCTCTCGCCGGTTTGGTCTTTTGCTAGACTGGTTTCCGCTTGCCATGTTCAGCAGCGGTGTCAGGCACTTTTGGCACTTTGGATGTTTTTCGGGGATCCTCACTGCACTGTCACAGTCACTTGTACTGTGGTGGTTGTCTAGCAAAAGACCAAACCAGCGAGAGGAGACAGAAGCACACGATATCTTCGGTATTCCAACCCCTCGCAGACCACAAAACAGGTATTCTAAACTAATAATGATTTTCATTTTATAAAATAAATAAATATATTCCCTGATACATACATAATTAAGATCCTGAAATAAAATTTTGATTTTCTCACTAGGCTGGCTGATTTCCTCCACCTTTCGCGAAATTTTGCGGATAAAATTCAGGAAAATTGGGGTTCGATGATTCGCTGGGAAAAGTGCTGCAGATACCGCGGAAGCTGGGGAGAGGGAAGATGGCGGAAATAAATATCTATGTATATATAATTTATTTATTGTATTTTTATCCGATGTATCCGGTTGCGGAGTCGTCCGGAAGTCCGAGACGGTATCGCGTGACCGAGGACAACCATGCGGTCGTCTCGCCCCCCCCCCGCTGTTCTTCCTGCTCTAATCCGATACTCATGCTTAAAATCCGGAACATATTTCGAGAATCATTGCAGTTGGACGTTATTTAGGGAGAAGTCGGTCAGGGATCGGGATATCATTTAGCACCACGGTGGGTGGGGGGAGAAATACTCTTTCTAATTTCCACTAATACAAGTATTTATAAATGTCGTAGATTTGTTGTGTTTCTGTCTCCTCTCGCTTGTTGGTCTTTTGCTAGACAGGTTTCGGCTGCTAGCCATCTTCAGTAGCGGTGTTAGTCACTATTGGCACTTTGGATGTTTTTCGGGCATCCTCACTGCACTGTCACTGTCACTTGTACTGTCAACATAGGTGACAATAACACACGAAATCTACGGTATTCCAACCCCTCCCCCGCCACAAAACAGGTGTTCTAAACTCGTTTATATTATGATTTTTTTATTGAAGATGAAATTAAATTACCTCACGGATATAAGCCAAAGTGCCAATTGTGACTAACACCGCTACTGAAGATGGCGAGCACCCAAAACCGGTGCAGCAAAAGACCAAACCAGCGAGAGGAGATAGAAACACAACAAATCTACGGTATTCCAACCCCTCACAGACCACAAAACATGTATGCTAAACTATTTATAAATGTTTTTACAACGAAATTTATATAGACACATTTATCTTAATAAATATTAAGTAAGTATTGTTTTCTTGAAGAAATGATACAATTTTTCAGGGAGTAAATATGTTGGAATATAATGAAATTGAGAACCATTTACAATATTTTTGGTCGTGAAGAACAAAAAATATATATGGAAAAATCTAGGCTTATCCGTTCTTTCTTTCAAGTTCATAAGAGATTTCGATTTAGTATAAAATTAGGACATGCCCAATGATATGAACTGGATTTAAATTTTACATAAACGTTAAATCGTACTTAGATAAATAAATGAAGTGGGAAATTGAGAACCGTTAAAAATAGTCTCGGGTTCTGAAGAACACATTATAAACTAACTAACCAAGTAGTACCTAGAGAAGATATTTTATAGAAGAAACTTTCAATTAGAATGTGCGATCACGCGCTCCAACTACTTTCGTGGGGCTTCTAAGAATAGCAATATGAAAGTGTTCTTCAGGGGACTGAAAGTTTCCCAGAACATAGTTTGATTACAGACCAACGGAGTATCTGTACTGATACTACACACTGGAACTATACAGAAGAGTAATGATATTCCAGACCCGTCGGGGTTTCCCCCAGAGAGTGTAACTCAAATTAAGAGTTTTCACAGTGGCGAATAATTAACAGAAAGACGAGACGCTTTTCATAGAGGCTTTTGTAAAATTATTAATTTGAAAGGCTGTAATTAAATCAAAAGGGCCGTGAAACACGCCAAGGAACAGGGTGAGTCACTGGCGCCAATTAGTTTTAATTATTCTAGTTTAGAATGCCTGTTTTGTGGTCTGCGAGGAATACCGTAGATTTCGTGTGTTTCTATCGCCAGTTTGGTCTTTTGCTAGACCGGTCTCGACCGCTCGCCATCTTCAGTACCGGTGTTAGTCACTTTGGCAAGTACAAATTACACTGTACTCTAACTGTACAAATGACAATGCAAATCATTATTAGTTTAGAATAACTGTTTTGTGGTCTGCGAGGGGTTGGAATACCATAGATTTCGTGTTTCTCTCTCCTCTCGCTGGTTTGCTCTTTTGCTAGACCGGTTTCAGCTGCTCGCCAGTACAAGTGAGTGACAGTGCAGTGAGGATACCCAAAAAACACCAAAAGTGTCAGTGACTGACACCGCTACTGGAGATGGCGAGCGGCCGAAACCGGTCTAAACGACCAATCCGGCGAAAGGAGATAGAAACACACGAAATCTACAGTATTTTAATTATCCCCCCTCCGACCAAACAATGGCGAAATTAAACTAACACACGAGAGTCCAGAGAACTTCCCGATGGCATACCACAGGTACTTGTGGATTATATCTTCGTGTCCAAGGTAGGCTTTCAACACCGTGAGTGGATCCCGAGTGGATGAACTTTAATCAACTATTGATAAGCGCTTCGGACCCAGGCGGAGTGTGCGGAACAGAATGTCATTGAAAGTAGAGCTAATTGGGTTAAAAGCCCGAATTGTGCCGAATCTACTGAAACCGGGAGGGAGACACCTGTAAGGGAAAACCCCGCTTCCCGCCGCGAAACAGGCGCACACCCGTCTGCGTGACGCGTTCTTCAGCAACCACGCGAGACCGACGTGCAAACAAACACAGGTTGGGCGCGGATAAAAAAGCATTTGACTCGCGGCGAGACTTTAACAGTCATAATAGTATCCAGCGGATATCGGCCGGCATTTGATGAGGACGTTGGGTTAGGTCGTCACGCTTGAAGTATGCGGGCGCCTCCTCAATGGGCCCGAAATGAGTAATCTCCGATTTTATCGTTTATTTGACCAAGATTAGAGAGACCGGGAACTTTTACTCACGAAAATTTATAATGTCTAGAAGTCACATTTAGTCATAAGAGAGTTTTGTTTTCTCTTCCCATTTTGTCTACAAACTTATTCTTACGCTGTTTCATTATTGCTGACCGAAATACAATATTTAAAAAACAAAACACTGTCAATATATTAATTTTAAATATTCACCGAAACCTAACTATTTTTGCTGATTACAGGAATTCCTGAAATACTAATGAAGTTTACATTTTTTTTAGTTCAATTAATAATTTATACAGTCACTTTTGGCACTTTAATAATTTGTACTTGCCAGAGATTAACGCCACTACTGAAGATGGCGAGCGGCCGAAACCGGTCTAGCAAAAGACCAAACCAGTGGGAGGAGACAGAAACACAAATCTACGGTATTCCAACCCCTCGCAGACCACAAAACAGGTATGTTAGACTTTAATATTCTTATATTCTGTAATCTAAATACAATGTTAATTGTACTATTGTAAATATTTGAATTTGTTAGTCTGTACGCCTTGAGCGGAACAACGCTCACCGCTGTTTAATCTATCAACAACCGTTTCAGTTGTGTACACTGAGTCACGACAAAATTGGCCGAAGTCTTTACCGACACATATTTCAGATAATGACAGATTATCTTTTGTCATTAAAATTTGATGATATAGCCGTTGCCAGATAGCAGAGGACCGTGAAGTGCCCCAACGGTAGAGTATACTGCTTGACCGTTATCGTCACTCGAATCATTATCACGAACATAAGTTCAATTAATGCGCTCTCAAGGTTGTGGTTCAAAATATAGAGAGCTGTGTGTTTGTATGTATATATATATATATATATATATATATATATATATATATATATATATGTGTGTGTGTGTGTGTGTGTGTGTGTGTGTGTGTGTATAGATATATCCGTATGTATACACACATATTAGTCCATTAGTCTTGCTGTATCGCGTATTTTTTACCAATATAACCTGCTCTAAGCTTCAAAAACACGGATTTTTTCACTATATCGCGAAATGTTGCGGCACATAGGTGTTTCTAAATATTTATTGTTGTAGTTATTTTAGAGGTAAAATAAGCATTTTCCGGTAAAAACGCTGGCTTAATATAAAACATATTAAGTCGAAATAAAACACGTAGCGTACAGAAGATGAGAAAAGAAGGCCGGGTACATATATTAAAAACCTTAAAATGTATATATGCATAAAATAATAATAAACATAAGGTTGATATTGCGCTAACTTTCGTTTATCCCGGAGGGGTTCTGGAACCTAATTCCTGCCTAGACGACTGTATATAAATATATATATTTGTATTGTAAATAAAATAAGATGAAATATTAAATATTCAATATAATAAAAATGTGCATACGCACGCGCGCACACACGATTACGATGTTTTGCAGATTTGGCATATGTGGGTTATTGCCCCGTTAGTGGGTGTTAGTGTGTCAAAGGTACTTTGAACTTAAAATACTTTTCAGTTACATTGTTTTAAGCTCTACTGCATTCTGAACCTGGAGGTAGGGTGATAACTGACCGAGGGCCGAGCTTCTTCAATTCCTATTTAATTAGGTTCGACGTCGTGTTAAGCTGTTCTAAGTGCTCCTTTCATTTGATATAATCGTTGGTGTACGATTTGTAATCTCCGCAAAGCATTCATTTCTCCATTCAGAGCCTTGATCGGGCAGCCCTGAAAGTGCTGCGGACTTTTCAAAGCCCCGCGAAGTCCCTATCGGAAGTCTCTCGGCACCAGAGAAGACGGAAGGGAAAGCGTCTTCTCGGAAAGGGGGGGAGGGGGTCGGTCCCGAAGCGCGTTCCCTTGACGAAGCCCACGGTTGGTAGGTGGGCGAAAGGTCACGACGGAGCGGGTCCCTATCGAGAGCGCGTTTTGAATATTGAGCAATATTTCATGCCTCGGCCCCCAGGGGAGGGACACTTCCTCCATGACGCCCTCTACAGTTTCCTGTTCCTATCGTGACCCGCGAAGGCGTCACAGCCACAATCGTATCTCTGCTCTCGGATCGGACGATGGGGAAATGGATTGAGATTGGATCGAGCCCGCCATGAAGGGGGAATGGAATTAGTTCGCAGGTAAAGGTTAAAGAACCACTCGCCAGGCAGTATTCAGAGCAAAACATTCAACACAATCCAAACAGAAGAATGAATCGATAAGTAATCGCCGAAAGGATTACTCTAGGATTATATCCCAGAGGTAATTTAATTTCATCTTCAATAAAAAATCATAATATAAACAGAAATCAATGAGTTTAGGATATCTGTTTTGTGGCCTGCGAAGGGTTGGAATACCGTAGATTTCGTGTGTTTCTGCCTCCTCTGTTGACAACACAAGTGACAGTGCAGTGAGGATGACCAAAAATTATTCAAAGTGCCAAAAGTGACTAACATCGCTACTGAAGATGGCGAGCAGCCGGGGAGAGGAGACAGAAACACGCGAAATCTACGACAAATCAATGAATACCTCCCTACATTCCAAACCATCCCTGCAGAAACCTGAAAAGGAAGTCGCTACGTGATCTAAATATATCAGAAAAATAGATGAATAAAATTTGATTATAGTCTACTCGTTAATAGCAGTACTATGCCGCTTATGGTACAATAAAATCTTGGGATAAAAAGAATGCAATAATTAATGAGAAAAAAACTAGAATTATACCAATATATAGGCCCTGAAGGGCCTTAAATTCGAATTTAATAGAATATGAAAAAGAAATTATATATCTCGTCAAAACCATTGATTGTAAGACTTACGGACGATGTACAGAATTGACGCCTACTAGAGGCCGCTCTCACTCGGAGGTAAAACGCCCACAAAAAATGCGATTAGATTACGTATAAGGACATACAGTCGAGTAATTAGCGCTGAAACTATGCAAATCGACATACGTCGTTGTCTGTCCTACGTTAATGAGTCACGTGACCGGTCTAGACAAAGGCAAATGGTGAAGAATCAGAGTTGACAATGGGAGAATACTGCTTGGTATACATTGAGAAATTTGTGGTTCTAAGATTAATAATAATAACTAAATTTGGAAATTAATATATAAATTTACAGGCGCCTGCAATAAAACTGCTGATTTTTAATTTGGCAACTATAACTGAAATGGCTATTTAAAATGGTATACAGGAATACTACTGACTATGGGAAGTACCTTTTAATGTAAGCCAACGGGGGGTCTTTTACCGCTTCGAAGTTTCTAAGTTCTACCGTCGCGACCCAAGCGCGTGTCCCACCCACAATCAATATTAATGACCTCGTTAACACACCGCTTTTCAACATAGTTTACTAGACTAAAACTAAACTTAAAAACACTTAAACGTAAAAACTGTACTAAACCGGTGAATAATGTGGGGAATGCGAAGTGTATGTAAAGGCCAGTGTTTTCTCACGCTTGTTTCTTAATTTGCCGTGACTGTCTGGAATATACTGGATTTTCTGTTTCCACTTTCCTGTTACTACTTTCCTGTAACATCAGGATCGCTACCATGGGCTTTCTATATAGACAAGACAATATATAGACGCTCAAAGGCGTTCAATCCTCCTACCCGTCTGAAGAGAACAGATTTAAATCGCCAATTTGGACTGTTTGAGACCTCTACTGACAAGTATTTCAAAACATACTACAGCCAACAAATTGACAATATACACAGTGTATATTGAAACCGACGTGCATATTGAAGTAACGGGGGATCCACCGAGACAACCAACGCTGCTCGCGTCCCAGGAGAGAGTCAAACAGAAAGTGCTTCGTACAATCATCAATGCCCCCTGGTATGTTTCCTACATACCTACAGTCGACCAAGTTATAAAATCTCGCTTTCAAAATTTGATTCCCCTGTTTCCGCTCGTCCCTTTCCTCCGTTTACCCGTCCAATATAACGGCGCCTTAAACGCCGCCGGCACAGAGGATCTTCTCCGTCCGGAATAACAGGCCGGGAAGTGTCACCACAGGGTGATTTCTTCATCCTGCCAACCACTTCAGGACAACACCGATTGTTGATTGTTGTTTCTGAATTAAAAAATGTAATAAAAATCGTAAAACCAAGGCGCGGAGCGTTAAACGGCTTTTGAAAGCATTCGGCCCCGTTATTCAGCGCCATTCCTTCGTTCCGGCAATTGAATTTGAAAATATGAACTTCACCAATTCAAACGAACGCCGGCGGTAAAAGTGAAAGGTGACGAGGCGAAACTAGGTGCGGTCCGAACATTCGTATTCGCGATGACGCGGTAATGGATTTTTCAGACGGTGTAAAATCGATGGGATCTGTGAATTTTCCTGGGCATAATTTGAATTTCATCACTCGTCAAATTTCCATCTCCCCTCCAGTTTCGGTTTTTCACCGTCGCCAGTAGCATTCCGAAACTTTTCCGGTGCACTTAAAGTCATTCCCAAATGATTAGGACGATTTATCACAATTATCGCTTATGAACAAGCTAATTAATTTAGGATACCCGTTTTGTGGTCTGCGAGGGGCTGGAATACCTTAGATTTCTTGTGTTTCTACCGGTTTGGTCTTTTGCCAGACCGGTTTCGGCCGCTCGCGATCTTCAGTAGCGGTGCTAGTCACTTCGTCAAGTATAAATTGCACCGTGACAATGACACTGCAGTGAGGATGCCCAAAAAAACATGCGAAGTGCCAAAGCGACCGACACCGCTGCTGAAGATGGCGAACAGCCGTAACCGGTCTGGCAAAAGACCAGACCAGCGAGAGGAGACAGAAACACGAGAAATCTAAGCTAATTAATATTTTACGACCGTATTTTCAAACCGGGGCAGGCTAACTCGGGCCATCCTGCTCGCGGAATGATGATCAGGAAGCAGCCTGCAACTTTATTTTTTTGTCTTCAAAATTTTTATTGCCGATGACGCCAACAGAAGAAATGATCGATAACTCACGTTTCGAAATATCCACGCATAAATCTTCGTTTAACGCCATTATCGATAAAATGCCAAAGATGCAAGCGATACCGGCCGACTTGGCAGAGCAATTGGCAAGGGGCAATCAATATTGAAGAGAATCGATACATAAGACAGAACCGGTTCAGTCAGGCCGATCAACAACAACAGGCCTTTCTAATTGCCAAGGTCCCGTCAGCTGAATTCAACCGATAAAGGTCCATTCAAGATAAATCACTCTTCCGACTATTATTATTATTGTTTTTAAATTACTCCCCTTCGGTGATTCGAAATTAAAATTTCTACACGGTTCCAGAGTTATTCGCTCGTGGTAAATTTAAACTCTGTTTTGAGGTAATAATACATCTGTCACGTTATAATAGCGATTTTATTACAAGAATCCGTTGTGATTAGTGCGGTTAATGGTTCCTTGAGATATGATGCACTAATCAAAATTAATAAACAATGGAAATGATTATGAATTCTGGAAAGTTTGTACAAAAAATCATACTCAAAATGTACCTAGATATATTGCAATGTGTAATTATTGAATTGTGAAACGAGACTGGTATTATAAAAAAACTCAATTTTTAGATTTCGTGTGTTTCAGTCTCTTATCGTTGATTCGGTCTATTGCCAGATTGGTTTCGGCCGCTCGCCATCTTCAGTAGCGGTGTTAGTCACTTTGGCGCTTTGGATGTTTTTCGAGCATCCTCACTGCACTGTCACTTGTACAGTTAGAGTACAGTGCAATTAATTGTACTTGCCAAAGTGGCCGCTACTGAAGATGGCGAACGGCCGAAACCGGTCTAGCAAAAGACAGAATCAGCGAGAGAAGACAACACACGAAATTTACGGCATTCCACCAACCCCTCGCAAACCACAATACAGGTATTTTAAACTGATTCTAATTTCATTTTTCCAAAACCGCACGAATCAAGGTTTAATTATAATTTCGATCGTGCCATAAATCTCCCGGGCTCGATGTCCAATAAGGCGAAAATTCCCTATCGGGAAATCGAAGGAGGCACGCGCCGCTTTTCAAGGATGCCTCGAGCAGGCCTTAGAGGCCCCCACCTTGTGCGTACTCCCAAATAAGGCATTGTTCTTTTGAAAAGACGGTCGTGACTCCGCACACACACACACAGGCACGCATAGTACTGAGAACAAATGTCCGTTTGTAAAGAGGCCGTTACGAAGAACTCTCGCTTTCTAAGCCACCGGCCAGCGGGTGATTCACCTGCTCTACTACTAGTATTGCATGACTTCGGTTTCGATTTTTATCCATGACTATACCGCACAGAGGGCTCGTGTCCTCATACCTCAACAACTAATATATACATAGATATATTATATATAAAATCAAATAAGACTAAACCAGTTGTTAGGCAAAATATATTTTGAAATTAAATTGGCGTACTAATGTATTAGTAGAATGTGGTTGGGCACATTCTGTTTTATAAGATAATCCAAAAATAAGACAAACAACACCCCCCCAAAAAAACACAATAACAAGACACGTATATATACACACGACAAACAGTACAAGTGACAGTGACAGTTCAGTGACACAATAACATCTAAAGTGCCAAAGTGAAGAACACCGTTACTGAAGATGGCGAGCAGCCGAAACCGGTCTAGCAAAAGACCAAACCAGCGAGAGGAGACATAAACACAAATCTCCAATTTTTTTATTATTTCAAAACCTTACTCACAAATCTTGTTAAATTGGCTAAATAAGTGAAACCTTCACTATTCAAGGCTTCGATAGTAGATTATACGGTTGAAATAATAATTCTTTCGTATTTTCTTTCTCTTAATTGCATTTTCTTATATGAGTACCTCGGATACTTGTGCAAAACGTGTAACCGTATTAATTAAATTTGAATTATTATAATACTCTTTAACCACGTGCCTGCCCACCTTACCTTATCGGTATTAGAATAATGACGGTAAATGCATTATCAGAGCTGTTATCGAGAGACGCTCATACGCGATCGGTAATATATGAGTATATTTTTATACTCTTATACCGCGAATAAAACCTGTAAAGAACTCGGGATCGAAATGGCGGGGAGAACGATACTCGGATTCTTTTGAACTGACTGTCGCCGCCTGCTCAAAGTTTGTGGACCAAGTTCCGGCTTCCTGCCATCGGCAGTAGCATTTCGGAATTTTTTTGTTTTCGAAGTTTCGGTCTCAAACTGCCGATTAATTAAAGCTTCGAATTAATTTATTTCTTGTTCGTGTCCCGTTTTACCAGTAACAAGAAGGCCAATTCTCCGATCGGGAGGTCGAGTTGGGCACGACGAACCTTTTTCGAGTCTTTTTCACATTCCCATTTGGTCCACTACATCCGAAGCCCTGGCACCTAATATATCGGTAATATTACAATTACCAATTGTAATATAGGTAGATATAACACAATGAGGAATTTGATAAAAAGTATAATTCATTGCCAACGCGATGTCTGTTGCGTTTCAGAATTCCAGACGCCTGTCGCACCATTCACCATCGAATATACTGTAATACTTGTACAATATTATACCCATACTTTTCGTCTTCAAATGTTTCCGAAACACGGAAACGTTTCATTAAGACATTTTCTATACTCATCCCGATTCAAACCGCACTGGAAAAGGCGACGACAGAGCTATAATTAAAGAATTACCACCTCTTGTGATTGAGGCATTCTGGTCATGCCCCAGGAAACGGCCTCCAAAATCGAAACGTCTGGTCGCTTCCGATCCCCGGTTACTCGGCCCGAATACACAGTAGATATACCCCCCCCCCCCAACCCAACCCAACCCAACACATCCGGAATTGGAGTATTTCCGACGGGATTTACCCGAGTTTCTGAGTACGGAGCCCTGGAAACTAATCTGTGAACGCGTTGCACAACTGTGTATCGATCGAAAATTTTAACCATGAAGCTGGAATAAGTCTTCTTTGAGTTAAGTTTCAAAAAACCAGCCCCCGACACCGGGGGCAATTAATTCAACATCGAGGTCGCAAGAAAAGTGAACTCTTTTCTAGTTTAGGATTTGTATCGATTTCGTAAGCTTCAAACGTGTCAGTTACATTATTTATATCCCTTGAGCAACGAATAACACTTTATTTACTGATATTTTCGAAGGAAAATGAAAAAATCTGAAAGTCCGATTTAATAAAATGTTTATCACGTTAGTTTCATTTTCAGTATCAATTTTACTTCTAAGTAAAACACTGACCTGGACCAAACAGACGGCTAGAAATAAGAAGCAGTATTTTATTGGATAGAGGACACAAAGGAGTACCGTAGATTTCGTGTGTTTCGCAGGTTTGGTCTTTTGCTAGACAACCACCACAGTACAACTGACAGTGACAGTGCAGTGAGGGTGTCCAAAAAACATTCGAAATGCCAAAGTGACTAACTGAAGATGGCAAGCAGCCGAAACCGGTCTAGCAAAAGACCAAACCGGCGAGAGGAGACAGAAACACACGAAATCAACGGTATTCCAACCCCTTGCAGACCACAAAACAGGTATGTTAGACAAAAAGGAGGGTTTTATTGGAATTTATGAGTGATAATTTTGTTTATTAATTTCCCTTTTTTCCTACACCATAAACATTTCAAACTTACGTCATAGACCGATCTCCTGCAGAATTATGAAACAACCGACGGTAACATCCGACGACTTGCTAAATCATCTTACCTGGCAAACGTTTCAGTTTTCCAGCATGAAAAAATTTCCCATAGCGTCTTTATTCCCCCCCCCCCAGTCTTTATTCTCCACATTCTTCATTTCTGCCCCCTATTATCATATTTACTACCGGAGCGACGTATCGCACGCTACGTCCTCAGAGACGATTAGGGGGAAAAAAAACTCTCGGCTGAATACCGAATTAAGTTCCTAGAAGGGGACGGGCGAAGTAACACGTAGCCGGCAACGAAACTTGGCACACGAGTCCGCGTGTTCCCTCGACCTTAACCGTTTCCGGTATGAATGGGCGAAAAGCAGATTTGTACAGTCTGTTAATTGTATCGAACAATTATTTCTCTTTTAATTTGTAACATTCGGTAAGAGTGAATTGAAATACAAATTTACGGCGTTCGTTTCCTCCCCGTTTGGTCTTGGACTAGACTAATTTCGGCTTTTCGCCATTGCCAGTAGCATTACAACGCTCGGAAAATTCCCCAGTGATCAGCTATCTCCGGAGAGCGGATTAAAGGAAGCTTAAGGAACCGGTTGCAGCATCAAAAACCAGTGTTTATAGCAAAACGTTCACAAATGCTATCCAGATAAGCGAATCAACTAAAAAAAATCCTTTTATCGATAAGGAATCTCCAAAAGTCTTATGCTGTTGTCAATGAGGCTATTTAATTTTTAAATCTTTAATAAAAATTCAAAATATATATAAAAAACGATGAAATAACATAGATTTCGTGTGTTTCTGTCTCTTCTCGTTGGTTCGGTCATTTGCTAGACCGGTTTTGGCCGCTCGCCATCTTCAGTAGCGGTGTCAGTCACATTGGCAAGTACAAATTGCACTGTACTCTGACAGTGCAAGTGACAGTGATAGTGCAGTGAGGATGCCCAAAAAACATACTGAAGATGGCGATCAGCCGAAAACGGTCTAGCAAAAGACCAACAAGCGAGAGGAGACCGAAACGCACGAAATCTACGGTACTCCAACCCCTCAGAGACCACAAAACATGTATTCTAAAATGAAATAACAGTTTCGACGTCAATAATGTAATTATTTTCAATCAAATCTGAGAGTAATGAGGCTGTACTTAGTGTAGTCTGTAAAACTCTTGTACTACAAGAGTTGTCTGTTAATATTTATTTATGGCTAGAGTGTTATTAACTCGATATCATATTTTGTTTTCTTTATTTTTTGTAAACCCAATGCTCATAAATAATAGGTTTCATGAGGAAGGAGTGGTTGGGGACTGAGGTATGTGCAATCATAGAAGTGTTTAGGACAGTAGCAATTTGCTTCCTAGGAAGCGTCACGCTTGCTTGCCGGCCGGGAGAAAATGGGTAATGGTAACGAGGCTGAGACAAGTGTTTTCCTTAAAATTCTGATTCAGGGCAAAAAAGGAATAATAATATAATGATATAATAATATCATGTATGTGTTTCCTTAGTATAATGATATGTCCATTAGAGTTCCCATGTCCCCTCGCCTTTGGAAAGAAGAATGTGAGTCGTCACACGGTTGGCGACCGAACCAGGAGTTTCTTAGGCGCCCACGTAGGCATAAAAAACCGACCGGGGGGATCGCTGGTTTCTCGCCATCGGGGATACGTGGATCAGTGCAGACACTCCCCAACTTAGGAATATCGGACTTAAGAACCGAGTCCGTAATTACTTTACCAGTTTCAAAGGCAAGTAACAGTTGATTAACCGATAAGAAAATCCACGTAAGCACTATCACTACATAGTGTAATCGTGACAGTGATGACAGATACCACCAAAAACCTTACGGATCGACTGAAAGAGGTACCATGAGATATAGGATCGTCATACTTAACATAGCTAGAAGACCGCCAAACCAAACGCGAAGTCCTATAGCGAAGTGAAACCTTACCAAGTGTCTTGAATAAGTGCAGTGCACAGTGTTTATTATTGTACCATTGTGCACGAAACAAGCACTGTACATTTAGCCCTAATATTCGTGTATACAAATGTAGAAAGGCCCGCGGCATACATCCATCGAAGATTAGTATAATGTCCACGATATCCTGTATATATTTAAAGAAAAATAAAGTATTTATAATTTGTAACAGTGAAGTCAGCCGAAGTGCAAGACTGCAACCCAGGTCATAAGCCTACGCCAAAGCGTAGGGGTGCTTCCCCGCCCTTATTATGTTGGTGCTGCACCTAGGTTAATAGAACAGCGACATAATAGATAAAATAGTCCAGTGTCAGACGTGAGAATGTGGAACTAGTACTGCTTTATCCATCAGGGGCACGCCCTCTACCGTCCAGTAACGAAACTAAGACGAAGAAATAGTGCGGGCGTACAACGCCCGATAAATCTCCGGAAAATTGAATTATGGTTGTTCCCTCGACTAGGTTTCTCCCAGAGTCGGTAGAAAACAGGGACGGGGATATGGTGCTTTGCTCGGAAATTAGGAAAAGCAAACGAAGATACAGAAGGTTAAGGAACCTGTCGCCAGGCAGTGTCGAGACGAAAACTTTCACGCGCGCCACCCGCAAAGAGGAAATGAACTAAACAAAAAAACTTTTAAAAACACTTAAAACAATCGAATAAACCATATTCAAACAACGCCCATCTGTCTGTTGGTTTAGAGGGCCCTAGCGCTCACCCAAGTGCGTATTGTTCCCATCGAGTTGTGTACACGAGAGAAATGTTTGCTTTAAATTAAAAATATCTTGTTTGCCCGCTGGAGATGATCTTGTAATGTCAACATGTTGTGACGAGTGGACTGAGATATTCCCTCTGCGAGGTTTCTCCCACAGTCAGTAGACAGGGTTAGGTAATAAGGATTATATATAAAGAATAAGTATCGTTCTTAATGGACTTAAAAAAACAACTTTGCTTCCCCTAGTCAAAAGTCAATATGGTTTTTTGTATGGCTCAATTAAATTTTATTGCTGAGAAGTCGACATAAAAGTAAGCACGTTACGAGCATTGTGCGTGTATATATATATATATATATATATATATATATATATATATGCTACATAAATCTATAAACGGAATGCAGCAGGTTGCCAAAAATCAATTACTTAAAATGGTTTTCAGAGAAAGCACTTTTTTTTGTCTTTTGGACAACTACTCGAGATCCACACATTCCTCGCAGGGCCAAATTGCATTATGTTTCTCAGTGAGGAAGTAACGAAAACAAATATCCCAAAGTGGCCTTAAGGACTAACTTAGTTTACTCTAAACTACTCGCTGTTAACCTATTTAGCGAATCTTTCTTTTGCAATTTCATACCCGCAATTACTTTCTTTTACAACCCCCCTGTCTTGCTAATGTTATTGTACGGTCTTTGTTTTTCATTTTGTTTTTTACTGATTTAATTTATTCGCCCTAGTTACATTAAGTAATTCTGTTTACGCCTTAAGTCCACCACAAGATCGGTTTCTTGTATTGCCTGATATCAGCAGTAATAGAGATTCGATATCAACAGTTCTATGGACTTTCTCTCATGAAACCACAAATATTTCTTTTATATTTTATATTATTATAATGAGTCGTCCGCCCAAAAACACGAATCGAAAATCAAAATAAAAATATACGAAGATGAAACTGAACGCGAAAACGAGGAATAGGCCGTCCAGAAGATTGCATTTAATTACGAAAACCAATTTCCTCGCTAACTCCTCCGCAATTAACAGGAAGGCGTGAAGGGTAATAATTTCAATATTTCTATAATATTTGTTATTCATGAAAAAAAATTGGCTGATAAATTATTCGGAAATATCAGAATTTGCGGAAGGAATGGCTCAAGGTTTGATGCGCTAGAAGGGGGATATTCGTTTACGCTTCAAAGAACCCGAAGTGACTAAACCGGTAGGCACGTACCGTGTAAGTAAATACACAGCAATTTAATAATTGTTATTAATATACATGCATATAAATATTAAATAGTAAATAAATAGTTAGTCACTCATTTCATCCAATCTGGCCAACATATAATAAGCGGATGGCGGATAAAGTAAAATCCATGATTAGAGTTGCATATTAATTTCATCAACAAACTGTAAAATATGAACGAAAGTATTATTCTGAACATTTCTCTGAAATGTGTTTTGGAAAAATTATAGATATAAGTTTGTAGCAAACTGAATATAAAAATACCAGGTCTAGTTGTAATAATTTTAGATGGGCCGTAGCACCGTCGCAATGCGACAAATAATCATCACGAATAATATCCGTTCCCATGGTTACCATGCGATATATATATATATATATATATATGAAAAGCATCATGTCCGCACGGTTAACTAACGGGAATGACGTTATTACAATGGAATGCACCGTGAGAGATGTCTAAGATTATAAGTCAATCGATTTTGAAGAATAACGACCGATTTCCCAAGAGGTAACAGCGCAGAAGGTTTCATCATACAAACGTCAATAAGTGCGCTGCTAATTTAACGACGTACCGCTCCTGACGTCAAACCGGTCCAGCGACCGACAAACAGGTTCCGAGCGGAACCTTTTTTTTGTTATTTCGTTCTCGCACCTATATTATTCTGACCGCAATTAGTTATTAGTCAACGAAATTCAATTTATATTCAGGAGTGAAAATTTCTCGCCTCTAATAATAATAGACAAATTTATTTTAATAGACCTGATATTACGCATTAAAATTTAATACAATACTGGAACACACGTATGGATCTCTTTACAACAATTTTTAGAACAATATACTACTCTAAGACTGAAGTTTCTTTACATTATTTAATTTGTATTCTATCATTTTACGTGAAGTTAAAATACAATAGATGTAAAGTGGCAGCGCAAAAGGATACCGAACAAGCTATTTTTCGTACAAAGTAGGTTTTTTCTCCACAATTGGATTAAGGTTTTCCCACCGCCAAGTAGACAAAGCGAAAGCCCACGCATTCCTGCTCTGCTGGGAAGCACCGACCAAAGAACGGTGAAATAAATCAGAACGGACTTTTAATATTCAAGAGCAGCAATGCATTGTTGTGGGAGTATAGTGTTCACATGTGTTGGTTTGAAAAATAAAAAAATTGACCTACAGACAACCAACATGTGGAATCACCAACCCAGGGACGAAAAAGCAGCCAGAACTATCATTCTTATTGAATACTGGCATGCTTATAAAAAACTGTAATATGCGTACATTTTTGCCACACACACGTAAACGTAGGTGGAGCGTAACACACGTAAACGTAAGGGACTCACGACGATCTATTGCGGCCATCTATTCGCTTTATTTATTAATAATAAATTGTACTTTTTATTCGAGTATATACAAGCTCATGCATATATATTTGTATATACACAGATAAACGTAGGTAGAGCAAACTAAAGGACTGTAAGGACAATCTTTCGCGACAAATTTCTTAATAATAAATCGTAAATTTTTCGAGTATGTATATATATATATATATATATATATATATATATGTATTTGCAGATACAGGTTGTTTTAAAGCGCAATATTTATGCCGAAAGGGCGGCGCAAGGTCAAGGAGTGGAGCAGTGCGGCTTTTGTATCATCGCGAAGCCTTGAAAATTAATACGCCCTAACAGCACGCTGCAGAGATTAATTCAGAATTATTAAATATATTATTTTAAATATTCAGGAGCTTTAAGAGAGAAGTCGGGCGTAGGTGAATAACCCGCCTAAGTACGTTCGGGTGCGACCAAGTGCGTCAATTTAAACTGACGTCGCCATTAATCAAAACATATTGGTTGGAATACTAATTGGCAGGATTGCCAACAACCGTAGATCACTGCCAGTTGAAGCCAAAATTCCTGATGAATGATGCGACTGCTCCGAATGTTACTGACGACGGCGAAAAGCCGAAACCGCCATCAGTACACAGTCGGGGCAGTAATGGGAGTAAAAGTTCCTTGAATGCCAACCGGGCGAGTGAACGAGCTGTAAGCGTTGGTGGCTCACTAATACAATGCGGCGGAATGCTACTGAAGATGGCAAGAGGCCGAAACCGATATACTTTGAATGAACCGATATAGTGCGAGTGAATGAACTGTTGCTGTCATCGGGAAACGGAGATGCGGCTCACTAATTCCCTGACGTGTTGCTACTGACGATGGCGAGAAGCCGAAACCCCTGGCCCTTGGTAATGTGTTTCACGTTCTTCACATCATAATCATATCAGCTGGAGATTATCACTGCCGACAAGTGTTAGTATCGCGCAATATGACAGACAAGAAGTCGAAACTACAAGTCCATAAAATTATCGCATTGGACGAGCTATTGTCGTAGTAACAATGCAGTAACAGTGCAGTTAAGTACCTCGCTATATTAATGACGTTTCAACAAACCGTCTCGGACCCTCCAAAAACGCTTTAGTTGTTAAATATCGGCCTATTTTTCGGTTCCTCTACTTCTAAATTAATTCTGAAATCTGAAAGAACCGTCCGTGAAATGTTGAGCTTCGGCTTCAGTAAATGTTTTTTCTCTCTCTCTCTCTCCACACATTCAGAATCAGACCTGTCCCTGACACGGCTGTCCGATTGCCTTTCTAAGAGTACCCTTGCTTCATCGGCGGCCATTAATCTCCGGTTGAGACCCGCGATGAATCATCTACGCGCCGTAGAACATAGAAGTTGTGTCGATAAAACGTTGTTGTGGAGGTAAAACGTTGTTGTGGAAGAGAATCTTTATTGCGCCAACAAGTGAGTCGGCACAAAAATGGACGATACTTTGTCCGGAAACAATGCGGTTTTTAAGCTCGAAGTATTTTATTTTAATGTCACCTCACACTTTGTTGTAGGCGGACTTGTTGATAGATTGCTTCATCGGCAGCCTAATGGCTCAATCATACCGTAATGAACATTAACAGATACATCTGACGAATGTCTGTACATTATTAATTAACGAATTGCACAGTGCCGAAACTCCTAAATCTGTCCCCATACTAAAGCATCTCACATTGTGGGACAAGTATAGGGAGCATTGTTAGAAAACGAGGACATTTTTCCTGGAAGAAACCGACTCAAATGATGAAGATGAATAAATCAGTTGAGAAGAAGTAAAGGTTAAACAGCAAGTCACCAGGCAGTAATTGAGAGTACAGATGCCATCCGGAAAAGAGAATGATCTAAAAAACTTTGTATTCTACTAGCAGCGGCGAGGAGCCATTATCTAGCGTAGGGGAAATAATGATGAAATGATATGATTTTATATATAGAAATGTATGACATTTTCGAATGCTTATCGGGAATTCTGCTTGTCATCTCAGTCCGTCAGGGTTACACGGGTTAAGTCGAATTACAATACATTATCATATTTAAATGTCTTCAGTTTCACTCAACTTACATGTTAAACAATTATAGCCTATAAATATAACCCAATACTAAATTATAAACTCACGTTCGATAGTGGTCGTAATTTTCAGCAACGCTAACCGATAGACAACTGTGCTGTCACGTTAAGAAACCTCGATGTTTATTAATGGAATAAGACCCATGAAGGAAAAGCGAAAGAAAAAGAAAAGAAGGTGACAGTCACGAATCTGTAGAATATCGACAGCTCACAGTTTTTTTCACGAACGCGGTCACGTTTTCGATCTGCGAAGCTTGTTAAGGGAATCGCGGCTCGAAAAGGTATACGCAGAAAATATAGAATGGAGCCCACACCTATCTGTCGAGTCCCAGATTATGGCCAACACCCACGGAATATATAAGTTTCCATCTATCGGATATTCGCGATTCATTCTATCCACGTAATAATGAAGCGAAGGAACAGAAATAAGAAATAAAATAGGTGCATCACCGGGGTTCGGTTGAGGACGGAACAGGCTACCCGGAATCGAACCACAAACTGAGATGCACATAATTTCTGAGGGTTACTAGAACCGCGGCGGTTTGAAATATCAACGCTGTTGCGAGATACTCTGAATCCGCTCGATAAATACGCGGCAGTATGTCGGTTAATAGAGCATCCTGTTGGCACTGTCATTTATATTTATTATATGAACACTGAATTTTAGATATGACCTGAACATCTTTAATTAATGTACACACACAGTACATGGGATTACAGTCGTGGGATGGCACGAGCATACCCTCCATTCGCCAAAGTGACTCAACTGAATCATGTGCTGTGTAGGAGCGTCTGCTACTGAAGATGGCGAGCAGGACCGGTCTAGCGAAAGACCAAACCGGCGAGAGGCCGGACGGGAGAACGCGATATCTACGGTGTCAAAACTTATTTTTACTACTAATTTAGAATACCTGTTTTGTGGTCTGCGAAGGGTTGGAATACCAGTGAGAGGAGACAGAAACACACGAAATCGACGAAATACTACGGTATTATTTTTACTATACTCATCATCAAACCATCGTATAGACCGAAATATTTTTCACAATCATTATACGAAGTCATTCTGTTTTCTATAAGACCAAGTCACCGAACTTCATTGCCATCGGGCACGTCTCGATGAGAAATTTCATAAGTTTTTCCGCCTTATCGCGTCCCGTTTCGAACGTGAAAAATCATCACAATTTCCTTCTATCTCCTGTTTGTTTTTGTTTCCTGTGTTTATTGTCTTCATGTAAATATAGAGAAGCCTCCCACCGCCGCCCCATCTGTTTATTTATTCATGGCGGAGAGCCGGTTGTTGAGGGCCGTGATTTCATTGAAATGGCGGGTCGCGATATGCCGCCCGAATTATAATCACTGTTACGCAGCCGCGGCTGGAATGCAAAAACGGAGCAAAAACAAAAACTGTGGCAATATTCTTTTTAATATATTTTAACTGCCGGACATGGGCGGAATTTTAAATTTCGGAATTATACCAGAAAAATATGGTCCATAAATCGGTCAAAATTGTGAATGTATATAAAAAGAAATCGGATATTTATAGCCATTTTTTTGGCGTAGATGTCGTCTGTTTCTGTCTCCTCTCGCTGGTTTTATCTTTTGCTAGACAGATTTCGGCTGCTTGCCATCTTCAGTAGCGGTGTTAGTCATTTTGGCACTTGTACTGTGGTGGTTGTCTGTTTGTCGTGTGTACATATACGTGTCTTGTTATTGTATTTTTGGGGGATGTTGTTTGTCTTATTTGCGTTGGGAAGGGTTTTAAGACGAGGGATTCAGGGAGGGATATAAGAAGACAAACAACATCCCTCAAAAATACAATAACAAGATACGTATATGTACACACGACAAACAGACAACCACCACACTACAAGTGACAGTAACAGTGCAGTGAGGAAACGTCCAAAGTGCCAAAGTGAAGAACACCGCTACTAAGATGGCGAGCCGAAACCGATCTAGCAAAAGACCAAACCGGCGAGAGGAGACAGAAACAGACGACATCTACGCTAAAAAAAATGGCTATAAATATCCGATTTGTTTTTATATCGTAATAAACATATATTATATCTAATGTAAGTAGTTAAAAAAAACCTACACATTAAATATAAGAACATATAATAGACAACTGCTTCCCTCCCGTATGTACCGTAAAGGACACTGCTCCCGAATACGAGCGGCTTTACGCCCATATAAAATGAGTGGGGTTTTTTTTTGGAAAATGACTAATTGAAGGGGCGTTCCAAAATACACGGCTTAAGCGCTAAAGCATGGGGTTCGAATCCCGGTGGCGGTCCGGTCAGTGTATTAAACATTTCCCATTCACTAAAACAAAATATAAGCAATATAGTTTCTCATCTATATACATATATATATATATATATATATATATATATATATATATATATATATATACATATACACACACACATATATACATATATATATATATATATATATATATATATATATATATATATTAGAATATAATTTAATTTTTTTTTAATTGTACAACTGTATATACAATAAGCGACATCGATATTCGAGCAGCACAACTATCAAGTATACAATACTGGAGAAGAAACCCACTGACATTCTCCCTTTGTCTATTTATTTATTTATTTTTCATTAAACATTTAGCTTATAGATATAGCTTAAAATTTAAAATGCCGAATTTCAAACATCCATAAACTACGTATGCGTTGTTTCTTGCCGCCCACAACGGCTATGGACATTGCGTGGGCGGTATTTCCCGGGACACATTCCGTTTTCTGACACAGTTTCGAAGAACCCCATAACGCAATGGTCCATATGATAGGACCATTTATGGGGGGCCTATAACCGAAGACCGCTCGGAACATTCGGATTCCAGGAACTAAGCAAGCATCCTTAGGGCGTCCCACGTCGGGCGTCGGGCTCCGGGTGGGCGGTTCACACCGCCGCGTTCCGAAATTCGCTCTCGGGTCAATGGTTGTTTAAAGTGCACCCACGATGCTATCAGGAATGCCGGTATTAAGCCATAAATTATATAGGGTGGTTTTACCAACCTTAAGGTTTTTAGGATAACTGTTTTGTGGTCTGCGAGAGGTTGGAGTACCGTAGATTTGTGTTTCTGTCTCCTCTCGCCGGTTTGGCCTTTTGTTTTTGGTCTAGCAAAACACCAAACCAGCGAGAGGAGACAGAAACACACGAAATCTACGGTTTTTAAGTTCTTGTTACTAACCTTAAGTGTTTTACCCGCCGCATCCCAAAAAAAAATTCAATATGTTCTCGCGCCCCTGATTGGAGCCCCTGCATTAGGGTAATAATTTATTTATGTATTATCGTATAATCAATGCCGTAGATTTCGTGTGTTTCTGTCTCCTCCCACTGGTTTGGTGTTTTGCTAGACCAGTTTCGGCTGCTTGCCATCTTCAGTTAGTCACTTTGGCACTTCGGATGTTTTTTGGGTATCTTCAATCATTCTGTCATTTATACTGTGGTGGTTGTCTGTTTGTCGTGTATATATATATATATATATATATATATATATATATATATATATATATATATATATATTGTTATCTTGTTATATACAACAGCGAACGGTAAAAACCGTTCAAGCAAACGACCGGACCAGCGAGGGGAGACAGAAACAGCCGAAATCTACGGTATTCCAACCCCTCGCAGACCACAAAACTGGTATTCTAAAATAATATAATATATATGATATTGTAATATATAATATATATAAATCAATTTTTATTAATATAATAAACAAAAATGACACATAAAAGAAAAAATAGTATAAAAAAAATAAATGTTGAATAAACCCGACAAAAAAATTTAATTTTTCATTTTCTTTTGATTTTCATACACTTTTGTTCCTATTCATTGGTTAAGGATTTTTTATTATATTAATTAATGTAAATAATTAAAATTATTTACTAGAATATTATATATAAACAAGGAAGTGAAATGTTATCTCACGCCCTCTTCAATGAGTGACCTGGTTGGTTGGCCCTGAATTATATATCATGCGTTGATAGTGTAATCTATCAAAATAATTAATTATCTAAGGTATGTTATTCCAAAACAGGTAACTTAAATTGTCGATTTATACGGATGTATTGCAATAAAATTATTTTTGAATACTACAATATAAACTGCCGAAACCTTTTTTGCAAAATGAAAATAAATAAATAAATAATCATAAATATTTGTAAAACTCTTTGGGTCAATAAATTAAGATAAGATAGTGTTCGACTGGCGTGGCCAATTCGACGGCCGATAGAAACATAAATGAAGATCTAGATAAAAATTCTAATAAATTTTAATAGATTTAGAGTTAGCAAGGTATTTAGTAGGGCTATAATTACAGACAGAAAGTTGCTTTAAGCGATTAATATAAATCTGTAGGCGTCAGTACGGAGTTCGCCACTTCCCACTCTTTGAAATCTAATTAAGAGTTATGTTCGCCCCCTTTGATATTTACTCAACGGGTTAACAAAAAGCTCTACGCTTTGAATGTCCCATACTGCACTTTTGACTAGCACTTCCGTGATAAAGTAGACGTAAATTCAAAATTTTCTATTAAAACGAATATTCGGTCTGTCGCCGAAGACCGGGGCTTAACCAGAATACCCGTATTATTAAATTATATCATTAACCCTCTATGTGCCCAATTTTTATTTCAAATCCAAAAAAATTGGGGGAACGAAAAATCAGCAATTATAAACCTATATATGCAAATGAAAAAAAAATTGATATTGATATTGGTTGTCTTGGTAACGTTATAGGATTAAGATCTATGCCCCATCTCAGGAAAAAGCTATAATTATTTGGTAAAATTTCGATAAATTGAAATGTGACCTGAAAGCTACACGGGCCCATAGAGGGTTAAATTATTTATTTCGCGATCGGAAGGAGCGCTTATTTCACCCATCACTTATCCCCACTAACCTACGCACCGTAATAAGAAATTTGGTACTAAATTATGACATTTTTATGATTAGTGGTCGGCGAGGGCCGAAATGTAAATATTATTTTTGAATACAAGCAAAAATAAAAAACAAACAAAAATTAAAATAGGATGTTTTAGAGTACCCGTTTTGTGGCCTGCCCGGGGTTGGAATAGCGTAGATTTTACAGTAGACAGTACAAGTGATTGTGACAGTGAACTGAGGATGCCCGAAAAACATCCAAAGTGACTAACACCGCTATTAAAGATGGCGAGCAGTCTAGCAACCGGTCTAGCAAAAGGCCAAACCGACGAGAGGAGACAGAAACACGCGAAATCTACGGTATTCCAACCCCTCACAGACCACAATACAGGTATTTTAAAACTATTATGTTGTATTAAACGTTTATTCTATTTGTTGTATTTTTTAAGATTTGTTAAATGTAATAAGAATTATTATTCCTCATAAAAAATGCACACTTTTTATTTATAAAAATTCTATACAGAATAGGGTATATTTTTTGTAAACAATTGAATTCATTATAATATAGGGGCAGTATATATATGAAGTTAGATTGTAACGAAAATTACATTTAATAGTTTGGAAACAAACTACCCTACGGGGTCTTTACCCACACGATTATGTGTTGCCAACTGTGGTAATTTGGTCAGGTAAAATTTGGTCAAGGCAATATAGGCGTAATATTCCAATGCCGAAACCGTATAAGAAATATATATTTTTTCTTATGGTTCGAGACGAACCCCCCTAACGCCTTCCAAATATAGTAGGAGATTATCGACCTCGGAGGGGCCCGGTTCCGGTCGACTTAGAAAGTGCTCGCCGACAAGCAGCCGAAGGGCACTTCCGGTCACTTTCCGGTGGCCTTTTACACGAAATAATCGAAGGAATGAAAAAATAAAGTCTCCTACAAGACAATATTCTATTATAATGGAAACCAACTGGCCTTAGGGAGGGTCTCGGAACGTCATCCTTGAGTACTGCAACGAGGTATTTACTGGTCCAACGTCAAAATTCAAAAAATGAAGGACCTAAAAATTTAATCGAATTATTTCGACACAAAGATTTATGCTAGATTTCGTGTGTTTCTGTCTCCTCTCGCTGGTTCGGTCTTTTGCTAGACCGGTTTGCAGACCACAAAACTAATCACGAACAACGTTTCAAACATATATTAATGCGATTAAATAATATTAACCTACATTATATAATATAATTATATAATAATATTGCTACATTATATTCCCGAGTGTTTGATTCTGGTTTTCATCGGTATATTCCTACAGGAGTGACATTAAAATGTACAACTCGTGCAATAAAAGAAAAAAGATGTTGCGGTGTACACACACGCGCGGGCAACCAGAGGCAAACAAACAGAACAATTAGTAATGTGAAGTTAATGCAATAAGGACAACGGCATTGCGCAATAGCTTTTTAAAGAGTGACGCTACTCAGAGTCGTAGAAACGGCGCTTCGTGAGGGGGTTTACGCGATTCGAATTTAAATAAATGAACATAATCGAGAATTCGAAATTGCAGCAAAACCGCAAGTTTAAGCTTGACTAAAGTCCAAGCGAGCCTAAAGCATCTCAGAGAGAGATCGTCGGGCTAATAACTGGACAGGTTCAGACAAACCGACAAATACCAACAAAATTCAAACCTTACAGTCGAAATATTAAACAAACCTATCTACTATGCAATAGATACATATCTTAAAGTCCTGTTTGTTCCAGACGTTGCCAAACAAAAACTATAAAACAAAAACTTTCATTCCCGAATTACAAACCGTCCAAATACTAGTCCAAAAACCCTACTCTCTCGCAACATCCAAAACATTTCTTACAGAAGCCTGAAAAAAGTAAATTGATTGATATATACAAAGTAAATAAATAATCTGCTCATTAATACTTTACATCAGTACTTTACAGTTGTGGCAATTGAACAGTTATAAATAAGTAAAAACAGAACGAACGGAATCGATACAAGATAAAAGACTTAACGCTACACTGCCCTTTACTGACCGAATGCTACTGACGATGGTGGAATGTACAATGTACATTGTGTGCGTGTGTATGTTGGGCACAGTAGCACTCGGTCAGTTGATTAGCGACAGCATCATACCCATAAATTTCCAACCGAACGGTAAATAAATATCACGAACAATACCGTGGATTTCGTGTGTTTCTGTCTCCTCTCGGCGGTTTGGTCTTTTGCTAGACCGGTTTCGGCGGCTCGCCATCCTCAGTAGCGGTGTTAGTCACTTTTGGCACTTTGGATGTTTCCTGACTGCACTGTCACTATCACTTGTACTGAGGTGGTTGTCTGTTTGTCGTGTATATATACACGACAAACAGACAACCACCACAGTACAAGTGACAGTGACAGTGCAGTGACGATGCCCAAAAAAGATACAACGTGCCAAAAGTGACTAACACCGCTACTGAGGATGGCGAGCAGCCGAAACCGGTCAACCAAAAGACCAAACCAGCGAGAGGAGACAGAAAAACAAGAAATCTACGGCATTCCTCGCAGACCACAAAACTAATCACGAACAACGTTTCAAACATATATTAATGCGATTAAATAATATTAACCTGTATATTATATGAATATTTCGTGCAGTCGGGCAATTTTAAAGATGGGGATCTTCGGTCGATATTCGATAGGGCAATTTTCGTGACCCGAAACTGTGAAATTAGTGCTACTAAATTACAGAAAATAGACCGCACGTGGAACGGAAAAACTTCTGTAACATGATCAAAACAACGTCATTTCTCAAAAGTGTGGAAACCCATAATAGTAAGAAAATTAAAAAAAGAAACAACTATATATTCCATACGCCGATTACAGGTTGTTACTCACAATCAATTACACAAGAGTGTAAATAATACCGGTTTTAAACATTAGGCAACGTGAAAAGTGGCCTAAAAGACCTGGTCAAATATATTGATGCGAGGATTTTGTAATTTAATAAAAGGTTTCGGAACACCGTCAACTCTTTGCTGACGCGATGCATATTGCACAAGTGTAGAAAAAAACAGAATATTGCGCGCGATTACCGGTCTAGTTCAAGACGGTCAAAAAGGCTCTTTTTTAGATTTGCTTGGAAGGTATTTTAAAACTGCTAATAAACGAAGTATTACGCGGTACGGAGAAACCGTACCGTAACATTTTTATATTTACCGTAAATATTTATATATTTATTATGGAGTTGTAAGGCCTGTACCGCTAATACTGTAATACTACTAACGGCGGTTCAGAAGGAGAATGAAATATATATACCATAAACTAGTTTAGAATACCTCTTTTGTGGTCTGCGAAGGGTTGGAATACCGTAGATTGCGTGTGTCTTCTGTCTCCTCTCGCCGGTTTGGTCTTTTGCTACACCCAAAGCAAAAGACCAAACCGGTGAGAGGAGTTATTAAATCTACGGTATAACACCTAACTATTGCGAAACTAGTACGAGGTACTACTATAGACATGCGTGAGAAAGAGAGAGAAAGAGAAAGGGAGAGAGAGAGAGAGAGAGAGAGAGAGAGAGAGAGAGAGAGAGAGAGAGAGAGAGAGAGAGCGAGAGAGAGGGAGAGATGGGTATCGGCACAGTCGATATATCAATTTATTGCACCGTATTGTATTTTTTTTAAATGGATTATAAAATACATTATCAATCGGTATAGAGCGCACTATATATATATATATATATATATATATATATATATATATATATATATATATATATATATATGTGTGTGTGTGTGTGTGTGTGTGTATGTATATATATATATATATATATATCACGGTCAAATATATTGATGCGAGGGTTTTGGTAATTGAATTAGAAGGTTTTGGAACATCGTTAACTCTTTGTTTTGGCGATGACGTGCCGGTTACCAAGGTTGTTTATTTAATTGTTCGTAATTTTCTTTATTAATAAATATGCTTCTCACCTGGCGTCGTCATAACATTCCCAGTCGCCTTCAAGCGACAGTACGCTGTCGTAACCCCACGTCCTCGTACCGTCCAGGCGATCGGACTACGTCACTTAAATTACTCGATCGAATTTTCTTCAAAATAATAAACAAAAACCGATAAAAGAGCGTCCAAAGATTAGAAAATATCGGGGAATATTACAGGACTGGAAATTGAAAGCTCCACAGCGTTGGCCAAGTTGGAACAGACTGCCTGTGTCAATACTTACACTGCCTTACCGGCAACAGAGAGCCGTCCGCATGCGCCCTCGACGTAGTCGCCCCACCATCGGCGCTGTCGCCGATATAGTTTAATTGTTTTTTTATTTTTTGTTTTGTTTTTATTAGGGCGGCAATTAAAATTTAACGCGCTCAACACACAGGTCGGGGAAGCGCTTAGAAGTCGGCGTAGGGTGGAACTACGCAAGTTTTTTTGTACTTTTTTTATTTTGCACAATCAACTTTACAGTTATAAGTACAATTGATACATGTTTACTTTTCACGTCTTTGTCTCGATAAAGAAACCACCCGATTATGGCACTTTTTGACACGATTTAACTGCTCTCCTAGGTGGTCTGTGGGCCAGTGGCGTTTAAGCCGTCGCGGCGGGGATAGTGGATGGGTAATAGAGGAGAGTGACTGAGCGAGCCAATTAGGCTGAGGAGTAAGGCGGGATTTCGCGATTTCGTCGACTGTCGGTATGTTGAGGCCATTATGAATGGTGTGATTTGAAACATACCGGGGAGCATTAAGGATGGTTCGAAGAACGTTCTCTATACCGTATGTCCATGTCCGTTTTATTATGGCTTTGTATATTTAGAGTTTATTACTTAAGGTCAATTTTGATGCCCGTTTTAGTAATGGTCTTAGAAGCCCATATTTGCGGTTTCAGTCGATTCTTTTGAGTCGGGTACGGGTATTCCACGTAGGAACTACGCAAGTAGGTGAACTGTCACTAGTAGTATCACTGACACTGGCTTCCGGTTGGGATCTTTATTAATAATAAAGATGGCGTCGTTAAAAAAAAAAGAACTAATCGAAACTTATAATACCGTGTATTACAAGGAACTGTGTATCGAATTGTCGCAAGTATCACTAGTATCAGGTTGGGATCGCGTCTTGATGTGGGTAAAATATCGGTTGGCCGGGTTGATCCCTCGCTGTTCCGCGATTTTTCCTGTCTTTTGGAAACCACCCGAGTGCGCGTTCTTTGACGTTTCGGAATTCTTACTAGTTCCATCATCATTGGTCCGACTGAAGAATGGATCAACTTGGGGTTCTATATGTGGATGTGTCGTTAAATCCTTTAGGGATTAAGAAATGTTTGTTCCTGTATCACCGGGAGAAGTAACGCAAGTACGTCATACAACTACCCATATTTTGAACGTTTTTTTATTGCAACTGTAAAATAAAATCAGCTACATTGATGTTACAGTGCACACAAATAGAGTATAATGGTTGAGAATTAAATTAATATTAAAAATTCGTTTACAATTTAAATCAATAGTTATTCCTATTTAGAATATCTGTTTGAAACAACATATGTGTTGCAACGTACAATATGCCTGGTTGTCTACCGACGATGTGGGAAAACCCGGCGGATGAAAAGCCTCGAGTCCATTCGTGAGTCGATTCGAGATGTCGACACTTGCGGATTTTCTTTTTATTTAAATAACGCGCACACTTAAGTGAGCGCTCAATTACTCTAACAGACAAAAGGGCGTTGTTTCAGTTCGATGTTCAACAACAGTTTCCCGCTACATTAAACAACGCGCTAGGTAGTCTTTTCAGTAAAGAATTCTAAGATTAAGACGCTAATTAATTTTTAGCATTCAACCATGTCCGAATGCTACTGAAAACATACTAGAAGGTCCAATCGGCGAAGAATCATGTTGGATTCTTTCTATTGATGATACTTATTTGACCCTAAAAAATGATAAGGGATTTGCAGAGATAAAGACGCGATTGTTTTTTTATTCACACCTGTTGTTTTTCAACAAAGTTTATTGCCCTTGCGGACGAGTGAACAGCGATGGCGGTCGTTCTTCGTTTTATATGAGCTATATTCATTGCGATCGATTTCACAGTCTGAGCAAGTGACCCAGTTCAGTCGGAATTTAAGGAAAATATACTGAGGACCATTCAACAAGTAAAAGGGACAAAAACCGCCGTTTTAACGCCGTTCGGTCCAATGAAACTGAGGCATTTTCTTTTATAATTTCTTTGTTCGGCGTCATTTTCCTCCTTGACGTCGTAAGTAGTATGAGCCGTGAAAAAAGTACAAGTACCTCAGTGGAAAGAAGATACTTTAATATGGCCCAAAGCAATTTTTCTAAGATTTGTTTGGAATAAATAACACAGTTCGCCTCAATTTAAAACACAGTATAAAATTGTGCTTGTTCTTCAGGATAACACACCTACGAAATTTTTTAGCTGAACAAATTTCAGTCTAATTGGACAATCCCGTTATAGATTTTTCGAAATAATTACCTGCTATATTCATAATTTGTTCCATCGTTTTACCAGTTTTCACGGTGTCGACGCTCTCTTACGAATATTTCTCGAATTTAAAAATTATCTAAATACGAAATTGAATTATCAAACGGATCTTAAGAGAAATGAAAGCAACTCGCCCCAAAGTAGAGCGGAGTCGGGGGAAGGGGGCTATCGATCTGAAAGGCCGCCACAGCGTTAATAGCGTTAAGTGACCTACAAAAATAAAACGCGCCAATTTTTCAATTCAACTCCTGCTGAACGCGGTTTTTGAATTATGGGAATATATTTTTTGGTCGATACAAACGACGGTATCGTCGGTTGAACTACGCGTGGACACTGATGAGGTCCGTGCGTTAAACGGGGGGATTGCGCGATGTGGCGCAACCGCTTGTTGCTCGCACTTGTTGCAATAGCGTTACCGATTTTACCAACACATATGGGCGCAATGCATACTTATCAAGCGATTTGCTGCGGACAAGTGTATCGAGGTTTCTCCCACCAAGAATGCGGGCCTCCAAGCCTCCGGACGGCTTATGAGGGGCTTAGCTAGGAAACGTGAGGTATATACGGGACGAAGAAGTCGGGGGGAGAAACCGACGGCTAGAATGAACCCGCGTTGAAGAGGAAATTCAAAGCGTTGAGGCCAGAAATTAAAATATAAAATAATAACAATAAATTCAAATACATATTACGCGCCATCCTAATCCCATGATCTAAATTTACCCCCTCGAAAAGATGCTACATCAACTATACATACAGGAAAAATAAATAACGTACATTTTGTGTTCTTATGTCTCCTCTCGCTGGTTTGGTCTTACGCTTGACCGATTGCGGCCGCTCGCCATCTTCAGTAGCTGTGTCAGTCACTTCGGACGCTTTTCGGGTATCCTGTTTGTACTGTCACAAAGTTGTTATTGTCTTGTTATATATATATAGACATGACAAACAGATGACCAACACAATACAAGTGACAGTGACAGTGCATTGAGAATGCCCAAAAACCATCCAAAGTGCCAAAGTGACTAACACCGCTACTGAAGATGGGGCGAGCAGCCGTAACCGGTCGGGCAAAAGATCAAACCCGGCGAGAGGAGACAGAATAGCGCGAAATCTACGGTATTCCAATCAATCGCAGACAAAACAGGTATTATAAAAATAAATTTAAAAAACCCGGATTATTCTCTATTTGTTATTAGTGCTACTTTAACATCAAAGTCACTTATTGTAGTCTACTGATGTGACACAATACAACAGTTAAAAAAAATATTAAAATAAGATATGCCTCATGCCAACCTATAGGATCTCTACCCTTTCATCCCCCCAAAATTGTCTATCGCCTAGAGACCATTCTTCACAATATCTTCACACAAAAAAGGGTTTAACGTACTACGTTGGACGGAGTACTGCGTAGTACTACGGAGTTTAGATTAAGTTCTCGGGTTTTTAATTGTAAATTTTCCCGACTATTACACCAATATTGTAAACAATTCATGATTAATGTATCATAATATTTAAGTATATATGTGTAGAAAGGCCCGTCGGCCGGAATGCATGTACGAATCATTATTTGTATATCGTTTTTATCGATGTCGCATTTGTATTTATAGAAAAATAAAATTATTTGTATCTTGTACGTAGTACTACGTTACTGCAGTAGATGGGGGGAGGGGGTCGCGTTCTCGCGTCCACAAAAAACCTGCCAGTTTGGCCTCATTTAGCTATTCGGTAAGGGTTTAATAAATAAGGTATCAAACAACCCGAAAATGTTATCCGGCAGTGAATATTCCGTGTGCTCTTATCTTCCCCATCACACCTCTCTACAGGGGAGCGACTTCAAGACGGGAAAACGCGTCTATAATTCAGACAGCCACCTATACCATAGACCGCCGGTTGAATAATTTAAGGCTCCGCGCGCACGATGTGAAGGACATTCGCCGTCCCGGGATTCGCTCTAATATTCATCGTCTCTCGTCCCAGAAATGGGGGACGACATCATCATCATCGGTACCGGTCGATTTTCACCTCGGTTGGACCGGATTCCGACCGATCCCGGTAGATATCGGTAAAAAAAAAAGGTAAACATTTGGAGGCCCAATTCAAGCCTAATTGCGGAACGTCTCGAAAATCCGTTACGACAAATATCTCTGTTTGCCCTTATATTTTATGTCACAATAATATTTTTATCATTATATCTGCGCTGACAGGGCGATGAGATGATACTACATACTTTTTTCGAAGATTCCACCCATCCATAGTACTTATTTTATCGCTAAATATTGCAGTATATCAATATATCGCCGCGATAGATTGGGGACGACTTAAAATAAAATTATACGTTGAGCGATTGCTTAGAATAAATAAAAATAATCTCACAATAATGGAATAAATTTTACACAAAATAAGGAGCTAGCAAGGTGTGTAACGCTGTTACAAACCTCCAGGGGACATCCCCAATAAATAATATAATACTAGCCCCTTCGCTATGTATGGCAGTATATCACATATCAACAAATATTCGTTTGTTATATGAAAATATGGAGGATGTTGACACATACTGCAGTAAATTGAAATGTTCGAGCCAGTTTGGCCTACTTTGATCCAATTAAAATTTTCAATTTCATGAAAAATTCCGACGCGTTTATTCAAAACGGCCGCTGAGTTAAATTCCACACTGATCGAACGAATTGCAAATTTGAATTGAATTATTATTATTCCATTTCTTTACAAACGAGAAAAGAACAATAGAACACTCAGGATTCAGCCGGGAACGGAACTAACGACGCAAACCGAACAAAACTCCAACAGACAGCTTACTTACATACATGATGATATACAATGCTGTATGATATACAACTTATAACTTATTGATAGATAACTTATACAACTGTATATCGTAGATTTCGTGTGTTTTTTGTCTCCTCTCGCCGGTTTAGTCTTTTGCTAGACCGGTTTCGGCTGCTCGTCCCATCTTCAATAGCGGTGATAGTCATTTTGGAACTTTGGATGTTGTTTTTTGGGCATCCTCACTGCACTGTCACTGTCACTTGTACTGAGAGACGATTAACAAAATCCCTCCCGACCCAAATAAGACAACATCCCCCAAAAACACAATAACAAGACACATATGTATATATATATATATATATATATATATATATATATATATATAAACGACAAACAAGACAACCACCACAGCACAAGTGACAGAAACAGTGTAGTGAGGATGCCCAAAAAACATCCAAAGTGCCAAAGTGACTAACTGAAGATGGCGAGCAGCCGAAACCGGTCTAGCAAAAGACCAAACCGGCGAGAGGAAACACACGAAACCTACGGTATTCCAACCCCTCACAGACCACAAAACGGGTATGTTAAACAACTGTATATATTGCTTCAATAACGGTTTTGTACTTTTAAAATGTTTATACAGTAACTGAATAAATTTAAAAAAAAATTCATGTAATATTACTGAAGATGACGAGAAACCTAACGTTTCCGGTATGAGACCGAGCTAGCGAGGAGAGAAAGCATACTTGAAACGCTATTATTACATAACCTAGTGGGCATTCGCAATAAATATCATGCCATAGGAATCATAAATTTTAACATTTATATAAAATGTTAAAAAATAAAATAATCAGGCCTTTCATATGGGGGGGGGGGCGAGTACTGAAAACCAACTTAGCCTATTATTTGTTCAAAGGTCTTCAGCTTCTTTAGGATGGGCTTGGTTGTTTCCCTTTTGAAAATATGAAGTACAAACTAACAAAACTGAAATCTTTTCACCCACACAAAAAAGTAAGGTCTTTTTTTATTAAACCAATTTTGTATTAATTTCTTGTTTATGTTTTTTTATTGGGCTATTCCTGAAACTAAAAAATACCTATGGAAACGACATCAAAGTCAGGATATCAAATTAAGGCACACCTCCATATTCATCCCCATGGGCCAAATCTATCATCATAATTATTTTGGCGCTTTTCAAAGAGATTTCACACCTGGGCTGAATCAATAAAGCAATTAACTGCCTGGCTTTAAACCAACATGTATGTGGGAACCGACATTAATTCAAGAGTAATTAAATAACTTTTATACTCACAAAATATCAATTAAAAAAAGCAACGGGAGGGGGATGCTCCTTACAATTTTGTACATAATCGAAGGAAAGTATGGGATAGAAACAAAAGATTGTGATGTTAATGACCATAGTAAAATTAAACAATTCCTTAACGATATAGGCATTAAATTATCTAAAATGTATAATTGAACTAAGGAAAATGAACCTATTATAATTTATCCAGATATTGATAAACTGCTACTGATAACATATGTGAAAAGAAACGAATCAGCAATAAAAATTTGAATAAAAAATGTTGAGAAAATAAAAATTATCCAAATTTGTACTTGTATCACTCTGTAACAAATTGTTTGATGTTTAACATACACCTGATTTGAAAAGGTTTCAACAGGATCAAACATGTTTAATATTAATATAAGTAATTAACAATTGTGAGTGAGGAAGGATGTGTTCAGTATGAGAAATTAAGCAGGACAAAGCCAGCTATTTCAGTGCTGTATAACCAAAATAACAAAGAAATAATAATAAACAATTTCAGTTATAAAACTGTATGAGATACATTTAATTGGTTATGATTTAGTATTCCACTTGCCTGCACGAATGCAATTTCCTACATTATATAGAAGCCGTACAGAAACGTTATGACGAAGTTACAGTAAAATTCCATTTCTAAGTAATAGAAAGTCAGAAAGTGACTTCATCCAAGTAGCAATAATGAATGACTAAAGGGAAACTGTACTCACGGGCAGGAAAGCCTCAGGAAATGAATTCTCAATCTATTATTCATTGCAAACATGGGCATAAAAACGAGCAGAGATTTATAAATAATGGTAACCATTCAAAAAAAAAAACAAAGAAAGGTTAATACTATAATTTTAGGATGCTTGAAAATAAACTTACATCACTAATTTTTAAAGATAAAACCATTCCCTCAATATATTTAATATATGTATAAAAGTACAAACACGAAAAAGTAGTTTTAACAAAATTTCTTGGATACATGATGGTGTATAAAGTTATTAGAACTCTAATGGCAGTGATGCAATAAAAACTGTTTCAAAGTTTAGACTAAATAAAATATGGACAATTGATAATTGTTATTCATTATCAAACATTAAAAAATCATTAATACGTATGAACTATTATATGATTTCGTGCTATAAAATTTTAGTGATGAAATATCATGAAAAAAAATGTTTAGAAAAAATAAAATAAAATTCAGAATTCTGTTCACACTTCCATGTTATGTAGTGAGAATACATTCTTAGCAGTTTATTTTATTTCATTGTCATGCTTGTGTTTTGTTGAAATCGAATTCCTCAATACAATTTGATTAACATAATAACATTTTAAGGATTTATATTTGCATATATGTGGGAGTTATTTTCATAACAGTAAATTCATGTTGGAGTCAAATCCAATTCCAATTTTTTTTTTGTTTTTGACACCGCTACTGAAGACAGCGTACAGTCAAAACCGGTCTAGCAAATGAGCAAAACTGGTGAGAGGAGACGGAAGATAATGAAATCCACAGTATTCTAACCACTCGCAGACCACAAAACTGCAGTTATTCCAAGACAGTTATCTATTTTGGGCTCAAATTATGGAAAAATTCAAAAACTGTTTACAGAGTTTCCGACTATTTTACGCACTCTCTCTAGGCAGGACCTGAATCCTAGACTCTCACTAGGTCATGAAAGAAGATAAAAATAATAGACTAAGGTTCGTATAAGCAGCCCTACCGTTATGGCTAGAAAAACCAGAAAGGATAAAAATAAACATACAATCCCGAAAAGTATTTTCAAATGTATGCAGAAGCTAATATTAAAAGTAGGAAACTGGCAATAAATATTCCTCCGAGAATATTTATGTCCAATAATTCACAAATATCTGGTGATCTAGTAACACATACTAGCTAAATATCCAGTCATTCCAATTCAATGTCCTCCGTACAACCTTAATTCTAAATCTCATAGGATTGAGTCAAAACTAACAATTCGTAATCTTCAGATGAATTCTTTATGTCCATGAAAGACCTCTATGTAATCTGAAAATTGGGAAACAAATAACGGGAAGGTTATATAAAAAATTTGACTTACCTTTCCGTTGTCGGATCAGCGCAGTTGAGCGGATATTTGAGCTCGATGACCTCGCCGTTCCTCTCCTTCAGCTGTCCCTGATTCTCCATGTAGAACTGGACGAGTTCCGAGAGAGTCGCAAACTTCTCACCACCGTACAGATCATAATAGTCGCCCGTGTTCTGTATCTTTATGTGCGTCACCTCGTTGTTCCGTCTGATCCGTCGGAATGGACCCAAAGCAGAGAGAGAACAGAGAAAGAAAAAAATATTGTAATTAATTCATGAAAACTAGTTTTCGCATCCTGCCCTCCTGCTTTGTCTTGTGTGTGAAAAAAAAATTAGTCGTGGGAAATTCTTGCCTGTAAACAATGGAATGGGGAGAAGTGAATCCATAGTACAGAGTTGTAGAAAAATATTTCAGCAATCTTAAACATACGGATAAAGTTTAAAATAATTTATAGCAATCTGAAGATAAATTAAAAATTAAAAATACATTTTATTTTCAAAGAAAAAAATGTACACTGAAATCACAGTTATGAGGGACTACTTTCATGACAGCTCAAAATTTTTCCCAGCAAATTTATCGCGATAAAAGTACTGGAATAAGCACAAATGTTTTCAAAATATTTCGCTTTAGTTCTCTGTAAATATATTTTTTGTCAATACTGAAGGTTTGCTACACTGCAATTAGCCTTTTATTTTCTGATTATATGTTACACACAATTGGGCAATTGAGTCATAAGGTCGGAATGCGGTGTCCACTCACATTCTGTACACATAATTTATACTGAAATAAAACATGTATACTGAAATCGCGGTTATAAGGGGGGGGGGAATATTTAAAATATTGTATATACGGATTTTCTGACTATTAATACAGTTCAAAATTTTGGAATTCAAAAGTACTGGAATGTTTTCAAAATATTTCATTTCAGTTCTCAGCCAAAATAATCTTTATCAATAGTGTAGGTGTACTACACTGCAATCAACCTATTATTTTCTGATGATACACTATACACAATTGGGTAATTAAGGGGGGGTTTAAGGTTAGAACAAATTGTCCTCTCACTTTCCGTGCACATAATTTACCGTGAACATTCACTGTTTAGTTAAATTTCATACTCAATAAAACTAATCGTACCCAGACTAATGGAGGAAATTCTTATCGATTTTTTTGGGGGGGGTTTTATGTTTATTCAGGGCCTGAGCTATCAATGTTTTAATGTACAAGACTGGAAATTACCAGTCATACGTTAGCTATAACCAGGAATTCTTCTTATCTTAAAAATTGAATATAACAGATGAGTCAATGTATCTAGAACATTTAAAATTTGATATAAATATTATGTCAGGACACAGTTAATTGAAAATATATATTTCATAATAATATTTTTGTTTTCTTAATTTATATTTGCAGTATATTATTTGTTTATTCTATGATTTAACAACCAGTTATCTGAGTTTATTAAGCTGAAAATATATTATTAATTTTTATATCGTATCTTGAACATTAAAGCACTGATAAGTTTCCATCCGATTGGCAATTGAAGTATGCAATAAATGGATTGTTGTTTTTAAAATTTATATTGTAATCCGATTATGATTTAAATTGAACTATTCTGAACGTATTATTAACCGGGGAGGATTTCAATTACCAATTTAATTATAAAGAATCCAAATCGCAACTATAAATAATCTGAAACATGTACCTGACTGATAGTGTGAAATCACCGGGGTTAGAATGGCTTGGTCGAGCCAAAAATGAACCATCGTAACCCCTCTCCATAAGCAGCTCCTCTGCCTCTACTCCTGTTACGTTCGGGTGAAACCATCTGGAACAAAAGAGGACAATATTTTAGTGTACTGAAACATATATATTATAGAGCAGTCTGCAAGACCACTTGTATAGAATGGTTTCGATGTTCAATTTTTTATTTCCCTATTCAGAATCCTAGTAATCATGTGTCACCTGATGATGGGGCATACTATACTGTAAGCCAACGTGTATGAATACCTCACTATTATTATTATTAACTGGATTAATTTTATTTAGAATAAATTTAGTACAAATTAGGCCAAAAATGATTTTTTATTGTCAGAGACTGAATCCCTTGTATATGTTCTTAGTTAAGTATATTTTGTCTAAGTACAGATTAAAATAAATGGTATAAGCTACTGGTAATACATACAGATAAATCTTATAAATACATAATTAAATACCAAAGATGTTTTCCATTAAATGCACCCAAGAAAGCAGAAAAAGCTTAATTTAAAACAAAAAACAGTTGCATACATTTGTATGGACATGAAGCAATATATCTTGTTTGGAACATAAAATTCTGAACACAAGAATACACATTCGGTGGTTTGTTTCTGACCTTCTAAAACACAGTTATAAGGGTACAAGTTGCGGGATATATAATGAGGACAGCTTGGATTCAGTTCTAACAGGGGAAATTTTGAAGTTGCTGGTAATTGAGGTCAGTACAAAATTTTATGATACAAACATAAAAACATATCGGGTTCTGAGTTCAATTTACCGATGGCACACGGAATTTTATATGGAATTACAAATTTCACCTAACTAAATGATGAACACACTAACACCAATATTGATTTCTATGGGTCTTATCGTAGAGCAATTTTTTTCAGTAAATATTTACTTAACAAAAAAAATGAAATTAAACAAATTTTATGCACCACTCTATTTTTATTAAAATAGAGAAAACAATTTCATTAAAGTATTTTATTATAACATCTACGTTAGTTATTTATAATTTAGTTCCAGATTATAAAACTCTGGGGTAAATTATAACCACAATGTACTCTGAACTATCACTGAGATATTTGACCGAAAAATCTTTCATTTCAAAATGCCATCAACGCATTTATCAGGAATCATTCATATGGAAAATATGAATAACCAACATTCCAGTATCATCATTCATTCACTGATTCAAATGATGGCACTGGAAGTCTTTGGTCATTCTAATATTTTTAATGTAATTTTCTAGGTTATTAAACTTATTTCAATGGACAGGCGATTTCTTGACTAAAATTTCTAGAAAAAATTTAATTTTCTACCAAGTTAAGGACCCAAGTAAATTGGAATGCTTTCGCTCAAAATTTAATATCCCTTTTATAAATTTAAATAAAATGTTAAAAAATAAAATAATCAGGTCCTTCATTTGGGGAAGTCCTAAAAACAAACTTAGCCTATTATTTTTTCAAAGGACTTCAGCTTCTTTAGGATGGGCTTAGTTGTTTCCCTTTTGAAAATATGAAGTACAAACTAACGAAACTGAAAGTTTTTCACCCACCCAAAAATTAATGTCTTTTTTTATTAAACCAATTTTTTATTAATTTCTTGTTTATTTATGTTTTTTTATTGGGATATTCTTGAAACTAAAAAATACCTGTGGAAAAGACATCAAAGTCAGGATATCAAATTAAGGCACACCTCCGTATTCATGAGTTTCATCCCCATGGGCCAAATCAATCATCATAATTATTTTGGCACCTTTCAAAGAGATTTCATACATGGGCTGAATCAATAAAGCAATTAACTGGAATGTTGTCGCACAAAATTTAATATCCCTTTTCTTTATTATTATCCTTTATCTTTGTAATATTTATTAATATTATTGCATATAAATAATATATATATATATATTTTGTCCTAATAATTCATCCTGGGTTATTGAAAAAAATAAATGTATATACTAATGATTTTTAAATGATAGAGTTGGCAGATATTTTGAACAATAGTTAAAATGGGTACAGGCTTTTAATTAATATTCAGAATCACAAACCCCCCCCCTTCATAGAGAGCGATAACTATATCGTGTTTTATCAACGCGTGATTCAGGGTGGATGTGACACAATAATCAACATCCTGTTGGTCGATCCTTGAAACCGGGCGACTAAACAAGAAGAATTGAATATCACAAAAGACGGTTGAAAATTTGTCAAAAGCCGTGTGAAAACCTTTTCACATCGTTTACTTCGTTTCCTAAACTGTTTTCTGAATTTTTTTCTTACATTTTATAAACAATTTTAGATAAAAAAATTGTCTTACACATTTGAATTACTGCAGGACAATGTTTGAACATTAAACTAAGACACTAACTTTCCTTTTAAAAAAATGAAAGTCATCCACATTCTTGTTGATTGGTTAATATACTGAACTGCATGGCTTTTTTTTTTTGGATAATTCAAAAATTGTTTTCCAAAATTGAATAGCCAAATTCGAGACGGTTTAAACTTCGATATGTTGAGCACAAATATTTCTGATTAAATAAAAAAAAAAATCAAAGGAATTTTTATAAACCTTCTCAATTTCGGTATCACGACAGGTTTCGATGCCTGCTGATTCGCCGTCTCTCCTCCGCTCCCGTCACCTTCTTCTGGAGGTTTGGAATATCTCCAGAAGTTGAGCGAGAATGGTATTTTCAACTTCAAGCCGGGCATCATCCTCGAAGGGGCGGGGGGGAGGGGAGGGAACAAACTTGTACAAGTTCGCACATAAACACGCACCACTGTCACTTTTGTTTTGAAAAAATGATCTTATTAAGGCCGCGTACGTTTAGAGCGGTATAAAACGGAGAACGACTGAGCACTGGTCTGTTTGACGGAAGGCATCGCTGATAGGAGATATCTCGGGTCCTGCCCCGACTGTAAGACAGTATGTCACACCGGCTTATGCTCTCTATCCCCGCCACAAATCTCCTTCCACTTTCCGACAACGGACTCATACCAGTGCACCACAGTGCACGGTATGCACTGACGACGGCACTGTTCACCGGAGCATCACAGGCTTAATTACCTCCGTTATTAAAAAGGGGAAAAAAAATTTCCACCTCCGGCCAATTAAAAATCGAGAGTTTTCACGCCGCCTCCTGAAAAAACCGTAGTATCAGAAACAATAGAAAGCCGTTTTCCCGCCTCGATCTTATGGAACTAGGTCGATTCATTTAATTGGACTGACATAATCCACTTTCGTTTTCAGCGAAATTTCTTCTTTTTTTTTGCCCCCAAACAAAAGGTTTGCCGATGAAGGTTTGCTGATGGGTGGCCCCATACGGCATTATATTGATGTCAATTATGCATCAAGGACCTTTCAATCGACTCAAATTTATTAAACCTTCTGTTTTAGTTTATATTATTTGAAAAACTGCGAAACAAGACTCAACCCCCAGGTTTTTGTTACAATAAACGGATGGTCCTTTTCACACAATGCAAACCAGGCATAATTTAAAAGGGAAAATTGTTTCTTTCTCTATTCCATTATTCATTTTCTCGATTTATTTTTCAACAAGAGTTTCACCGCTGAAATAAAAATGCTCACACAACAATGGGCGAATGGAGTTTTAACTAACGCCTGCCAATTTAAGAAGGTTCGGAATGGAAAGATGCCTCCTGACCTGGACTAATATATAAAGGCCAACACTTTCTGCCAAATATTCAACTCGCTGACATGTAAAACATCATGTAAACAGAAAATTATTAAAACTGAAGAACGCGTAGATTCATAACAAGAAAATCCACATATAAGTCATAACCAATATAAGGCACTGAATTTACTGAAATGTAGAACGTTACACTCCGTGAATTTATCAAGACTGAAGTTAATGGCAGCACTTTTTTGTCATCCTATTGTGATAAGTGAACTGGTATGATAACACTTTTAAAAAGAATGCTAACAAAATATATACTTAATCCTGTTCAAACTTCAATAGAAATTATTGCAACAGTAATTTTCCACCATCCTTTGGTTTGGACGTACAGTATGACTTCATGCCAATGTCAGTAGCCTTCCGTTAGAGGTCCTGACACTATGATATATGTTTTGCTAACAATAGCAAGAATAAAAACGGGTTCACTTAAAAAGTGTGTTAAAACGTGTTCAACTATTTATTAATGCCCCTAACCCAAATTTAAATTGGCTAATCGTCCCATAAATCACAATCGGACACCAGGCATGAAACCAATTGAACGCAAACTGAACCAAAGAATGGGACAAATAATATAACATAAAAAATCGGTGAAATAACTAAACCTAATAGTTTCTTCTTATGACTATACACTAAATTCTGACCATAAGACCGTCCCGTACTGACATTCTGACAGTATAATATTCAAGCCCAATACTGAGTCAGAAATAAATGAGAAAGGAGAGAGAGCATTAGAAAAATTAGATGCCTAGACAAGGAATAGTTACCGAAGGGCAAATGGCAGTCGACCTTTCCAATTACAGCCAATAATGAAAGAATAAACCTACATAGGTCACCTATCGAACCCTATTCAAATATCTTCTCTCCATAAATTTATATCTTTCAACCAACTGAAAAACATTTGGAACTGTCAATTTCTAGTATGTCAGAACCAATAATTTGCTGATCTGAAGCATCCTGTTGACAGAATAAAAGTCAAGTTATGGGTAAGTGGTAGGACTCATGCATATATCCAAGTACTTCATATTATTGAACGAATGCTCTACTAAATCGGTTCATCCTAAGGTGAGAGACAGTAAATTCCAATGCAAACCAAAAAAAAAGCATAAAATAAATGGCTTTACATAAGAGTGCTCCTCTTATCAAGTGCTCCAAAATAAACCTCATTGTTTCATACAATGCAATAAAATTTTGTTTTCAACAATTGTGGTAAAATAACAGTTTGTACCTATTTTGTTTTCTCTCTTAACCGATGCAGAGTGAACCTTTCAAAGAACAGTGTTGATGTGTTAAACTCTAGACCAGTAGTAGGGAAATGATAATTTGGCAATCACTCTGATCATTTCTTAATGCAATAATGTTTCGCCCTTTTTTTTACATTTTAGTATTGTTTTTAAACCTAAGCAACAATACCAATGCCTGAAATGGAAAATTACTGAATGTTTTTCAACCACTGATTTCTGCAATTCAATTTTTTTGCACACTACACCATATTTTATAACAACAGTTCGAATATTCAAGCACAATCCGAGCAGACTAATACGAAGAACATATTGAAGTTATTTATAACACGGAAAACAGTTATAGATGGGCCATAGGTTTGTTTACACACTGCAGGAGAGGTGACCCCCTACTGGGATCATAACTAATAATACAGATTAAAAAACCAATAAGGTTATTAGAATTCCAGGATAAGAATAGTTTCGTTATTTATTATGCAGAGCAGGTGCAAATCTATTTGAACCCATTTAGAGAATAATTAAACAATTCCTGTTCTAATAGAATACTCTTATCTGGTTGAAACCGCGATTGAATTACAACATTTATAAGGTACTTAAGGTAAGGATGCTTAAGCAAATTTGGTATATGGATAAACCAGTAGAATATAAAATAAGAATGACCAAAGAATAATAAATTTAAGGTATACAATAATCTGTGCCAACTGGATATTCCAAATCTGCTGGCCGATTAGGTCTTGAGTTACAACCACAGTTTCACAATCACAGTGACATTCCGGCAATAATACGGTGACGCACTTACTCAGGTAGGTTAACAATCTGATGCACTGTGCTTTTTGCAGCTGTCAATATATTAGGCATGAATTTCGGTGGCAAAAAGTACAGGCAGGCAAGATTACAAGAAAATCAGACACACCAAAAGAGGCGAGACAAATGTTGACTACCCCGATGGAAACTAAATACGAAATGGGAGTCGGATAATGAATCACCCATTTAGAAGATAATCGTCTGAGATAAGAAGTATGTAAAGTACACACACCTGAGAGGGGAAATAACGTTATCTAGACCCGTCATGAGACGCTTTCAGAAGATAGCGCCGCCAAACACAACAAACACAAAACACGATAGCGGGAATCGAACCGCCGTTACCTGTTGAAAGTCACTTCTGAATTCTATATATTTTGCTAGAAAGTGTCTCAGCGGACGACGTGTGTGTGTGTGTGTGTGTGTGTGTGTGTGTGAGAGAGAGAGAGAGAGAGAGAGAGAGAGAGAGAGAGAGAGAGAGAGAGAGAGAGAGAGAGAGAGAGAGAGAGAGAGAGAGAGAGAGAGAGAGAGAGAGTGAGGAGAGAGAGAGTGAGGAGAGAGAGAGTGAGGAGAGAGAGAGAGAGAGAGAGAGGAGAGAGAGAGTGAGGAGAGAGAGGAGAGAGAGAGTGAGGAGAGAGAGAGTTCGGTAAAGATATTAAATATAAAGACGGAATCGACCGTAAAATTGTACTTACCGCCTCGATGACATCATAAAACTTAAAACACCGGGGGAATAAAAACTAATTGGGGGGGGGAGGGGGGACAAAATTCGGAAAAAAGTAAACTCGGAAAAAAATAAACGGCTAGAGTCGAACGGGACGTGCCACCATTTTGAATCACCTGATTTGACTGAGGGGGGGTACGTTGGACAGGTTGAAATTTCGGTTACTTTTTTTTTATGGGGAGGGGGGGGCCTTTCGGTACGTTTTCGCGAATTTCGAAAATTTAAATTTCGAAACTGACGCCGGCGAAATGGCAACCGGGAATTAAGGACGAACTTCTAAACGGCCGAAGTCAAGTTTGAAACCGAGAAATAGGAGAGTTAGCGACGAAATCAAGTCACCTGTGGCGGGAGGGGTTACCTGAACCGAAAAAAATTCAAATTCCTAAATCGTTGACTTAATATCATCTATAAAATTGTAATGGGAAGCTTCATTTTTAAGCCCCAGAATAAAATCTAATCAAATACATCAAGTACATCAACTGTATTTACCGTACCCCCATATCATGTTTGACTTGATATGCCCAACAACGAGGTATCGAAAGTACTTTCTTTTATTCTAAGCAACATACTTACCATTGCTCACCACTGACATGGATAACTTAGAAGCCAAGACTGAAGGTTTAATTAAGGACTAAATCTGCAAGGGAGGACAAAATAAAGTGGTAATTAATATTTATCAGTTGTACAAAAGAAGAAATGAAATAAAATGCGAAAACAATTTATTTGTAACAAGAATTAATTTATCATTCTTAAATAAAGTGACAAGAGAAGGAAAAATAATAAACAAAGAATACATATTTTTTTAAGTACGGTATTTTTTTAGGAATCTACATTTTAATTTCATTTAAAGTAAAAAATTGTTGAACAATACTATAAAATATTGTTGAAAGGGAATAACACTATAAATTATGTAATTAGAATTATTTTTTATTAACAGTTACATTAACAGCTACAGTTTATGTTATACTATATCTCTACGTTGATGAAAATCTCCAGTAAGTACCACACAGTAACAGACACGTCACTGTTTAAATTTGGGATATCTTCATTAGTCTGTAAGTCCTGCAATGAGTAAAACATTTAAATTATTTTTCCTTCAATGGTCACAAAATATAACTGCAAAACAATTTTCAAGCAATATGTCTTCTTGATCATGAATTTTTTTGAACTAAATATCAATAAATATATGTTTAGTGATTTCCATTTTTGATAAATAAAAATGCAATTTTTCAAATTTTTTCATTTGTTATTTATTAACATCAAGTAAAGATTATTATCACTTGTGTGATTCACTGTAGGTTGTCATTTCTTTGATTCCTAGATTGCCTTTTTTTTCTATCATCAATATTATTATAGATCCCATTAGAAATACATACACATATAAACTGATGATCTCATCAGCACTAATGCTAAATAGCCTTTTTCCCTGCTTGTTCTAGCCCCAGCTTTGATAAATTTTAATGTGCTGGTATAAATTTAAGTAAGTATACTATTGTTTATGAGCCCCACTTGTTTAATCAGTCGAAATTTGTTATTTTTTTGTTATTAAAATTTTAACTGGGTTGATTAACATTGTACCACTTTAAACACAAAGCTGTGCTCCACAATAGGAGCTTGACTCCAGTAGTGTTATTTGAATTTTGTTTTTTCTGCATGCTCCTGAACAACTGTTTCAGAATGTTTAAATTCCAGCGTCAGACCAAATTTGCCTTCAATTACAAACATGAATTGTACTGTGGTATCACTGGTGGGATAAGGCAACCGAAATGAGTAGTATCCTGTTTCTGGCCAAACGCTACTCTAGGCAATCATCATGCATGAAAGCTACTGATGTAACTACGTTTAAGATCAAATATAAGCATAAAAATAAGACAGAAAATGTGAAGATATTGAAAGCCCTATTTGTTCGATAATAGAATTTGAAAATTAAATAAAAAAGGGGGTGAGATTAGGAATATGGGTCCAAACCAGATGTTCAAGTCGGGGAACCCACTGTGTGCGGGTTATCTGTGACTTTACCAATAATTCAAGAACAATAAACATTTACCCAGACAGCACTTGGGCTAGGACTTCAGAATTGGCGCCGAATCCTGGATGCTGTCTCTGTCCAGCCGGCCTTCGGCCAGAAGTTCGGCTTCCTCCTGCCTCCTTTTGGCGTCCAACTGGGGCTTGACGTTCATGAAGAAGTTGGCCGCTCTCATGCCCAGCAGTCCCATGCCGTAAGCGGTCAGGGCAACGCACGTAAGGACGAAACCCTTGTGAAGAGTGTCAACAAGATTTTTGTTCGTCCTGAACATCTTCATGGTGAAAAACTCTGGAAAAGTTAGCGCGGTGTATAACCTGAGTCGGTTAGTAACCTCAGTCGGATGATGCAACCTTTCTACTACGAACGGGTCTTAATATGAGCCGAATTAGATTCAGTGTTACCAAATCAGTAGTTTTTAGATAAAAAATTTCATTAGAATAATATTGTAAAACAACTTATATATACCGTAGTTTTCGTGTGTTTCTTTCTCCTCTCTCTGGTTTGGTCTTTTGCTATATATATTTCTTGTAGTGGCTAATCGGGAATTTATAATGAAACTATATTGTAGCATATCCAGTAATTGCAATAGAAGCGATATTGTAACAATAAACCAGTTGGGTGCGCACGCGGAAATATAGTCCTCTAATTGTTATATTTATGTTTTAACATGTTATAACATTTTGAGGTAAACTTGCGCGCTAAACCGGACACACTTTAAATAATGCAAAACCGTCCTGGAAAGAACAATGTTTGAAGAAATATTTACAGCTATAGTAAAATAATTACCCCAAAATTAAAAATAATAATTAGTTCCTTTTATTTATTTCGTCTAACGTTTCTATTTCCTTTATATTTCTGTCGTTACCAACTTTGTCAGTTACGCCGTGGCCTGTTTAGTACGCACTTAATATTATTTTAATCTTCTTTAATCAAGTGATATTAGATAACTGTTTTAAATGTACAAAGCAAGGAATGGCTCGTTTATTTTAGTGAACGGTTTAGTGTCGTATCAGTTTCAACAAATAAAACTATTAAAATTAAAAGTTTACTCTATTTACATAATAGTTTTATAGATCTAAATGTATAAATTGACCGCGATATTAAATTTGAGTGAAAAAAATTATTTCAAGGAGAGTGGGAGGAGCCTGAAGTTCGACTAATGAACGGCCTCGGGGGCCGAATATGGGTTCAAAACATTCAACGTCCAGGACCGTCGGTTTAGGAATTGAGTTTAGTGGGAAAACACGATTCTCGCCTCTCCCAACCCGACCTAACCTTCCTCCGAGGTCAGCTTTTATCTGCACGGGGTCGATTTATTTTTAAAAGAGTAAAAAAAAAAAAGGGATATAATTCTTTTCGCCCGGCACCCGGCGCCGGAAACATGAAACGTCGCATTGTGGCAACCGACGGCGACGTGAGTCACGGGATGAACGGTAAGCGGCCCTGTTCAAATACCCGGGGCACGGCTCCAAACATTTATTTCTGTCCGCGCCAGTTGTGTCGCGATTCACACAGTTGTTCGAGGGGTTGCAGTTTGCGAGCGGGCCAGTATGAATCGGCATTCCTGAAAACAGATTTCGAGCTTCTCGAAAAGGGTTGCAGCCCCGGGCATATACCCCGTTTTTGCCGTCCTTCGTGCCTCCTCCCCGCCCCCCATCGGGGGTATTCTGTGTTTGAACCTTGTAAAGGGCGAGTGGAAGGCTAATTTGGTTTAGATCGGATCCCGTCATCCCCGCCACCTCGATTGTTAGCCCCGACGATCAGGTCTGTTGTTGACTGTGTGCACTGTGCGATAGCATATACGGAACAAAATGTTGATGACTGTCCCCTTGGCCGAGTTCACTATCGAAGGTAAAAAACTAATCGAAGGGCGTGTTTTAAATGCACTTCCCAACTTGTGACGATCATTGTCAACACTGGCATGGAATTCACATATAGTTTTGTTATAAAATTTCAATAGGTTAGTTAATAAAATTTCATTATTATATGAGTATGATCAGTAATGATAAAATATCTTTCAGTCGAAATGGTGGAAAGGAATCCGGATCAGTTTGGGTCAGATTTTGTCAACCCGCACGTCGTCTCGAAAACAAGCAAAATGAACCTCGTGGAATTGGCACAGGCTATTGAAAAGGTAAGAGAATTAAATTTTTGTTCAATGCAAATAAGTTAACAATAATCAAACTAACAGTTTGCCTTCGGTGATTGTGTTCTTCATTTATTTCTAAATCTAACTAATGTTAAGAAAAATTATGCAGTTGTAACACTTTAAAAAGTCATTAACTATCCTTCCAGTATCCAGTCTGTGGAAATACCCTCCTAATTTATTTTCTAATAATAAACATCAGTAATTGTTAAATCAAATACAGTTCTAAAATGTGTTGCAGAAATTGGTGCATAAATATGTTTTAAAATGCGGCTATGTTCGTGAAAACAGGAATTAGTTTTATTAATAACTTCACGCTTCACTTCTTTACGCCAACATATTTTTGTTTACTCATCCTATAGAATAAATTCGCTTCTCATTCTGTACGTTATCAAAATTTATAATTCTGATCTTTCCTCTCATGGATATTCCTGCACTGATAGCATGTATCAGTACATGCTGGATTTGGAATGTACATTTAAATAATAAATTTAAATTAACAAATATTTATGTGGTAACTTGTGAAAAAGTTTGCATTATATTGTAAGTTGAATTATAAATTAATATTTTATTAAAATTAATATTAATGAGAATAATCTGCTTGAGGATTTAATTGATAGTTAAATGAAGTAATAATTAATTTTTATTTATTAAGCGGGAATTAGGATTATTACTTGACTTCCGGAACATTGCCAGAAAAACTGTTCAAGATAAATGAATATTTAAATACTGTTTTAAGTTTAGAAAAAGTGAAATATGAATTAGCTAATGTGCCCCGTGTCATCAGCTTTGAAAATAAATTAAACGTGCTGAGAAAATGAAAAATGGTTTTTTTCGGCACTGGCCAATACATTGCCTTGTCGGCAAGGTTTTCTTTTTGTCCCTTTCGCTTCTTTTATAACTTTTATATTTAGAATATAAACAAGGCTGTTGGAATGTCACGTAGAATGGTCCCAAGCTATAAATACCCCCGCACACCTTTCGACCTTACCTCCCAGTAACTACCTGGGAACAGGCGAGTTCCTTATTAGTTCGACAACCTTGAGAGAGTCACCGTCCAGGGGGGGAGAATGTATTTCTGTGGTGGCCGATTTATAATTTGTTAATTACAAAAATAAATATTGAAACATATAATAATAAATACTAATGACAGAAGTATCGTAAAAATTGTTGGTGTTTTAATTCCTGCTTTGGAATTTATTACAACTGACAAGTATTCACCTTCTTTATATGCTGTGATATAAAATGTGTTGACGAGAAAAGAAAAATAACTAAATCCATTAAATTGGTTATAATAATACTACTTATGATGCCAATGCTACTTATGAGAATTTGAAATTAGTAACAATATTCCAGACTCATCACAATAATGTAGCGGTAGGGAAATATAAAACTGGATTAATTAATTGAACTTTGGGCCAATTGAAATTATTATTTCTTGAATTGGGAAGCAATAAAATATTAATTGTTATCCAAATGGTTTTCAGGCCGACACAATTCTCAAAGCTAACGCGACCAGCCAGCTCAAAATGTTAATGGAACAGATTCTACACCTTCAGAGCCAGGCCTACGACATCATGCAGAATTTGAAAGCGAGTTCTGAGCTGCACCACGCCGCTTGCTATTTTGAAAAGATACCCGGCAAAATATATTTCCTCTACTGTAAGGCGTCCGGACTCAAATATTTCTCCATGCTTTCACCAGACGTGAGTCCGTCTTACAGTATTAATCCTCTATCAATAATTATTACTACCAAATTTTTTTAATGTCATTTTTCTTAGAAATCTGTTCTGTCATAATATTGGAACAATTGAACTAGTGCTATCTAATCATAAAACATTATCTACTACAAAAACCAAGTGGTTATCATTAGGAAATTTTTTTTAGTGAACTTAAGATATGTTTTCATTATACATGCTGACAATATGTAGATAAAATTATCATCCTAAATATCTCAATATTAAAAAAATAGTATAATGTAAATTGGAATAATAAGAAAAGAAAAATAAAACACAACAAATTTAATAATTTACTAAGCATCCAATTGAAAAAAAAAGATAATATATATGTAAATCATTTAAAGTTAAACAAGGCCATATAGATTCTAGTTACTATCACATTTTAAAATGCCTTAAAGTTCTGATAATATTCACTTTTAAGATATATAAATTCTGATATAAATGGCTGAATATAAATTTTGTTCTACGTGCTTTCATTAGGGCATATTTTATAGGAATCTTAAATTGAGTCTGGATATTGTTTCTGTGACTAATCGTCTGAATGTTTTACTTGGCACACAAGCTATTTACCCAAGGATTAACTGCCTTGTTTATCTTTATTCATTTCTCAATTTGTACCAAGCCTGAAGGCCACAATTTATTTTCAACAAGTGAATAATACTAACCCTTTTTTTAAGGTTTGTCATTTATTTACTCCTTACTCGAGTTTTGTAGGATGTTTCTTAGAAACAACCGAAAATTGTGTTAACAAATGCAATAACTTTGTAGTGAAACTGGCCTGGTATGATTTATTAAACTTTACAGGGTTTATTAAACTTTATACACCAGATTTCATTACCAAATAAGGAATTTGAGTGAGTTGAAAAGAAAATATATTCAGGATTTAGATGGCTGTGGCGGTCATGTACTGAAGGGCAAGTTCCTGACCACATTGAGCGCATTACTAAAGTCAGGTTAAGGAGTATGAAGCTTAGAGTTATAATATTCATAAAGTATTAAAGTTAACCTTTGAACCCTGTACATAGACTCCATATTTGATGAGGATATTTCAAATTTACAATTGATTGTATTTAAATGCCAATACTGTAGTTAGTTTCTCTATTTTAATAAGTTCAAATTTGCTCTGTCACTCAGTCTATCACCAAAAGTAGATATACATGGCTTGCTTAGAGTAATGAAATGGGTATATTTATTAATTTTTGTGTGACCAAATTTCTAAGTATGTCTTATGGCACTATTTAACTAGGTCTCTCCAGTTTCCATCGGTGTTTATCTTCACTCAACTATTTAATCATAGGCATATAGAATAGCATTCTGTCAGCAGTGGAGAATCACTCGGGTTTGACGGCTGATTACAATGCGACATTGTTGGGGCATGACAATGCTATTGCGATGGCAGTGCTAACTCAGGAGAAAGCAGCTTTTGACAAAATCTGGGAATTCTGGGAATGTTAATCCCCACAACAGTTGTAATACATAATTTTCTTGTACTTGTAAAGTGTTTTTTGTTGTTTAACCCAACACTGTCAGCCAGAAGTGTGGGGAAACCAAAATGTAACCTCTACTGTAGCCGTGTAATATTCTTCCCCACTAATGACTAACGAAATTTATAACCATGTTCAGGATTGGAGCGGTGCACCTCCTCACGAATTTCTGGGAGCTTACCGGCTGGAAGTTGACATGACCTGGACTCCGCTCCACCACATAGCCAATCGGTCGAGGACAGATGACCTCATCAGCAGGATAATCGATTCTAACCTAGTGGACCAAAATGACAGAACGTTTCTCGAATAAATGGTTACGGAAAATTAATATATTCTATTATTTTTTTTTATATATATATATTTCATTGCATTCTGCAGCAAAATACGTTGGTTAGGTGAGAGGGAAGGGTGTCTGAGCTCTGCAGTTTGATTTAATAATGGCTTAAAATTGTACCAATAATAAACACGTGTTTCTTTGTTTTGTTTTTTTTAAAGCGAGTTTTTTATTCTCCACACTGCCTACTCATATGCATGCTTTTGGCCTGTTGTAGTCAGGAAATATAACATAATTTTCCCCCCCCTCCCCTTGATCCTCTGCAAAATTAACCTTCGGCATAATTCTGAATCAGCGAATGCCTCCTCTCCTTCTGATTTCAGCTTCTTCCACCAGGCATACTTAACCGCTTAAGTATGAAATCACTATAATAACAAACGAAAACCGGTTTTCCTTGATTGGGGCTGAAGAACTAGACTTATATTGGGCTTTAAAAATATTGGATTTTCACATTGTCACATAATTGTTGTACTTAACTCTGGAACAGCCTTTCGGCCACCTTGATAATTACATGGCTCATCATAACTTTGTAGTGATGATAACCATGCGCTAATCATGGTATGGAGAGAAACCAGACCAGTACCAAAGAAATTAGAAGAATCTACAACTAAACTTTATGCCTACCTGACAAGCGATAGGATGCAAGTTTGAAGGCTTATTCTCTTCAATTGCACTCAAATATATATTCATGTGTATAATAATCAATTTCACTAACAGCAATTGTGTTATTCACAAGCATATTTATATCTCAGGACAGTTTCTCATATTTAAGTATACTCATTGTTGAAATTGACCTCTAATTTGGGACTATTTTATTAATTATTCAAATGTCAATATTAATTATGATTTGAAAGGGCTATATGGTGGTTTTTCAGGGGTTAGTAGAACTATCAAAGATATGATTGTTACTACTTATTTTTTTGGTCCCTTTGTAGACCAGGTTTGGTCTACAAAACCACCATCAGCACTTAAATATAGGATGGTAAAAAGTCATTATATTTTACCATCTTTCTTTATTATTATTTATTATTTTGGACACCCCGCTTCACATAAAAAACCATTGTTATATAAATAATAGATTTAGTCAATAAGTATTCTATTACCTGTATTATGAATCATCTCTATGATTGATGAGGAGAATACAATACCAGGGTATCAGTGTTTTTTTCTGAGTAAACATTCTTCCTGGCATTCATGTATTTGTATGAAACATCGCAATCTACAACCAGTTTGCAGCTTAAATTTATTTTTCTGTCACTTATTTTTCATTCAATTTGGGCTCAACTGGCAGTCATAACAATGCCAATTTACAAACAAAAATACGGACAGTGTAGAGGTCTGTGACTTTTGAGTTTATAATTAAGGCATTGAAAAAAAGAAAGGCTGTATCCACCTGTTCTTCCATTAATCCGTCGTTCTGAAGGTATTTTGAGTCTGATTCAATTTTCTACTTCAAGGAATAGAAACCGTAATGGTTTGAGATTTTGGAAGGCAATTTTTAAATCTTCTGGTGATTCTGATTAAACAATAAATGTTTAATTAACATTGGTCATAAATATTATACAAACAAAAATGTGTATTTCAGATTTCATCAATTACTCTTAGGACATTTTATGAATACGTGTTGGAAATTATTCCCAGGACCAAAATAGGCAAGTTCTTTTCCCAAATGGTTATTGAGAGATGCCCCCATTTATTGGAATGACTTCAAATTTTAATTTTAAACTTTTCTATTCCTAGAGTTAAGCAGCATTGAGGTCTCGGATAATACGTTTCAGTTTCAAAAAAACAATCGTTTCCTGTTGACTTTTAAATATAGAATAGTGGGGGACAAATAAATAAATCATTATTATGATATTTATTTAGTTGTTTTGCAGTTACAGTTTATAGTTTACAATTCACATATATCTATAAACTGACTTTTAGACATATGCTTAGTTACATTAATTATTTTAGAATCGGTATTATAATTCTTGACTGTCCAACTTTGAATTGGTTCACATTTAAAAATCTCAACTCCAATCCCCAACTTGAAAATTGCTCTAAATATATTTATTTTGTTGTGTATTCAAAAAAGTAGAGCAAATTTTCAATACCGTAGATTAGAATACCAGTTTTGTGGTCTGCGAGGGGTTGGAATACCGTAGTTTCGTGTGTTTGTACTGTGATGATTGTCTTTTGTCTTGTTTGAATAGAGGGGGGTGGAAGTCTCAACACAATCCCCCAAAAACAATAACAAGACACGAATATATACACACGACAAATAGACAACCGCCGCAGTACAAGTGACAGTGACAGTGCAGCGACGATGCCCGAAAAACCATCCAAGTGCCAAAAGTGACCGACACCGCTACTGAAGATGGCGAGCCGCCGAAACCGGTCTGGCAAAAGACCAAACCGGCGAGAGGACAAACGAAATCTACGGTATTCCAACCCATCGCAGACCACAAAACAGATATGTTAAACAAATTTTCAATACTTGCAAACACATTCCTCCATTTAGAAAATGTATACACTTATAAATATATTTATGCATACATTTAGTAATATTTAAATAAAAGAAATTCCCCAAATATTTGTGTAAATTACAATTGGACTGAATTATAGCAATTTTATTTGGATCCTATTTAAATTTAGATATTTTAAACAGGTGTCTAATTTAATTATTTTCTCTATCAAACAACAAATTTATGTTAGCCCATATATGATTTAAGGCAGTTTACACATTATATATATATATATATATATATATATATATATATATATATATATATATATATATATATATACACACATACACACACACACACAAAGATTTAATTTTAGCTACTAATTTTAGTTACTGCTATTGTATTAGTATAAGTAATAGGACGGAACAAAGCGTATAAAGGTTTTTATTGCGTCTGAAATCGTAAAAGATGTTAACAGAGGTTCTGTGTTATATGGTCTCAATGTCACAGCGAACCGTAGTTCGCCGAATATTTGGCAAAATTCCTTTTGTTAGGAAATTTTTTTCTTTCTGCGACGCAGATACGAAAGATCTATTTTTAAACGGCCCTTTCAGAAAATGCGATTCCGACAATTGTCGAGAGCATGAAGGGACTTGGACTCTGCCGTTTGGTTTTCAAGGATTTTCAGGGGCGATTTTCGTGGAAATTTTACCGAATAACAAAGGAGTAAAAGAAAATATCGGCGAAAACATCTCCGAAAGAAACATCTCTCTCTCTCTCTCTTTCTCTCTCTCTCAGTTTACCTGAGTTCGGGGGATCAGCTGTTCCTTGGCCTACCTGCTTGGGGTTTTGAAATTGGGGGAGTATCCCGCTTCGAGACTTCTCCCAGCGTTTCAATTGCTCCATCGCCTTTCTCGCCCCTGTTGATTCGTTCTCGAAATTATGGATTTGCTCGGCTCTATTTTAAACTCGATGGACAAACCGCCGTCGATCAGTGAACAGCAGAAGAAATTAATGAAAAGTGAGTTATTTGTTTTTGAAGTCTGAGGTTATACTCAGGTTTGGTTCTGACTCAACTTTAGGGGATGACCCCTGCATTTCTTGGACACGCTTTCTCTCTCCATTTCGCTTCTCAGTACTGATCCCTCAGGCCCTATATTCCAATCATTGATTTCACTCGATCAACTCAAATCAAATTTCGATTTCGGAATTTCAACCAGTGTATGTATTCGCTTCACCCTTATATCGTAGGCCTGTTTAGTAGCATTCTGTCACCAATAAAGAATCACTCAGGCATGATGGCTACTGACAAAGCGAACTGTCAACATTGCCATAACAGTGACAGTGCTAACATGATGCTTCATTGTTTTTTCTAAACAATCGAAGGAATAGGTGACTTTTGACAAGACCGAGAGGTCGGGGTAATTCTGTGGATGTTAATGAGGTTTACTGCTGGATGTTAATGGTAACGGCCTGCATTCTTATATGGATGCAACAATATCAAGTTTTAACTATTATTGCTGATAAAATATCAGTTTTTTTTAACCTAACATGTTTGTCATTAATCTTGCTGTTTGTAGCCTTTAAATTAGTGAAAAAATAGAATAATTTCACCCTAAATTCAATCTAATTTATAAAATGACACATGTTTATTTATTACATTTTCTTCTTATTATTAATTAATTTTTTTCCGGCCTGAAGGTTAACCTGTGTCCTACAGAATGTGTTATATGCCCCAAAAATAAATTGAATTTTTCCCATAATTTTTCAGGACAGCGAGACGAACAGCTTTCGAAGCAAAGGGCCGAGAAAGAAAAGCTGAGGAAGTTCAGGGAGAGTGTAAGTTGGATGTAATTTATCGGGAATTCGATTTTTATCTTTCTCGCATTGACATAATTTCGTATTTCAACAAATCGGTTTTTCTCACCAGAGCTTGCGAATTTTTATGAAATACTGTGCACACAATTACCAATGAAAACTTCAATGCAACCACTTTGTCTTATTATCAGTTTTTTGATTCCAATTTTTCCCATCATTTTAAGCCAACTAAAACAAAACTCAACTGTGTTTAAAATTAAAATAATTGTAAGGAAAATTTATTCAGCCTGGGTTTTGAGCCCAATAACATTTAACTTATGTTAGGCACCATTTGTTTCTTATCCTGATTTCCATTAGGTGAAGCAGTCATTATAGAACAAAGTCTCAAATATAATGCACAGTATTTTGGAATTATATGAAGTCCCCTTGTAATCAACTTTGTAGGAAAAATGATTTATATTTCTCTTATTGTTTTTCTTTTTTCTTCAGACTGAAAATCATCTTACAAAATTCCTGAGAGATTCGAGCAGGAAAAGACTGAAGTTTCCGCCCTTCGATCAAGTCCTTAGAGGAATCGTGTAAGTCCCTTCAGAAATTAGTTTAAGGTCATCGTTAGTAGATTAAAAACAGGTAATAGATGACAATTATTGAAGTGTTTTATACTGATACGAGATTAACTGTTATAATGGCTGCAGTAGAAAAGGGTAAAAACCCTTCCATTATCCCACCAATATTGGAGAATATATAAATGAATATGTTCTCTAAAAAGGGCAACAACAGAAATAAGAAAACAAAGGAGAATCGAGAGGTCACTGCTACAAGAAATATGGCGGATAAGACAGGAACCAGTTGATATTACCTGAGACATTGTTTTACTGTTTGAGTTTTTTTTAATTGAGCAAAACCAAAAAATAATTTGACTTGTGACCTTTTTCCGTTTGCAGGCACGAACTAGCTGAGGAGGCTGGAATGACAGCATATTCTTTCGGCCAGGAGGGAATTGACAGGTACATTATTGTCTACAAGAAGGAGGATCCACCTTCTGAAGATGAACTAACTGTTCTTCGACGAGGTGAACAGTGGACAGAGGCCAAAGCGAAACAGATGGCCGAGCAGGTAAAAAAGCGGAATTTTAGTTTAGAATACCCGTTTTCTGGTCTGTCAGGGGTTGGAATACTGTACATTTCCTCTGTTCCTACCTCCTCTCACCGGTTTCATCTTTTGCTAGACCGGTTTCGGCCTGCTCACCATCTTCAGTAGCGGTGTTAGTCACTTTGGATGTTTTTTGGGCATCCTCACTGCACTGTCACTGTCACTTTTACTGTGCTGGTTGTCTGTTTGTCGTGTGTATATATGCGTGTCTTGTCATTGTGTTTTTATTAGATGATTTTTTGACCGATAATCAGACAAAGACTTAAGCCAATTAACAATATCCCTCCCAGAGAGAAACAACATTCTCCAAAAACACAATAACAAGACACGCATGTATACAAACGTCAAACAGACAACCACCATAGTACAAGTGACAGTGACAGGGCAGTGAGGATGTCCGAAAAACATCCAAAGTGACTAACACCACTACTGAAGATCTACACGCAAATTCTACGGTACAGACAGTTCCTGCAGTGCATTTCTAAACCCTGTGTATAACTCGAATTGGTAACCTAACATACCTCAAAGTGAAACCTACCTGAAAAGTTCAATAATAAAGTATAAATAGATTAATAACTAAATAAAAAATACAAACACTGTCCCAACAACAAATCACATGAAACATCAATAAATTCTTAAAAATCATGCAGTAATATAGAATTAAACATTTTGTATGGATGAATTTTTTTGTATAACAAGTCCAAAGTGACATCTGTATTTCCTTGGTCCTACAGCAGCTTTTGGGTTTGGTTATTAACCCTTCCAGTTTTATTTGTAACCTTCTGAAAATCTCCTTTGTCCGTAAACTTTTGCCTGTTAGTTTACTTTAGGGGAGAATAAAATATTGACTGCTGTTATGACAATTGTATTATAAAAAAAAAGCTTTGATTACCTTTTACGTATAATGCAAATGTAAACATAAAATGTAGTCATTAGATTGATGCCTCATTATTTGGTTGAAATTAGCCAGCAGGCATATTTTGAATTACCCTTAGAGCTGGATATCTATTATAGCAATAATTTTTCATTTAATTTGAAATGATTTAAATTTTCACTGGAGCTCGCTTAAAAGGTATATTAACCTGTATTAATCTGTAGATACTTTCTTCATATTACCTGCAATCGGGGTAATGACTCTGAGGTTGAAAGAAAACTAACAAAATTGTCATAAATCTTTCAGGCACTGGACTTTAAAACGTCGCGATTGTTTAATTTAGCCCAGTTTTTTTTTATTTAATTTATTTTTCAGAGGGAAAGGCAAAAAGCCGAAGCCGCAGCGATGTCGGATAGAAAAGAGGAATTCACGCCCAACAGTAATTATCGAGAGAAATATCAACACCTGATTGGTCTCGAGGCTGCAAAAGATGCCGCAAGGATCACCCAGACGAATAAACAGTACGGTTTCGGTTAGTATTTATATTTTATTACAAGCGAACATAAAATTCAAATTTAAACTACAAATTATAAACAGCAGGTGTAATTATTATTTGATAGTCTCAAGTTTGGTCAATCAATATATACGAATGACTCTTTTGAACGATGGTTTTGAACTAGTCAGAAATATGACTAATGATCAATTAATATAAAACTAAATACATTAATAAAATTATAAATTATTAATATATTACTAGAGCAAAATAAAACTAAATTTAATTAAATCATTTCAGGAAGAAAAATATAAAACAATTTAAAAAATTAAGTAGCAATTGAATTGACCTCCAATTTGAATTGAACTACAGTTATAGGTTTTAATTAAAATAATAGCATTTTTTTATTGATTCAAAAAAGTAGAATTACAACTGTTTCATTTAGGATTCAATACAGGGTTCCACCAAGACATCCAACATCGCTCGCATCCAGAGATTTCAATCAAAAGTCCTTCGCACCATCCTCAATGCTCCCTGGTATGTTTCTAACCAAACAATCCACCATGACCTCAACAATTCCAGGTTCTTGAAGTTCCTCTCTTACCCATCCACTATCCCCGCCACGACGGATTAAACGCCACTAGTCAAATCGTGTCAAAAAGCGCCATCATTGGGTGGTTTCTTTATCGAGACAAACACGTGAAAAATATACATGTACCAATTGCACCTATAACTGTAAAAGTTGATTGTGCAAAATAAAAAAAAGTAAAAAAAAAGGATTCAATACATTTAAATTAATTTTTCATTTCGTGTGAACTCAGAGGTTGGTGGTTTGATTCCGCCTAGAATGCCATCGATGTTAGTTCATAAGTTAGTTATAAGAAGGGGATAAATAATCGGAGAAATATGTATCACGTCCCCGCATATCTGCCACTGGTATGATTCCAGGGAAAAATGAAAACATTTTTAATATTCGTTTTCGTTAAAACCTTATTTTTAAAAAAATTTGTTTCCCATACAGTTCCCAGTGAGAATAAGAAAGATCACAGGTCGATTGAACAGACTCTCGCCGACATCCAAAGCAAGAAAAAACGAAAGCTGAACCATGAGACACAACATGAACAGAATACGACGTGATCATAGTTAAATTTCCTTTCTAGCAATTAATTCTTTTTTCGTTCCTATCTTCTCTCTTTTAATCCTTTTCTCTCTCACTCACTGTCTTCTACTTTATTTTACCTTTCTTCTTGATAATTTATTCACAAAATATATAAGTGTATATTTAAATGGATTGCCGAACCGCAAATCGATTTAGCGCAAATCTGTGATTGGGAATGAACAAATCTACAAGTGTACCGCCCGAAGAGCTCCCCCCCGTATGAATTAGAATTGACTGTACAAATAAATTTAATAAATAAAATGGATTGTTGAAAGTTTGTTATATTTATTTAAACTTTACACTCTCTTTGGTTGTTATGCAATCAAGTTAACATTCAGTGTAATATTTATATATTTACAAATAATTTGGTACATAAAACAATATATATCCTACTGGGGACTCCTACTGGAGAATTAAATGGAATTCCAGGCGCTCCATACATATACTCCATATATATATATATATATATATATATATATATATATATATATATATATATATATATATAATAAAAAGTGTATTATTTAATATTTTAGACAATTATATTTATGCTGTACAAAAATGAACAAATAATAATAGTAACTTTATTAATTGAAAATAAATTTTAATTATCATATATAATTTTTTTATTAAATATATTTAATATATTGCCTGGGGAGGTCCCAGGTAGGAATCTGGGTGATGTGGGGACTAAAGTATAATAATAAATTTATTTATGACAAGATTCATATTTATAAAACATACATGAGTCTGAAATCGAGAACCAGTGAAATTAGGTGAATTTACTCGACAAGCATCCACGGATACCGGTCATAAAATCAAAATAAATGTTGAAGTAAAACTGAGAATTTGCATAAACATAAAATAAAGTTTATTATTTGTCGTTAAATAATTTATTGTCTGACTGAGAAGAAGCTGCAATTTGATTCCCGATAATTTATTTGGGGCGAGTCGCTCGCGTAAAATTTACGCTTGGAGAAAAACCGGATTTTTGTATTAGGAGAACATGAGGGGACAGGAGGTCGACGACTAGGTCCTCCTGATACATCGGGGAACTAGTTCGGGCGGCCGCCGCTAGATGGCGCGGGCCGTACCGCAAAAGGACGTTCGTATCGGGAGCACAAGGCGCCGTAGGAGGTCGACTAGTTGGCACCCCGGATACAACGGGGAATTAGTTCAGTCCGCTGCCGCTAGATGGCGCTGGCGTCCCGAAATCGGTCGTCGAAGCTCGACGATTTGCCGCCAAACGGCGCGCGCTGTACCGTCCCGTGAAATCGATCGAATTTCACAGCGCCCCATCCGCCTACTGATGCTACGAAAATTCCATTTTCCCCCCCAGTTCGTACATTCAACGAGTATGACTCATCTGACCAAAGTTGTTCAGAAAATGATTCTGTATCCTACTGAATATTGGCCCCCACAGATTAAAATAAGTTGCAATAAATTATGAATTGAAGTTTTCTTAAAAAATTTCATTTTTATTTTGTGGGTGATATCTGCCTACAGGCAATTCGTTTGTGGCATCATTGGGTGCTCAAAACTTATTCAGAAAACATCATGGTCGCACAATAAAGGAAATGAAACAAATAAAATTTATACAACAAATTTATTATTATAGTAAGAAAAATACAAATACATTTTTTTACATTTCTTATAATTAAATTCTGTGGAAATATTTCCTCTTTATATATATGTATCTCTATCTAATAATTAATATTTAACATTTTTCCAGCATCTTCTTTACTATTTAAGTAGCACATTTTTACCCAGTGTTTGATTACAAATTTTATTTTTTTATGTCACACTTTCATGCAAAATTAGGAAATGTATATATATATATATATATATATATATATATATATATATATATATATATGTACATATACTTGGAACTAGAATATTAAAAATATGTCTCGAACAGGACTTCATTATTGGAGAGCAGTAGATAATTTTTTAAACTAATTTTATTTACACAACCTCAATCCTCATTTGATTATTTAATCATTGTAACTCAAGGTATTTAATGCGAAATTAACATGTTCTGTACGCACAGTGACGGATAAATACAAGCCATAAAATATATATTGAATGTTTGAGCGATTGTGAAATGTTTGATTGCTGTTTTGTAATATTATTAAATTTTGGCAATTTAGAATAACAAAAAAAATTATCGCATCACTATATCATTGCAGAATTATATTTTTCATGACAAAATCATGAAAGTAGAATTACATCAATTTATAGTATTAATATTTTCTTCAACAACAGAATGAATGGTTGAAATTGATTGTCCCAAGAATATTAATTGCACATGGGAATTAAGCCTAAGCTTTCAAGGCTCTTTTGTAAACAGTACCTTTTAGAAGCTTAATCCACTGAAATGGAGGCATATTTTTTTTTAAATAAAAAAATGGCGGTTGAATTTTTTTCCAAATCTGGTTCATCTATGAGATGAAGTCAGGCAAGTAAATTAATGCCTCATGATATGAGACCTAGGCACATTTGTAGTTTTGAAAAATAATCCTTTCGCACAGAATTAAACCCAATAATAATACTTTCTCTTCCTTACATATTTGTTACAAAGACAAAGTAAATAAAAGTAAATTTACTAGTTTTGGGAATTGTAGTTACTTGTAATATCAGGTGTGTCAAACTAGAGTAGCCTGTGATGCCCAGAAGTGAAATGAATGAATCGAATATTTCATTTTTAAATAAAATAAGATTTATACAAACTATATTGTAATTACTTATATTCTGTAGATCGAAACAAAGTTTTAGTTTTAGCATTACTTATACTACTGAATCCGGAATCAATATATTTTTAAAAAATCACATAGTGGCCCCCGGCAGAAGTGAGTTTGATGCACCTGCTCAATATTATTAATCTCATGAGGACTGCGTCATTTATGGATTTAAATCAGGATTGAAGGCACACTAATGGGCCGTATGCCCCTTTTAGTCCCAAGTACAATTTGGGGGATTTCTTCAGTGTACAGAAAAGAAATATACAGTCCCTTCGATATAACACGTCGGCTTTTTACGTTGACCTCTTCCTGGACGTTGTCCTGCTGAACTCCTCGAGGTTCTCGACGTTCTCGTACTCGGAGGCCGTCCCGTCGTCGTAGTAGGCGTAGTCGTAGGCCGCGTCCTGCTGGCTCTTGGTCGGGGAGTTGGCGGCGAAAGGCCTCGGCTTGCCGGTGGTCGTAGTCGTCAACGGCCTCCCGGTGGTTGTCGTGGTCGCGGTAACGGCGGGTACGTCGTAGGCGGCGGAGACCGAGGTCTTGTAAGTGTTTCGGACGCGGTTGAAGGCACTCTGGGCCAGGTTCTGGCTGGGCGCTGTCTTCAGGAACTCGTCCTTCTCCTCGATACGGGCCTGCGGCGGTTGGACGCCGACTGCCGCCCCGAGGTTGATCCTGTACAGCTTCTGGGTCTCGTAGTTGTTGTTCGTCTCCTGGCCCTGTTCGTAGTTGTAGTAGTCGTCCTGCTGCTGCGGCGCCTGAGTCGTGGAAGCGGCCAAGTTCGCCCTCTGGGTCTCGAAGTAGTTTGGCCTGTAGGTGGTGCCCTGGTAGTAGTTGGACTTGAGCGTTGTCGGACTCTCGTAGTAGGGTTTCACCGTCGTCGCCAGACTGGGGGACAGAAGACATAACTCGTTTAGAATGTTTTGTGGTCTGCGAGGGGTCGGAATATCGTGGACTTCGCTCGTGGTCCGGTCTTTCACTAGACCGGTTTCGGCTGCTCCCCATCATCAGTTAGTCACTTTGGATGTTTTTTGGACATCCTCACTGTACTGTCACTTGTACTGTTAGAGTACAGTGCAACATTTGTACCAAAGTGACTGACACCGCTACTGAAGATGGCGAGCTAGTCTAGTGAAAGACCGAACCGGCGAGAGGAGACAGAAACAGACGAAATCCACGACAGACAACTGTTCAGTGGATGGGATTTTTTTTTTTGGAATACCTGTGAAGGTTTCCGCGACCGGAACTTGATCGTTATATTTAAATTTAAAAATGTATAAACTTTCTACAATTTATATATAAATATACCTGAGTTGCCGGGAGGATAGTTGAATTTGCGACGTCAGGAATGTACCGAGGGAAATCCCATGAAATATGATAGCTATCGAGAAATTTCACTAGTATCACTAAATTGCTTTCAGTAATTTGGGAAGAATATCGGTTGGCAGGGGTTGACCTGCATTAATCCCGTATTTGGAAACCACCCTGGAGTGTGCTCCTGGAGTGGACAACACCGGATAGGTCACTCTGACACAAGGGGACGCTTGTCGGGCATCCTGTCTGCACTTGTTTAGTTTGTCGTGTCTATATCATAATATTTCATAAAAAAAGTACCGATAATCATAAACAAGTTTTAAACGTCACCTTGTGGGGGCGGTGTAGGTCTGCCAGTTTGGCTTCTGAGTTGTCGGTGTGTTGTAGGCCTGCTGCCAGCTGTTACTGCTTGGTTTCACGGTGGTAGGAGCGTTGTAGGCCTGCTGCCAGTTGTTACTACTGGGTTTCACGGTGGTAGGATCGTTGTAGGCCTGTTGCCAGTTGTTACTGCTGGGTTTCACGGTGGTGGGAGCGTTGTAGGCCTGCTGCCAACTGTTACTGCTGGGTTTGACAGTGGTGGGAGCATTGTAGGCTTGCTGCCAGCTGTTACTACTGGGTTTGATGGTTGTTGGGGCATTGTAGGCCTGCTGCCAGTTGTTACTGCTGGGTTTGACGGTGGTAGGAACATTGTAGGCCTGCTGCCAGTTATTGTTGGGTTTGATGGTCGTAGGAACGTTGTACGCCTGCTGCCAGCTGGGCTTCTGCGTTGTCGGGGCTACTGTTGTCGTATAGTAATTCGGAGTATGAGCCTCGTTCGTCCTGTAGAATTGTGTCCTTTGCGTGACCGCGTTCTGGTACTGGTTCTGGGTGCTCGAGTACTGGTTCCTGGACCTCTGGTAGGCCTCGGTGGTCGCCTGCTGCTCCTGCTGGGCCTTCTGGACGTGCTGCCCCCTGAAGTTCCTGTTGCCCAGACCGCGCTCCCTGGGACCCGGGGTACGGTAGGCCTCCGTCGTCGTCTGGACGGTCTAAAACAGTAGCCATTATAGTAAACAGACGACAGATATTACAGAGCACAAAGTTACATAAGTTGAAAAAATTGCCTAAATTCAGGGGTACTCCTGATAACAGGTGCGAGATAACATTTTTCCTTCTAGTCTTAACCCATTTCAGGGCTAAAGTTAATATCCACGACGCGCAAATCTTGTTTACTCATAATATTTGTTTAATATCTCTTAATTAATAATCTCTTATATTGTTTTCAATTTTTTAGGTAAAAAATTTAACGCTTATATAATACCGCATAATCCCGCGATATAGACTCTTTCATACACTTTTATAAACACTTCCTATGGTCTTAACCCTCTATGGGCCAGTCTAACTTTCAGTTCGCATTTCAATTTATGGAGATTTTACCAAATAATTATAGCTTTTTTCGTGAGCTAAAAATAGCGGATAAATCGTAATCCTATAACGTTGTCAAGACAACCAATATCAATATTAATTTTGTTTTCATTTGCATATATAGATTTATAATTGCTGATTTTTCGTTCCCCCAAATTTTTTTTATTTATACTGAAAGTTCGGCCCATAGAGGGTTAAACTAAAATACCTAATTCCCGCGATATTGTGAAAAATCCTCGGTACAAAATTATTAGATATATAACAAAAAATACACGATGTAGTGAGTCCAGGATAATTGAACAGTTATATGGCGAGGGTCGACTGTATATTGTTTTTTCCTTCGATGTTATTACCTAATAATTTTCATCCGCCGTAAGTTATATTCGTGTCATTTAATTGGTTAGCGGCTATTGCGATCGGATTCACAGGGTGATTTCGCAAGGCTTTTGCGGGAAAACACCGCTGTTCCCATCGCTCAATTTTTATGCCCGAAAATATCCCATACCCTAATTTCGCCAAATTAATTTGGCCGGAGACTTTAATTTGAAGCGCTTGCGTTTCGGTACAATGTACCAATTAATAGCTGGTCCGTCGCTGGGAGAAATTTAGAAAGACACGTTTACAAGACTAATGAAATAAATCCGGACGTCTGTAAATAAGATAAATACTTTGCGCAAACGTAATTTTTATTTTTGCAATCGCACCCACCTGTTGTGTTGTGGGTCTCTTGGGAACCAGTTTCCTGACCGGGGCTTTGTTCACCGTCTTCTTCTTCGGTTTGTAAAGCTCATCCTTGCCGAAGTCCTCATCGTCGCGGCCTCCTTTATTCGAAAAGAAGTTGCCCGACTGACTTCCCCTGTAAAAAAAAAAGGACTCGGGTAATTATCGATAATTTAATGTATTGATTTTCGCCACCGGATTGCAACAATTGGTTATATTAACCCTCTATGGGCTTTCAGGCCACACTTCAATTGATCGAGAATTTACCTAAAATTATAGCTTTTTTCGTGAGATGGCGGATAAATCTTAATCCTATAACGTTGTCAAGACAACCAATATTAATATCAATTTTTTTTCATTTGCATATATAGGTTTATAATTGCTGATTTTTCGTTCCCCCATTTTTTTTATTTAAAATAAAAATTCGGCCCATAAAGGGTTAAGATCAATGTTTAGCGATGGGTTAAAATTGTCTTACTTTCGGTTGAGCCACTGGCCAATAGATAACGCCACACGTCGAGCCTGCATTGTAGCGCTATCTTTCGGTGATCATTGAAATCACTTCAATATATTCAAAATTTTTTACATTTTTAACATAAAAAAAAATTATAGATTCAAAATTGATGAATTTTGTTATGCAATTTTAGCCAAGAAATTAATTGTTACATTATTACTGCTAACATTTTAATTCTCAAATTAAATTTATACTCTAAGGCAGGATGTGTTGTTAAGTATAGAGGAGAGTTCCATAATTTGTTTTCTTAATCTGAAATTATTTATGTGTCTGTGTCTAACCATAATTTTGTCATTGTATCTCATAAAAAGGTTTATAATTTAACGCTTTTCACAATATTATGAGTTATTAATGAGTTTAAATATTTTATTTAAATATATATATTTGATGGAATCCCATACCTTAGTAGGTCTTTAGCGACGTTTTCGCCTCTATCTGATCTCTGCTGGAGGTAGACGTTGTCCTCAACATCGGAAACGGCGTTATTCAAGCTCACTGCTCTGACTCGGCTGCCGCCTTCGCTTCCTAGATTGACGATAACAAATTAAAACTTTTCAAGGAAAACAAATCCAATACAAATCTTACAATAAATACATTTACTTACAAATACAATATAATTGGAAAAGTGTTGACATCGCGACAAAATAATTTAAAATCATTTCGGCCGGAATTTCAGTAGCATTTGTTTTTATTTTACATTCTTGCGCAAAACTGTGAAGGCTTCTCGCCATTTTCAGTAGGGTCTTGTCAGTTAATTACCTAGGTTATTTCTGCCCCAGTACTATGCCTCATGTCTGCACTATTACCTATTATACTTCTTCCAACAAAAGACCGAACAAGGTCAGAGAGACAAAACGTTATAAAATATAAACCGTAATTGAATATTGAAAAAAAAAATTCCCGAAAAATAAGAGAATTTACCCAGCCTGTAAAGGTCGAAATTGTCCGAGTAGAACAGTGTCGAGGTTTCACAATCGATATTGTACCAATCGTCGCAAATCTGGTTCTCCTGGTCGAAAGAGGTGTCGTTGGGGCAGAGGAACTTGAAATCCTGAACCTGGAAACAACCGAAAAAAAGAATATATAAAGGATAATGTTCATAAGAAAGATACTTGATGGGCAAGGGGGGTTCGGAATACAAAAGCTCGCAATGCTGATTCCCATTTTACTCACCTGTTTATGTTTTACAAGATATAACTAATATTACTGTTATTGTTTTCATATATCTCATATAACTCCCCGTTATATAACCCTTTTTTCATATACGTATGTATATATTAATAAAAATATATGACTGAGTAGCTTGACATATATGATTAGAATTCCCGGTAATTAAGGGATACTTTTCCTCGTTTCCTAGCAAAGCTACCAACCGCTTGGAGACGTCCTTAAATATATCAATGTAACGACAAATGCGAAGAAGAAATATTTTTAAACAGTGTTTAATTATTGTTCATTTTGTTGTTAATTATTGTTTATTTTGTTGATATTCTGGGAATACGTTTCCTAATCATAAAATCTTGTGGTCGCTGAAACGTTAATGTTAGTTAAACTTTGGCTTGGTCCTGTAACAAGGAAGTTGCACACAACGCTCAGCTATTTTGAATCAGCGCGTAATAATAGACGCTTTTAATTATATGTGCTGTAGGCAAACAGCAGGTGGTCATCCCGGTAGCTTTGCCAAGTCCGTGACTTGATTGAAGTCCTCCCCCCTCAACGGGGACCTGGGGGTCCTTGAGAACCAACGGTACCTGAAAACTGGTACTCATACTTCCTATTCAGCCGAACGCGTCTGGACGATTACCTGGAATTATTTAGCAGCGATGTTCGATGCCAAGTTATTTCAATATAGCATTCCTAGGTTCGTTGCCTAAGCATATCGGGTTGCCAGTGTACCCATTTCAATGGTGCAGTTATCAAAACAATATTACCGGCCTCCCTCCTACCGTTAGGTAGGATATCTGACGAAATTGACTATGTTGTACCGTTTCGCAAAGAAGTACCCAGAGAGGCTACAAATTCTGTCGAGTTTACAAATCTGTAAAAATGTGTTTCGGAGATCTTATAGACTTATACAGAAGTGGGAAGGATGGTAAGATGGGCGGATGGCCGATACGAAAGTGCGTCAGGGGAATGTACGCATTCTAATATTAAGCGCCTCCATTTCAGCTATCAAGTAGGACTTGGGGCGATCCGAAGCCCGCGTGGACTTTCTAAGCCGGCCGGGGTACTTTGCGTAACAGGCGGCCCGTTTAATATTTCACGGAAAAACGAAAGTGAAAGGACGCTGATGGATAGCGGAGAAATTTTTCTAAAACCTGCGCTGACCTCGGGGCGTCGAAGATGGGCCCTCGGGTCCTTGAACTTTCAGCGTTCCGGGACGAGCGTTTTCCCGGGGGCCATTCGCTAATTCAACCGGTTAATAGTTCTGAGGCTCGAGGCTGTTTGAAATATAATAATTGCCATGATAAATTTAAAAAAGAGACGTATATTTACGACGTGTACCGTAGATTTGTGTTTCTGTCTCCTCTCACTGGTTTGCTAGTTGCTGTTGGTATTTTGCTAGACCGGTTTCGGCTGTTCGCCATCTTCAGTAGCGGTGTTAGTCACAGTTGGCACTTTGGATGTTTTTCGGACATCCTCACTGCACTGTCACTGTCAGTTGTACTGTGGTGGTTTTCTGTTTGCCGTCTGTAATATGCGTGTCTTGTTATTGTGTTTTTGAGGGATTTTGTTTGTCTTGTTTGACTTGAGACTAACCCGACAAAGACTCCCAACCCCTCCCCCCAAACTTAAACAAGACAACCTCCACAGTACAAACACACGAAATGTACGGTATTCCAACCCCTCGCAGACCACAAAACAGGTATTCTAATCTACGGTGTTGACAATCTGTTCTACCTTTTTGAATACACAGCAAAATAAATATAATATATTTATGCAGCAATGTTCAAGTTGGGGATTGGATTTGAGATGTTTAAATTTGAACCAATTCAATGTTGGATAGTCAAGAATTATAAACAAAGACAAGCCCGACAAAGACTTAAGCCAATTAAGAAAATCCCTCCCATCCAAAATAAGCCAAACAACATCCCTTGTTAGCGGGGACGCTAACAACTGACTCGCGAAACGCGAACGACAGGTCCACAAAACAGGACCCAGTTTAGAACTTTCGTCCTGGAAACTGTGTTCTGGAAAACGATAAACAGTTATTATTATCCACTGAGCCTGGAGAGGGAGCGCGGGAACCACCGACAGTTGCGAAATCCGGCCGCAACTTTAAATGAGCCCCGTTGCATCAACGAGCATGAAAAACGTTTAAAGGGACGGAGAAGCGGCGGAGAAGCGCCATTGAGCATTAGAAAAGTTCTTCTGTCGGGTTGCGCAACGGGCCCGCATAAAAGAAAGAAAAAACACGCCCCCCCACCTATTGCGTAATCCTGTCGTGAGACCGGTTATATTGATTATACCGGAGTTACTCAGTCACAGTTGGCTATAATACGGCGGTCATTAAAAGTATTTACGATTACGCAATTTGTATTAATGTACAAGCGTTACAGGTACAGTATTGACGCGCCGCCGATATCGGAATTATTTATAAATATAAATTAATCGATAACATTAATATAATTATATTAAAGTTCATCGACACACAATCTCCTGCTATTTTCCGCGCATTTATTCAGTTCTAAGCCGGACCCGGGGTTTTTAGCTTCTCGCCAACCTCAGTAGCAGCCTCCCGTTAGTAATACTTAGTGTACTCTCAGGGCGAATATGTTTTCCACCTTTTTAGGAGTACAGGAATACTCATCGACGTTGCGGGTATAGTATACACAAAGCGCCGTTATTTGGCGGTAGAAATTGCAGTTGGGGAATCGGGTTTTTAATGGAAATATTAACGAAACATGTATAATTACTGCGTAAAATATACCGTATACATTTATACGAATAACTGTTAAACGTGAGATGTAAGTATTTCTTTGCAGTAAAAATGTATTAAATATCAAACGGATCGCTCACAATTCTTATATTAATTCTTGTTGTATTTTATCTCAGTTCAAATCTGTTTCGTATTCTCCCTACGACATCAGTAGTTGGTAATGTAAGAGGGTAATGATCGATCATTATAACGATGGATGATTAGCAATAAAATCAGTGGTTCATGATTAAAGTATCGATCACGATCGATGATTGATCGCCCAAGTTTCACTTTGTCGATAGACGGCAGATCGCAACTTTAAATTCAAGCCGTGGACTAATTCACCGTATGACTGGTCTGTGACTGTGATAGATGGAGAAACGGGAGTTAATAGATGATTCTTAATAGATGATTCTTCAAATTGTCACTCAAACGAGGGAGTAATCGGTTTGAATTTTCAAACCCGACTATATACACCGAAGGTTTCCTCATCAGAGTTATACCGGTTCGCCAAGTTATAGATTTCATTTATATCGCCAAATAATGTAGATCATGTACTGTAGATAATTTATTGCAGATCGTTTACTGTAGATCGTGTACAGTTGATTGCGTACTGTAGATAAGTTATTATAGATCATGTACTGTAGATCATTTATTATAGATCATGTACTGTAGAACATGTACTCTAGATCATGTACTGTAGATCATTTATTGTAGATCTTGTACTGTAGATCATGTTATTTTCCAAAAATCTAAGTAAATTTCAACGTCCAAAGTTACCCAATTTTCCGTGTTCACGTGCATGATCTACCCGTCCCGCCATCTTTGCTACAACCCTTCCATTTTCGATAGCCTGTTAAAGAACACCATCGAACAAAATTTAATACATCGCTCAAATCTTACCGTTATTTGGTGGTAGTGTTTTCTCAATATTCTGAGTTTAAGCAATCCAAACCTCCCAGGGCGGTATAAGCGCCACCGGCCTAGAGATCTCCTCGTTCTTAAGACTGAATTCCGCAATTCTACTCATAACCGCGAATGCTGTACAATAAATGAAAAGAGAAAAAGAAGCACCGAGTGTACTTACTCCTAGGCCGGGCACTCTGACGCAGACGTGGAACATCTGGCAGTCGGTCTCCGGGTCGGCGTAGTACCCTCCGATGATCTTGTCCCGGCAGTTGAACGAAGTCGTCGGCATCTGCTCGAGGCTGTAGTTCGGCGGCCGCTTCTGGCCGTCGCTAAGCCCGATGACACCTGGAAGAAACAAATATCATGTATACGGTCATGTATATACAGATATCGTCCCTCTTATCCCACTCAATCGGCGAGGGTTCCGGAACATAAACCGTATACATGGCGTATAATAGAATGTTCCACACCCGGATATTCGGCACATCATAATGCTTATAACTGGGAGGATGCTGGGAGGAGACCTTTCACAAAAACGCATATCTATATATACAGTCGTCCCGCGTCTATAGCTGGCTTTACATTACCACCAGCCGGTAGACGAACATTTTTCTCTCTCTTTGATTGTTGCAACCATAAAAAATACAATAAGCAACATTGATACAAGCACTAACCATAGTGAACAACAATGGAGGAGAAACCCACTGGTTTTTTTAAGTATTACATTTTTTTTAAACCTTTAGGTCTCGTGGCCACTTCCTTTTCAGGCGTCTGTAGGGAACGTTCGGAATGTCGGAGAACTTTATATTTGTATTATAGTTTATATATATATATATATATATATATGTAAATTAAGAATTTATAGCCCATAAACACATCCTACACTCTTAAGCCTACAGGGGTATTCACCAATGAATATGCTATACAACTTCCATACGTACAAGTCATCTTCTACTCAGCTGCACGCTACGTATTTTATTTGATTCAGTATATTTTTACTATATTTTAATTATTATTTTTTAAACTATTCTTTTTATGGTAGAAAAAATTCTTATTTTACCGCAAAAATAATTAAAGTAATAAATGTTTACAAATACCAGTAATGCGCAAAATCCCGCGATAATGCGACAAATCCATGAATGAGACTACGAAAAGTGAACCGACATATATATATTGAGATACTTGAACGCGTCAGAGCATGGGAACAAAATAGTCGAGCGTACACAGATAATCCAACCTGTGAAGATGTTTCGATTAGAGTTACAAAAGGTTCTATGCCTACAACTTTCTACGTCGTCGGCTGGTTATGTAACCGGTGGTGGGACCTCGGGTCTTTATATTTTATGTGGATATTGAGCGTTTCTCATGTGGAAGTGAAAGTGGACGAATATGAACTACGATATGTCTGGTTTTAGTCCAAAATATTTAAAGCGGGGCTAAAAAATTAGTTCGGACCTTGATTTTAAAGAACCCCAACAATTTGGTTCGGAATAGCCGTTCGGTGCGGTTCGGACAGTTTTTTGGAACAGTTTCTTTCCAAGTTTTTAATCCACAAGGGTGAGTTAGGATATAATTGAGAGGATATACGGAGATATCCCGAAATGGAATAACACGTATTCAAAAACAAAAATAAAGATATAAACGACGGACAAGGGATAAGCCCGCCGATCGAAAAGTGGAACCGACATTCTCAAATCCAGCAACAAGAGAACAAAGACAGAACATTTATATATATATATATATATATATATATATATATATATATATATATATTTATAAAACGCAAATGAGATCTTCTCCACAATAAAAGTGCAGTGTTAGTGCAGACAAGATGCTCCACAGCCGACCGATACGCCCGTGTGACGAAAGAACTACTGAAGATGGCGAGATGCCAAAACCAGTCTGGCAAAAAACCAAAGCGGCGGATACAGATCAATACGGAATCAATACTTAATAAATAAATGTATTTTTAATATTTTAATATAAACAAAAAGTCAATATTATATCTTAATGTTTCAATATATTATCTCCCCTACATACTGCATACGCCTGAAAAGTGGCTACGAACTGAATAAATAAAATATGGTCTGTAATAAAACTTAACACTTTCCATGGGACATATATATCTATATATATCCGTCCATATATATCATATATATATATATACATACATATATATATACATATATATATATATATACATACATATATATATATATATTATACATACATATATATAGATATATATATAGATATATACATATCGAGAGAGAGAGAGAGAGAGAGATGGGGGAGAGAGAGAGAGAGAGAGAGGAGAGAGAGAGAGAGAGAGAGAGAGAGAGAGAGAGAGAGAGAGAGAGAGAGAGAGAGAGAGAGAGAGAGAGAGAGAGAGAGAGAGAGAGAGAGAGAGAGAGAGAGAGAGAGAGAGAGAGAGAGAGAGAGAGAGAGAGAGAGAGAGAGAGAGAGAGAGAGAGAGAGAGAGAGAGAGAGAGAGAGAGAGAGAGAGAGAGAGAGAGAGAGAGAGAGAGAGAGAGAGAGAGAGAGAGAGAGAGAGAGAGAGAGAGAGAGAGAGAGAGAGAGAGAGAGAATAAAATGTAGTGGGATGCAGCCCCACTAAGCAGTCAGGAGTCAGCGCCACTCCTCGAATTTCGTATCGGGCGAATCGTCCCCTATTTCCAGTGCATTCAGGCCCCGCTTTCCCGGACCAACGGAAAATCGGTTGGAGATAAAAATGGAAAAAAATAAATAAAAAACAGGAAGAAAAATCCGCCGTAAGGATCTTCGGCTAATTGACACCGCCGTGAAAGCTGACCGAGCATTGTTGGGTCGGAGCCCCGAGCTTCCCACGACTTCGCTCCCGTGAGAACTAATTCGTATAATACAGAAAACTCCCCCAAACGAGATTGGCAAATCGGGAAAAGTTTTTAACCGGGGAGAACCGATGAGAATTTAAAAGAAAACTATTTAAGATAGTTAAATTGTTCGTGGGAAGGCCATGGGGGTGCAGTTAGTCAATGTCGAAATTCTAAATACTAAAGCAAATCCCTCAATGTTTTTATGAAAGATTAATTATAAAACGCGAGTAGAGTTTCGGTATTTTATTACCATTTATTACAACTAATTTAATACCGTAGATTTCGTGCGTTTCTGTCTCCCCTCACCGGTTTCGTCTTTTGCTAGACCGGTTTCAGCCGCTCGCCATCTTCAGTAGCGGTGTTAGTCACTTTTGGCACTTTGGATGATTTCCGGGCATCCTCACTGCACTGTCACTGTCACTTGTACTGTGTTAGAGTACAGTGCAGTTTGTACTTGCCAAAGTGACTAAAACCGCCACTGAAAATGGCGAGCGGCCGAAACCGGTCTGGCAAAAGACCAATCCGGCGAGAGGAGACAGCAAAACACGAAATCTACGGTGTTCTGACCACTCGCAGACCACAAAACAGGTATGTTAAACTAACCGTCCTAATTATTTATTACTGCGTACTCCACGAACACAGGAAGAAGACTTCATGTGACAAGGTCTTAAAAATAAATAGAATTGTCTTTTTTTCACAAGAAGATTTTTTAGATTCACAAATTTTTTGAGACGTTGAAGGCGCGGTCCCACTACTTCATAGAGAATAACGCAACAGAGAACAAAATAGTTAAATAAATAAAAAAAATGATGTAATAAAATATATTGTAGTAAAACCTCGGGTAAAGAGTCGGGTATTAATTTAATTAAACATTATAAAAAAATAATGTATAAATTTTCTAAAAGTAATAAAATATGTGATGATTATTTTTTGTTATTTCCATTCAAAATGGACTAGGAAATATTTTGTGATAATTTCTATATCCAACCCATATTTACAAAAATTACGTTTTCTTAACTTCTTTTATTTTCAATAATCTTTCTTTTCACTAAAACCATTCAACAAAAATAAATAAATACATTTTATTCATATAATACGTAAATTCGTCATTTTATTAGACTAAATGAAATGAACTTAATTCCAATTAAAGCGTACGAAATAACATTTTTATACGCTTTATTGGAAAAAAAACTAGTTATTGTTTTTATTTCAAATAAATATTGCCCAAAAATTATTCTGGATTCCTTAGCAAAGATGTTTTGAGAGTTTTACCAGGAGCCAATGAATTCAAACAAAAATGCATGCACTGCTTACAGAACTATCGACTACAGAGGCGTATCGATCGGTGAAAATCTGCAAGTTCAAAATTAATTCTGCTAAGGGCTAATTAGCGAGAGTTTTAAAAGTGTCGGTGTGAAAGTGCGCTTACACAAACGAGGCCTTTGTTCCCAAGTATTGGCAATTGTTCCCAAAATAAACAAGTTACTTTTTCTCTCAGCTAAGCACTCTCCGCGCTTAAAGTTTCAATTTTTAAAGCGCGGCCTAAATTACTCAACAGGCCGAAAGTGGGGCTTACGCATCACACCAGGCGTAATTGTTTTGCCAACCCATATATTTTCCCAAACTAACCTTCAGTTCCATGAATGATTTCAACGTTGGCAGTTTATTCAAATATGCGCCCAGATTTTTACATACCAATTAGCCCAACAAAACTTTTCAACTGATCAATCTTAATTAACATTTCTGAAATATATATATATATATATATATATATATATATATATATATATATATATATATAGTGATGCAATACGATTCTTTTCCACGTTATGAAAACCGAATTCAACTCGTGGCTTCGTCAAAGTGACACTCTCGTAGATAACAAGAACGCTCAGCTCTGGCCGCTTGTTTCCTTCTACAAGGAAATTGTATTCTTATGAATTTTTATTATCATGTTTGTGATTATAAAACCACACCCGACATGTTTGTGGTTTAGAGAAATACAGTGGAAATCGTTCGGTAATCGTCTTTCGTCCAGGGGAACAGGCCGGGTGTGTGTGTGTGTGTGTGTGTGTGTGCTTTGTTAACACCGAATTTAGATATTTCATCCAAGCTAATTAGATTCCTTTTGGAATAGCCGCACGATCCCCTACTGACGATGAGGAGAAGACGAAACCGGTCTGGCCGAACAGGGTGGGAACATAACACGTAATAGCTATAGCATAACTGACATTAAAATTTATATATCAGTAACAAATTGTAGGACCACCTCATGTAAATGACTATATATAGTGAATCATCTGAATTTAGATGTGGGGAATGTTCCCATGACCAAATAGTTTCGACTAACAACTAAACCGTACATTAAGTTATAGTCATTTATATATTAATTACAGATTAACTGTTGTATGGAAATGAACTCACCCAATACTAACGCGGTGAACAGGATCTTCATCGTTGATGAGGTCTGAAATCCTGAAATGAAAAAAAACAACATAAAATTAACGATTCCGAATATGAAAATATTAATTGAGAAAAATGTCTTAGCAGATTGGCGTATGTCACTTTAAATATAATTGAAAAAGTAGACAGTGCTCCACAGGCAACCCGAGGGACGGAAAGTTACTGAAGGTTGCATGGAAAAATGTCTAAAATCGGCGAGCGGAAATCACAAGAATCGTGGCGTTTGGAATTTTAGTGTGGTATGGACAGAGCCCATGGTTAAAATAGTTTTAGCCATAAATATACTTATCTATTAGTAAGAAGAAATACTGTACAATAACGCGTAAACTTGGCTCTGGGAATACTACGAAATGAGATGAATCGTGTATTTTGAGATTTTAAAGAAACATTGTGACACAGCGTTGTTTATTGTTTTTAAAACATTTTTCCTGTTTAAAATTGGAATTAAAATGCGTTCTATAAGCCGCTACGAGAGTTCGGCCTTGAACTCTACAGTGAAGAACAATGGCGTTAAATGCGAATCTTCATCGGAGCGGAAGATACTCGTTTAACTGAGCGCGAACTGGAAAATTACAGAACGAATATTTATGGACAGAAATATTTATAAATATGCTAACAGGGACGGGACATTTGGGCATCGACGGCTTATTAGCTCGGACCAACGGGCCGGGGGAATGTGAAATTATTTCGACCTTAAAAGTAAGTAACTTCTGTAATAAGTTGAATATATTTTGGTGTAGGTACATGCCAGTAACAGTAGACATACCTGTAAGTAACTCATTTCATTTGGAACTATGAGGTATTATCAAATAAAAGCGGAAAGCGGTCTAGCTTAACACTAATTGGGCGATTGTTGTGATCTAGGATGATCGATAGTACCACCACAAAACAGAAAACTCTTTCTCGACTCACTGAGATCCTTTCTGCCATGACAATATATATTCCAGATGCATAGAAATCTGGACTTAATGGCTGGCCATAAAACTTTATCGACTTGAACGAATCGAAAGAAATCCGTTCTCCTTTTCGGTCCTGGAGTTGACCAGGTACGAAAGTCGAATTTGGGTATTTAAAAAAATATCCCACCGTAAAATCAGAATTTGAATAACCCACAAAGAAATGTTCAAATCCAGTAGATTGCTCGAGGAAATCAGTTTATTTATCGATGGTACGTTTTATTTCGGAAAAATATATACATCCCTTATTTACGATCAATTAAAAAAGAATGCCCCCGATTATTTGACCGCAACTGAGGACAAATTAGTTTCTTTTACGCCTCGCGAAGGATGATGATGACGGTGAAATCTGTGGCTGAAAACACTTCCGCTCACTTGAGAAAAGTATCAAAGTAGAGAAGCTCCACATTCAACACCATCATCCACATTTACTGAACGAATAAATCTTGGGAAAAAATTCGGTTGAAATTTGTTTGAATCGGTGTCTCTTAAACGACTGCTATCGGGGTGCAATATGAATCATATTCAAATACCCAGAACACTTTACATTAGAGCCTATACATCGATTGTGTTGTTTGAGAACGAAAAGCTGCCGAAAGCTGAGTCCTGTGGTTTTTATTGTGTAACTTTCCCCCTTACCACATTAATATTGTACAAAATCGCACGTATCGACCAATATTTGCATGTAGTTTTCTCGATGTTCCATGTATGTTTAATGAAAAATAATGTTATTCTGTATCTTGTGTCTAGCCGAAAAATCTCGGCATAGCTCGATGGAATACTATCATTGACCGCACTGGCAAAAAGAAAGAGTAGTGCAAGCGGTATCCTCGGCGTGTGTGAATAATTCAAATTAAAATTCTTCAAATTTAAAGAAAACTGTAAGTAAGGTACCTTACAGTACTGTCGTATTGCCGCGAACTAGTATACTATATTAACTTGAAGCGACGAAGGTGCCTAGCCAGGACGGTACGCGGTTCGATTCCCCACTCGCGGTCGCGTATCTAATGAAATAACTCGCTTCCTTTATAACAGCAATCAAACTTCGACTTCCCCGATCCATGAACGTTTTAAGAGCGCACAAGGACGATTGATTTCGTGAACATTCCGACTATATATATCTAAGAGAATAATATGGAACTTACTGTGTGCTCTGAGCTGAAGCGTCGAGGTTAACACTGGACCAGAGCCGGCAGCGAACTGACTCGAGTCCTACGTTTGGAAGCCCGGCTGGTGAAGAGAGCCCGGAGTGGTGGTACTTTCACTCTCCTCCGGTTGTTACCGTACAGAAGTGGAGGTAGTTTAGAGGTAGGGTGAGGGCAGTCTTCTGGTACCGGGCCGATTGTGGGTGGGGGAAAGGTCGCCACAACAACAGCATCCTTGCGTCACGGGCTCATCCCGAGGAAAGCGAAACGATCCTCCCGTCCAGGGCTCCCGCAGGAGTCCTTCCGTTTTTAAATTCATAAGCAATTATGAAGTCTAACATACCTGTTTTTGCGGTCTGCCAGGGGTTGGAATACCGTAGATCTTTTGTGCTTCTGTCTCCTGTCGCTGGTTTGGTCTTTTGCTGGACCGGCGCAGTACAAGTGACAGTGACAGTGCGCTGAGGATGCCCGAAAACATCCAAAGTGCCGAAAGTGGCTAACACCGCCACTGAAGATGGCGAGCGGCCGAAACCTGTCTAGCAGAAGACCAAACCAGCGACAGGAGACAGACGCACAAAAAATCTACGAAATTATTAAGTCCTTCGGACCATCCTTGCACGTGCGCTTCCGATCGCTACTCTTCACCGCGTCCCCAGCATGCCCTAACCGAGGAGTAAAATCTCGGTTTCTCGAATTTCCCAATTTACCGCTCGTACCGATACGCCTCTCGTCAAATCCACCATATCCAATCCGCGCTACTTACACTCCACAGACCCGGAGATCTTCTCTGTTGTAGTTATTATTATTATAGTTTATTGTATTCGTTGTACAATCAACTGTTACAATTATGGGTAGATTGATGTAATGAGTTTTATGTCGGCTGGCAAGATAAAAGAAGTCACCCCCCGGTGGTGGAACTTTTACGGCTGCGTAAGAAAATCTCTTGTCCAGCGGCGTTTAAGCCAGCGTGAGGGGGGCGATAATGGATTGTTGATTGTGAAATTTAAAAAAATGTTAAAAAAACGAAAACAATTAATAATCTATACCTATCTTGAAACCGAGTCGTGGATGTAGCGGATAGTAGCGTGTTATCAAATCGCATTGTCGCAAAATATAATTAAAAAATACTTTATATGTGACTTGAACTTAAAAAAACAATGTTAGGGGAATACAATCGATCTGTGTGATATCGGGGAGAACAAAAATTCTGAGGTTTTCCTTGCAGGTTTCTCCCACCGCCAGTAGACAACGGGGTACCACCAAGCTGCGGCGTGGGGACAGCAAGATTCGTGGGGTGACTAAACCTACAATGAAGAGGAATAGTTCCGAAGTATTTTATTTCGATTTACTACTCTTTTAATTTCGTAGATTTCGTCGTCGCAGGGTTTGGTCTTCAGCCGAACCGGTTTCGGGTGCTCGCCATCTTCCGTAGCAGCGTGAGTCCCAACCCCACACAGACTGCAAACGGTTATTCCAATCCTTTTAATATTTACTACATTGTTTTCGATTGTTTATGCTACCTATGAAAAGAACTTCAATGAAAGATTGAAATCCAACATCGCCCGCATCCAGAGATTCCAGTCAAAAGTCCTCCGTACCATCCTTAATGCTCCCCCCTAGTATGTTTCTAACCGAACAATCCACAATGACCTCAACATACCGGCAGTCGACGAAGTCGCAAAATCCCGGTTCCTGAAGTTCCCGCCTTTCTCCTCATCCACTCGTTCAATCCATTATCCCGGGTCGGCATAAACGCCACTGGCCTAGAGATCTCCTCGCTCCGAAGCCGTAAATTGTGTCAAAAGTAATCGTCGGTCATCGGGCGGTCTCTTTTATCGAGGCATTCACGCGGGAAAAACGCGTTCAATATTTGTACCCAATATCTATATGTTATTGATTGTACAAAAATAAAAAAAAATGAAAAGTAACGAATATATAAAAGAAATGACTGCGGCCGGCATAGAAAGGGCACGAAAGGGAAAGGGATATAGAACCGCTGAGGAATTTCGAACTGTGACAATGGCAGCGGTGGGGGAAATAGAAGAATTAACGAGCACGACAATCGTGAACGCATTAAGCGGGAACGTGTGGCGCAAGGGATAACAGACGGTTGGATAGAGCCTCACTGACCTCAGTTTCACAACGGGCCCGTCCTCAACGGTCGATGCCGTTCTTCTTCTTCTTCTTCTACTTCTCAGTGAATAAAACGGATGAATGGATTTTAGCGTTTCAATGAAATACCGTCCTGGTTTTCCACTTTCTCAATCGACCTTTTTCCCTCCCCGGTCGAGGAGACTCGTCGGGGAAGCCATCGTTTCAAGGATCCTTCAAAACGTACTCACGAACATCTGCATATCGGTCCTCCCACGTACCGGTGGAATTTGAAACAAGAGACACTGCCGATTATTAACTTACGACCACAGGATGCTGAAGATGTTATGCTCTTAATCTATATCGAGCGAAAAAAAAAATATATATCTTTATTTATTAAGTATTAATATATTCCTCCACAGGACCGATATGGGATTTGAAACTAGGTATACTGCCGATATTAACTATTACTACCAGAGTAGAGCCTAGATGCAAAATTTGTTACGCCCTGAAACTATATCAATCGAATATATATATTAATATTAATTTTTGGTGAATACTCTCAGCAATCATAGGCGATAGCTTCGATCTCATACAGGCTGGAGACGGGTTCTTTAAAATTAAGTTCATCGTCAAGGACACTTAAACTCGTTTCCGAGCTATGTTCCATTTAACGCCGTTTCTAGGATTCTTCAAAGCGTAGACACGAGTGTCTGCATATCGGTCATCCTTAAGACGGATATGAAATTTAGAAACCATTATTAACTTAATATGGAACGAAAAAATAAACCTTATTTATTGAGTATTCATTTTCGATAAATACTCTTGCCGTTCGTAGGTCGAAGTTTTTCTCTCATACTGACTGGCAACCGGTTTCTTTAATATTAAGGTCCATCATTAAGGATAATTTATCTCCTTTCAAGGATTCTTCAAATAAGCACGACTATCCAGCGTACCGGTATGGTATTGGAAACCAGCCATACCACCGATATTAAATTACGAACAGGATGCAAAAGGTGTTACGCTCTTAATCTACAACGAACAAAAGTTCGTTAAATCTTTAATTGGGAGATTTTGGACCAATAAGAAGAAAATCCTTCCTGCGATGTCCCAACGGTGAAAAGTTTGGACCGAGGAGTCAAAGAGCGTTCCGACGCCTACCGTTACCGGTTTTTCTCGTTTTTATTCAAAGGGGAATAAGAATAAAGGAAATAAAGAGCCGTAAAAAGAGTGAAACATATCGCTGGTTGGATGATTCATGAATATTTTGGAACAATGCCCGCAGACGGCAAAAAGACTTCCTCCTCGTCCACAGCCCGCCAGTTAAAGGACGTCTCCTGAATTTTAAGTTTTCCTCAACGACGGAATAACCTCTATGCCGGCACCCTTGTTTAGATTCAACTCTGAAAACACATCCCGGACAGCACAACTTTCAGCCTAACCGTTCAGCCGAAGATTATAATAGGGACTTAGGCCCTGAATAGTACCGTTATCGTATGAGACCATAACAAAAAATCATTCGGCCGTTAGAAGTTAGAATATAAATGTTACTACATAAAGTAGCAGAGGTATTTGTAATAAGTGTACAAAGGGTATTCGAAATATATCACTGAAGATAAACTGAAACACGGGTCTGTTAATGCAGGAAAAAGCAATGTTTGATTAGCTTTCGTACTAGAACGGTGTTGGTATTTGGTTTTGTTATATTGTTTTCAATTTTCATGCCGGAAAACGCTTTATTTAACCGCTAAAATAATAAATATACAATAACGCATATATAAATGGCGAGGCATTTTATAAAATGCGTATTAATGTAATAGTTTTATTATACGAAGTGTTCAACTATTATCATAAAATCTAATCTAGAATCAAATTGTCTTTTCAGGTATTAAGAATAAAGTATATCTAAGTTTGACTCCGGTCCGTTTTCATTGAGAAATTTCGAAACAAATTTTGAAAAAATAAAGCAAAAACAATAATCTTGAGAATAAGAAATGCCGCCACCTTAAAATCGGCCTAACTACGACAGATACTAACTATGACTGAGAAGCTTGAAGTCCCGGAATTGGAGTGATGTAAATACCATTAGCTTTATGAGGTAGTAAAGTGGCACCATGATGGTATCTTAACCGTGAGGCGGAGAGTCGCGGATCCGTGACCCCCGTGACCCATATCGTGGTCACGGCTCGCTTTCGAAACTCCCTTCAATGCGAGATTCCTATTATTTATTATCACATCGGCTTTGTTTAATCCCTCGCTCTGACGACATTTCCACACAACAGTGTGTGTATACAACGGTGTCGGGTAGGTCCAAGAGCCCAAACGGGTTAAGCTGGCCCAGTTTCGGCCGTTCGCTAACGTCAGTAACAGAGCGAGGTATGTAGCGCGTGTCGTCTCCCAACCAAGCTGTTACACTCCTATATACTCTAGAATATCTTCTGTTACTGTTATCTCGGAAAATGAAATTTCAACTTTCAAAAGTTCAAGTTTCAAAATTAAAATCGTAGGTCAAGAGAGGTCCGGTTAATCTGGAAGCATTCTTACCAAGTTCTTTTTGCCATCTCAACTTCAATTAAGAACAGAATTTTATTTCAACTAATATTGGCTTGAGGACCGTAAAAAATAGGATAATTAATTTAAATGACTTTTAGTTTTAAATTGTTGACAGGGTTTTGCTCAGTAGGCAGTACAAGGATTACTCTGGGGGTTTGATGAGCTGACATAAGCCATCTAGATTCCAAAGTCATTATATTTTATATTCTCAAAACATGACTAAAAATATGATATTAAGGCTAATTTCAGAAATTGTATTCAAATGTTCGACGAGGTAGGAAAGTGTTGTCACATAGGCCGTTCAATTGAATCACTTAGGCAATAAATATACAATAAGAATGACATCTTAACTACAACAGGGAAATAATAAAAAAAAACGAAATTACTATGGTGTCCTTCACAGATTCAAATAGAAGGATACGAGAAAGTAGAAATAAAAGGAACTAGCAGTAGGACAAATTGAAAGAAACTGGAAGAAAGCAGACGCTAAAAAAGCAACGAAAACTGAAATAAACACAGAAAAGAAAAAACATGTAATCGATAGCCAGTATAAAATTGTGAGAAATAAAAGACACCACCGGTCTATGGATAACCACACAAACGACAACTAAAAAAGAAGAATGCAATTTAAACAAACTTAGAACAAGGCAGACCGGATTAACCCACAGCTGGTCAATATTAGGAGATACAAAACTGACAAATAGTACGGATATTAAAGTGTGCAATACATAAAAACAAAAATGAAAGAAACAAACTTGAAAATAGTACTTAATAATGACATAGCATCAATAACAGAACTAATGGAATTCTTAGAATCAAAAAATTAATTAACATAAATTTTAATGATTATAAGTAATAATGAAATAAGGTATAGTAGACTATAGCAGCCTAATTGCGTTAAGAAAAGAAACAACAAACAAGAAATTAATAATGAAAGTAAACAGATTGTGAAAAATATGTAGATAATTGAACATCAGGCGTATTACTGTATTTAATGTGAAATTATAACTAGAATATGAATTTTTTCGATTAAACAACCCCGGATCATTTTCTAACAAGTTCCCCTCATTAATTTCGAAACATAACACGAAAGGAAACAATATGCAATTCAAAACGTCCAAGCGATGGAATCGAATAATTGGACGGTTTAAAATGATGCATCGCCAACACCGTGGTCCGGGTATCTGATCCCCCGCCGAGCCCTTCTTTCACAATCGCAGGAATTAAATGAAAGAAATTAAAGAAAAAAAGAACAAAGGACGCTGAAAAGGATTTCACTATCTTTTCTCAGTCGGTCGAGCCAAACGGCCTGTAAGTGGCCCCCCGCCATTACGTGAAGGCGCCCGTATTCCCCTCTTCCCCTCTTCCACCTTTCTCGTTTCATTCGCACGCCCAAATCGCCCCCATGTTACGATACCCATTGCAACTAGTTTGCAATCAAGCTAAAATATTTCCCGGCGAATCAAATTTCGAAGCGGGAATACTGAGATATACACGTTAAATATTGTTGTTAATCTGAATTTTCAAGTTAAGCAAATACACACTCGTAGATTTCGTGTGTTTCTGTCCCATCTGTCTGGTCTGGTCTTTTGCTAAACCGGTTTCTGCTGCTCGCCATCTTCAGTAGCGGTGTTAGTGTCACTTTGGTACTTTGTATGTTTTTCGGGCATCCCCACGGCACAGTCACTGTCACTCGTACTGCCAATGAGTACAGTGCAATTTGTACTTGCCAAAGTGACGGACACCGCTGCTGAAGATGGCGAGCGGCCGAAACCGGTCTAGCAAAAGACCAAACCGGCGAGAGGCGACAGAAACACACGACATCTACGGTATTCCAAGCCCTCGCAGACCACAAAACAGGTATGTTAAACTAAATACACAATCTATTAAATGGATCGTATTAATTCATCTTGCGTTCAATGCACGAGCTTTTTTTCTAGCATCATCTAACGAGTAGTGCATAGATATCCGTAAAGAAATAACAATATCTGATAAGTATGGATTTAAATTAATGAGAACGATGATTGTTTTTTTATCACCTTTTAATGAGAAATATATTATAGACATGGTTATTACCGATAAGCTGCATGAAATAAAAAAATATTTTCTAAATTTTGTTCTTATCAACTTAACTTGAAGGGCCATCATCAAAGGGCCGTACCCCTGAATTTTCCCCATATCTGAACAATGTGATACGTTCAATCTTCTTCCGAACTAAAGAACTATAACGAAATCGCGCAGTTATATAATACACGGATTTAAATAAGGCGATTTAAAATGGTGTGGTATTTTTTATTGTAGAAATTATATATGGTATTCACAGGTTGTTGTTGTATGTTTTAATCTTCAGGCCGGTCATAGTTCTGGACAACAGATTAGTCCTGATCGAAATGTACACGAAGTGGGTGACTGTAAACTTTATACGGACCAGATGCTCCAGATTTGAATCCGTACTAACCGCTACTTTGAAAACCGTAACAACCCACCGTTATAGGCCGTGTGGTTTGCATACGGTTTACGTTAGCGCCTGTCACAGGAAGGATAATAATGTTATTATTCCGCTCAGCGCGGTAAGTAATTAGCCTATCGTCTAGATCAGTCGTTGAAACGGGACATGTTGACGTTTAAAACGGGGAGACGATAACGTCGGGAGCGATGGACTTCGGTAAAACAGAGTCCCATAGCGCTTGAGCGAGTACAGAGCAATAATACCTTCGGAGTTACCGCACTGCACTTATCTCTTGGTTGGCGGGATTTTAAACCCGTCTAGGAAAAGAGAAACTGGTCTATCCTACTAAGAAATAAGTGAAAAATTCGAGTAAAATGATAATGAGAATTTTAAATATCATAATATACGAGAACAAGCTACATGAACCTCTCTACGGCGCATTACATAATTTATTTGGCACGCAAAATATTTACTTAAAGTATTTTAATATTAACATTCTATTTTAAATAATGTTTTGTAGATCGAATAAATCGAGGAGGGAGGGAGGGAGGGAGGGAGGGAGGGAGGGAGGGAGGGGGAGGGAGGGGGGAGGGAGGGAGGGAGGGAGGGAGGGAGGGAGGGAGGGAGGGAGGGAGGGAGGGAGGGAGGGAGGGAGGGAGGGAGGGAGGGAGGGAGGGAGGGAGGGAGGGAGGGAGGGAGGGAGGGAGGGAGGGAGGGAGGGAGGGAGGGAGGGAGGGAGGGGGAGGGAGGGAGGAGGGAGGGAGGAGGGAGGGAGGAGGAGGCATAAACGGGATCCATGCAAAACCTGCACATCTGCATTTAGCCATCTGCCTTTCTCTATTGTATTATAGCATATAACTGGACAAGATAATAAATGAAAAATACATGCAAATAAAGATTCTCGTCGCTTTTGATAGATAAAGTGAATTTCTGTGTACATATACTGTCCTTTACATAAAAAGGGTAGCCCCATAGGGCCTGCCGCTCTAATATATAATATATATAACATTTTATTTATTCATGAGCTAAATTTCTCGTCATATATGATAGGAATTCCCTCAGTGTGAAAACCTCTTGGAAATAATCCGAAATGGACTTCAAGATGAAGCCCCCCACTTAACGTGCCCAAATTTTGGTTACAGCGTAGTTTCCGTCCAGACGAACTTCGTTGAAGTTCAGCTCCTTGTTTCTACAACTTTTTATTTATTGTACAATCAACCTCAAAGTTGAGGGTCTTTGCTTGTCACGATAAAAGAAACTACATTGGATACAGTCCGAGGGGATTTCTGGGCCAGTGGCGTTTAAGCCGCCGTGTGGGGAGGTGTGTAAGTGAGAATGCGTAATAGATGAGTGTAATCGAATACACAAATTAGGACGAGGAGTAAGAGCAAGGGAATGGAACTGTATTGCAACCGGGATTTTATAGATTCATCATCTGTTATATTGAGGCCGCGGTGAACTGTGTGATTCGAAACATACCCGGGCCATTAGGGATGTTTCGAAGGACTTTCGATCTGGTTGCGCGCTATGTCCGGGTACTGCAGAGTTCTATGTGCTTACTGCAACGTTTCACGGCCTCAGTAGTCCCAATTTAAGTCAGGCTTTTATCGAACAAAAAAAAGCAAAGGCAGCGAGATTAATTTCGAAACCGGTTGGCAACAAGAGAGCCGCTTGGGAACGACTTCGGTATGGACCGCCTTCTTTTCGCCCCGAACGTGGGAGAAACCCCAGCGCGCGAAAGAAAAAAAGAAAGAGACAAAACAACAGACAACAGGAACACAGAAAATAAACCGAAATAAAGCCCCCATTGTCCGCCCATTATTGGGCAACGCTCGGGCCCGGCCGAGCAGCGTGTGCGCACTGCCACTTCACACAGCAGAGTTCTAATTGAAGAGACCATTGTCTTCAAGTGCGTAAAACGAGGGAGGGCGCTAAACGAGCAATTGTTGAAATTGCTTGAGATTCGGTTTGGGAAAAGTTGCAAAAGTCCGCCCAATTGCCGGGCCCACAATGCACCTCGACAGTTTTACAGTGTCGAAATAAGCCAGGATTTTCTAGCCCTATTCAAAAATAACTTGCTAATTTTATTTCATTTCTCAGTACTACGTAGGAAAGAATGAGTTGGGCGGATTAAATAAAACGTTTTTTATAAATCTATTTTCCTTTTTAGAGCGGAGAGTGGCAAATGAAGACATCCATTATATTGACAATAAGACTGACGTCTTGCTTGAATAGATTTCATGGGAATAAATTACGCAATTTTTCGTACAATAAAAAAATAGCGACTAAAATAATATTTCATTTACCTCTTATGACAGCCAGTACTGTGGGAGAAAACGTAAACATTTGATGTAATTGGGTCTTCAAAAGGCGTCATCGAGTATGTCAAAAAATGTACCGTAGATTTCGTGTGTTTCTGTCTCCTCTCGCTGGTTTGGTCTTTTGCTAGGCCAAAAGCAAAATACCAAACCAGCGAGAGGAGACAGAAACACAGGAAATCTACGATATTCCAACCCCTCGCAGACCACAAAACAGGTATGTTATGCTATCAAAAATTATTAAATTCTATTAAATTATTAAAATTTTGTTTCAAAACTCGTACCCAAGCACCCGACAGGGTGTTACTGACGGCGGCGAGAAGCCGAAAACGGATTGGGGAGTCGATTTTTTTTTTAGGTGGGTGGCATTTGTGAAAGTTTAGATGCCAATAATATCTGTCTTTAACCCTAAATTCTGAAACAAATTTGATCTGGCTTATAGCGGGCTCATTTTTGCCGTTTGTTTCGTTCTGACGTTCTTTTTAAGGCAATTTAAGGTTCTTATATAGGATTGTGTTCGGTTTTTAAAGGCGATATTTTTATTTTTTCATTGTTTTAGTTTAAGAGAAATTTAAAAGAAAATGTATAGAAATACGGAACGGCCAGAAGGGCCTGAATGTGTACAATTTCTTTAGTACTAAGTAGATAATATTTTATATAGTGTTTTTCTTGTTGATTTTCTTTTATGGGTACCATTTGTGAAAGTTTTGCTCTCAATGCTGACCGGTTCTTTAACCTTAAATTAACTAATTCGTTCAACTCTATCGAGGACTAAAGTACTTGCCGTTCACCGGTACACCTCGCACTGATATCCATTTCAAGGGCCCCCCTCAATCGCCCATCCGAAAGTGAACGGTATCCGGGTGGCTCTTTTGAAATAATCGAGGATGATCCGGGAATGAAAAGGAAAAGAGAGAGAAAAAATTGAAATTAAAAACAGAAAAAACAAGCGTGGAAGCGACAAGTGAAAGGGAAGAAGACGATCAGTTAGCCTTCGCCAGGAGGTCGGCCCTCATTAGCGGAGAGTCGTGAAACAAGTTTTATATTTTACGGACCTTCCATTCCACAACGGCGTCGTAACCGGACGGTTCATCCTATTTTCAGAAAAAAAGACATTAATACAGAGCCAAGCAACGCCGATATTATTATGGTCGAGGGAACGACTGTAAGAATTTACAAAAACTCTAGGAGGAAATCGATTTTAGCCTCGCAGAGAGAAAAAACCTTAATTTTTTAAGGAAAAATTTTGCCAATTGCACATTTCCAAAAGATGAAACAAGCCCATTAATATTAGAACACAGTATATTACAGTTTAGAATACCTGTTTTGTGGCCTGCGAGGGGTTGGAATACCGCAGATTTCGTGTGTTTCTGTCTCCTCTCGCCGGTTTGGGGTCTTTCGCTAGACCGGTTTCGGCCGCTCGCCACCTTCAGTAGCGACAACACTGTATACACGCGGGAAGCGGACAACACCCGAGAAGGCCCAAGAAGGAAATGGCAAACCCTTGTACTGTCGACAGTATAAGTGACAGTGCAGTGAGGATTGCCCAAAAAACATCCTAAGTGATTAACACCGCTACTGAAGATGGCGAGCGGCCGAAACTGGTCTAGCAATAGACCAAACCGGCGAGAGGAAACAGAAACAAACGAAATCTACAGTATATTATAAGCACGACGACTAAATAGAGCATTATGGAGGAGAACCCCACTGGCTTTCTCACCCCCTATTTTTTTAATTTATTGTTTCCCGGTATGTTTAAATCGTGTGGCCACTTCCGTCGGGAAATAGTAGGGCTTTGGACCGAGTGGAATATGTTATATTTTAGTACAAGAACGAACAAACTGAACTTTAAGAAGAACTTTAATAGAGGTATTCTTAATTTGTAGTGGTAGACCGACGAGACATCTTGACCTATACAAATTAGATAATATTAAATCCGTTTTAAGGCAACTTAAGTCCAGTAGCTGATTTCTGAATAAAACCAATAATTTGAGTTTTAAATTTATCACGCTTACGTTTCGCCGGCTGAACCACTAATAAAAACAGGCCTGCTGGAAAGAGAGGTTTTCTCCATGACTGTCACGGCTCGACATTTTATTGCGCAAAACTTAAATAGCGCCGCTTTAATGGCTCGCAGGTTATTAGGCCTATAAATAATAATAATAATAATGGGGAAGTTGTTGCGGCTTAAAAGCGCGGAACTTTCTCAGACAACGGCCCTCCAATTAAATTCCGCCCCCCCTCACCACTCGATGCATGCGTATTTATTATTAATTCGCTTTCGAAAGCGGCATTCGCGATTTCCCCCCCCCCCCGGGCGTTCTATAAGTTTTCGAGAGCTTTATTGTTCCTGTCACAAGTGGGATTTCTCATGGCCCATTTCAGAGCCGGAAGCTAGAATATCTTGGCTCCTGGATTTGTTAACACAAAAGTGAGATGCAATTTGAAATTTTAAACGGTGAAAGGGCTGGTTAATTGTCTGTTACGGGACCCTACTTATGGACTAGCTTCCAAGCTAACATCCACGGCAAATGTCAGGCTTATCGTCGTTCAAATGGGCGGATTCGAACCACCGACCTCTGCCTACAGGCAGAAAGGGTATTTAAGGATCAGCGAAACCACCCAACATTGACAAAATTCAAACTGTGCCCTCAAAAATACTACAAAAATTAACTGTCATAGACTACTATATCGCCCTGTAAACAGATCTTATCAAAATTAAAATTGCATACAAGTTCCATACAGAGCCTTCAAAAGGAAGTGGAATTTAAATAAATAAAATGTTAAAAATGGGGAAAAGCCAGTGGGTTCTCCTCCATTATTATCTACTCGTTGTAGCGACATCTTTTTTTTTAACTGTTTTATTTTTGCACAATCAAGTTATACAGTTATGGGTGCAATTGATACATATATTTATTTCCGCGTGATAGTCTTGTAAGAGAAACCACCCAGTGATGGCACTTTTGACATGTTTTAACTACTGCCCGAGGTGATCTCTGAGCCAGTGGCGTTTAAGCCGTCGTGGTGGGGATAGTGGATGGGTAGAAGAGGAAAGGGACTGAACAAGTGGGTTTGGATGTGGAGAGACGCGGGAGTGGAATTTAAGGAAGCATGATTTTGCGACTTCGTCGACTGTTGGTATGTTGAGGTCATTATGATGTAGCGACATCAACGCCGTTTTTCTTTTTTTTTTTAAAGACTGAGAGAATGGGCATTATTTCTGAAACTGCTCAAAAAAATTCCCGGGTTGAAAAAGTCAAATTGGTTCCGAATTTAAGGTTAAAGTACCGGCCGCCAGGCAGTGCTTAGAGTTAATCATTGAGAAATGCCACCGGATATTCTCCGGTGAATTTATGGGGACTTAAAATGAAAAATAAACGCTTGAAAGACTCAATTGGAATGGAACGCCGGTCAGGTGCGCGAACCGGCCATCCGGAGGCCAAGGTCGAACCAATTAAGTACAGGACCAAGAAGAAGGTGAAGAAGAACTGAGTGGGTTAGGAATGCCGGAAGTGGTTTGGAATTAAAAAGTGCTTTCACTTTCCGAGCCGCGTAACATTTGGCAAAATGACAACCGGTTATATGACGCGGCTTTGCCTTAATGCCACGGCGATCGGTCGAGACATCTCAGGGATTCCGTCGAAGGGAAAACGCTAGTTCACGATATTCGAAGCGTACGCCATTGTACGCCATTTAAAACCCGCGAAATTCGACGGTTAATTTATCGGTAACACCTGGCGGGATAGCGATAGACCGTGATGATGGAAACGGTAGAAGTTCCGAAACGTCGGAAGCGGGCAACACTCGGGAGGGAGGTCGGAACCCTACCAACCGAAGTTCTTCCCAACGGAAGTTAGTGGTAATTCAAGTTCTGGTCGCGGAAACCTTCACTCGGCTTTTAACTTAATTATCGGCCAGTCTTGAAATATAATTTCAAATATTTAGTTGACAGGGAAACGGAGAAACATTTCCCTAACGAAGAATCGCGCGTGTAGGGGACAGCAAAGTTGAGCAAAATTAAACTAATAAACTGAACAAAAAATAAAATAAAAAACTCAGATATGTCCAACTTTTAGTAATATAAATATGAAACAAATATATAATGTATGCGAATTTACTAGCAACATTAGCATGGATATTTTTGTTGCTGGCGGAAGAGATCGTGTATTATAAAGAGCCACATCACAGTCGCATAGTATTTAATATACAAATTCAAAATTTAATTTAAATCAATTAATACGGTTACATATTCTACACTTATGTGTTATGTAAAGTACACATTTATGAAAGTATATTTAAAAGAAAGAAAACACGAAACAATTATTTCAACCGAAGACCTACTATCGAAGCGACCACGTACGACTTACCAAGTAAATTTTACAAGATTCATGAAACTGAATCCAGAAATAACAAAAGAAAATGGATTTAAACTTTCGATGGGAGCCACACTGATGATTGCAGTGAAGACTTCAGGGGCGGAAGTGCGAACAGGAAGATTTCACACAACCTAGAAGAATTATAACCTTCCTTGTTTCCAATGGAGTTAACCCGTCCGTTTCCTTCAAGATCTCTGGGAACCGCGATGAGAAGAAGACTGTTTTTAGGTTTGTCTCTTGTTTTTGGTTTTTTTTTACACGGGGATATACACCTTGTTACAACGGCGTGGAAAAAGAAAAACTCTAAATCCCGGAAATGGGAATTAGTACAGAAAATTCCGATCCCATTCACCGAAGTGGACTTCCTTTCGTATCTATGCAATTAACGCTTTCGCGACCGATGACGTAGTTTTAATTGAAAGCGTATTGTCTCTGGAACGCGTTCTGTTCGAATACTTAAATTTGATCAGCAAGTGATGAGGTGTGTTGACTGGCTTCCGAATTAATACGACCCAATATGTCAGACAAAAGGCCCGCAGGCCGGAATGTATTTATTAACCAATATTTTTGTACATTGTTTTCCTCGATGTTCTATTTGTATTTATTGAAAAATAAAGTTATTCGTATTTGTAATGCGTCAGACCGGATCTGATGACGCGTCCCCACTGCGATAAGCCGAAACCGGCCAAGCATTTGGGCCGAACTGACTTCTTAAATTATACCGCATCGGTCGGTTCTTGCAGATTGTGGAAAATGCCTTGTAACTCCGTCATCACTCCGGACCGATCCTGAGAGTATTTTATTTTTTTCGTTCTTATTGCAAGTCGTTAACGGCGAAGGACGTTGCAATAAGATACCAAAGTGCCTCATCGAACGCGTCATCGCTTCTTACCAGGCCATGCGTCACCACACCCTAAGCCGCTTATAATAGCACTTCTGATCAAGTATCAATAAAAGAATGAAGTAACAAGGTTCAAGGGGATCGCCCTAGGAGACAAAAAAACAATTTTTTCACACGCTAATAATTAATATTATTCCGATTTCAGAATTCGAAAACGGGCGCAACAATATAATCGGCGAATAGGTAAAATCACGAAGCGGTTTGCAATTCGCCCCGTTAATGCACTTTAACGAAAGGGAACGTGAGACCTACCCCAACGCAACAGTAATTACAACCATAAATACAACCTACGTACAACCTAACCATCCGTCGGGACAATGCGGTTTACATTCTGTCGAATAATGTTAGCAGCAAAATAAAATTAAACTTTATAAAAAAATTCCGTTTTCATTATTACAACTATTATACTTGTAACTATCAAATTTATAAATAAAAGGGATTATAATATTGAGGGTGATTCTCACGTTCCATTAGTTTTTTTTAATTTTTGTTTTGAGGCACGAATACAATTTTTTAACTAAATTTAGTGACAGTGCATAACAGGGATGTAATTTTGTTGGAGAATCCACACATTGATGATACCTGTCCCTACTAGGTAGTGAGGAAATCAGGTGTCCATTTCCTCCTAAGGCGGTGCTCGGTATTTCCAGGAAGGTAACATGATGAGAGCAATCGAATCGAAGGATTGGACTGTTAGGATAGTTTGGATATCGGGAACTAGTTCGTGAACGAACTGGGATTTTCAAATCGGAACGGATCATGTGATTAAATGCATAACGCACTCACCCCAGCCATGTTCAACGCTAACAGACTGAAGGTGGCGAGCGGCGGAAACCGGTCTAGCGAAAGACCAAACTCAGCGTGAGTAGACCGGGCGAGGAAAAAATTTGGTATTCCAAACCCTGGCGGACTGGATCAATGCTATGGGAACGGATTGAACGGGGACACGGTTATTAGGATGAAAAATGGAGGAAATTACTCCCTTCCAAGTTTTAATTCCAGATTGGTATCAGTTCCAGCCCACGACTAAAATTTCAGATACTGGATGAAATTTGCATGTTAATTGAAAAGATATTTCTGACCCCAACAGAGAGATCCCGGATAATTCCGATGATATGAAATTGTAATGTACACGGATAGCGATAGGGAGAAAAGCACGTTTTCAGTTATGACTTGAATCGATTAATTTTTTAATTAACCTTCCTTTTTTTCCATATTTCTCGGGAAGATCTGCGTTTTTTTTAATATTTGCATGTAAAAATACTTAAAATTAATTAATTTTCTTTGAGTAAAAAAAAATCGACGGATTCACCAATAACTGATTGTTAATTACTTCAAAGATAGATACAGCTACCCGGAAATTGGTTTATTTTATGCGGTGTTTCATGCTCTTTCAAGTTTGTAATATCAACTTCCTTGGTCTATATGGTCACGGGCTAACATACACTAGTGCCAACAAAACGGATGTGTATCGGTCTTTAATAAAAAGAAAAAAAGACACATTTCTAGGCCCCCCACTTTTGGAATATGCATACAACTCTGAACGTTTTTATAGCTAATGATCAAATTTTCGTAAGCAAATATAAATTTAACGTTCTTCCTAAGTGTTTTTTTCGGTAATTAATTAAAATTAGTTTTCTTAGGAATGATATAAACAAAGAACTAAAATTATCACCAGTTTCCGCCGGGATCGCGTAATACTGTGAGAGCCATCGGTAGGAGGGTTCTTATGTTTGGAAATGGATGGGTTTTTTCCCTTTCCCCCAGGGTCTATTGCTTCCGACATTTCGGAACCCTTACCGGTTCCGTCATCAGGGTCCCGACTCAAGAATCGAGGTCCTCTAAATACCGGGCTTGGTATTAAGACCGAGTTTTTCCCCCGTATTACAACGACACATCCCCCGATGTTATACAGCACTCAGACACTATTTTGTTATTTTTATATATATGTGCAATTTTATTGCCTCCATTATTATCCTGTTATAGTGGGAGACTGATGCCGGAACGGGACGGAAAACTGAAATCTCGCAGTTTAGTTTAAAATACCTGTTTTGTGATCTGTGAGGGGTTGGAATACCGTAGATTTCGTGATTCTGTCTCTTTTCGCTGGTTTGGTCTTTTGCTAGACCGGTTTCGGCTGCTCGCCATCTTCAGTAGCGGTGTTGTTAGTCACTTTGGCAAGTATAAATTGCACTGTACTCAACAGTACAAGTGACAGTGACAGTGCAGTGAGGATGCTCAAAAAACATCCAAAGTGCCGAAGTGACTAACACCGCTACTGAAGATGGCGAGCAGCCGAAACCGATCTAGCAAAAGACCAAACCAGCGAAAGGAGACAGAATCACGAAATCTACGGTGTTCCTACCAGGTTTAGTTCCTAAGCCTAGTCGTCTGTTTTATCGCTTTATGCGAAGATTCCATGTCTTTTTGTCGTATATACCTCGGACCAAGGTGTTGGGAATAGGGTCACCGAAGTAAGCATAACGCGCAATTGGTGAAGTTCGTATGCAATGTTCGAACGCGGAAGGTCTCGGAAGACGAAGTAAATTCATCGATTTTCCGACTGTTGAGAATTATTGTCAGGTTGTTGGGTTCGTGGAAACGGGAGAAGAGGAACCGGAATTAATTGGGTCCGACCAACAATGAGCGGGGAATCTCCCGCGGATGAGCCCATTGTTGGGCAACCCCAGCCGTCGTCTTCCGATCGACGGCCACCTTTCCTGATTCTCATCGCCCCCGTCTTCCGCCACCCGTTGTGAGGCTTAGAGGACGCCCAATTGTTTTCCGAAGGCTTGAGTAAGACTCGCGAACGTTAATTGACCCGTAATCATCACCGGCGACGACCTCTAAACCCAGGCGGCTCCTTAAAAGTTTCCTTAAAGAAGAGGATTCGCTCCAGAACACAACAGTAAGGGAACAAGACTTATTTATTTTTATAGTCACAACTACCATTTCTTTAAATTATATCTAGTGAGAGTGCGCTCACTATATATTCGCTGAACTCTTGAAGGGGAAGCCACCCAATGATGGTACTCCCGCTCCTCTCCTTATTCAGGTCGTAAGGAAATCGCGCGGCCACTTTCTCTCGAGGCGGTGTTCAGGATTGTCTGGGAGGTGATGTGCGGAAAGCTATCGGATCAAAGGATTGGAGTGATGGGATACATTTGAATGGAAGTATTTGTATCGGAAACTGCAAATTCATGGATTGACGGGACTTTTAAATCTGAGTGGATTGTGCGGTTGGAAACATAAGCCCCACCTTATTGATTATTTTTCGGAGGATAATGTATTGCAAGGATTGGATTCTGTAAGAATTAGACGGTTTGGTGGACCCCCACAGCTCGATTTCGTACGCCCAGGTTGGCTTGAGTATGCGACTGTAAATTATAAGTATGTTAGTTAGTGAGAGCTGAGATCTGTCTTCAAGGATTCTGAGTAACGACGGATCGTCGTTTTGTTTCTGTTGACCTAAAAACTTGCGTACTTGAGTAGCCACCGAACTAGCTTCCGGCGGGACCGCCTAAGGTTGTGGGAAGAACCTCGATTGGCACTGGTTTACCCCCTGCTGTTTGGGGGTATTTCGGGGCACTGATGATGATTGGACCAGTGAGAAACGTCGGAAGAGAACAACACCCGAGAAGGCCCACGAAGGAAAGGGCAAAAAACCCCTTCCATACAATTGAACCCGGTCGTGGCAGTATTCGTTAAAGAAACATAAAATTGATTGCCGTACATTTCGAGTGCTTCTGTGTCCTCTCGATGGTTTGGTTTTTGCCAGACCGATTTCGGCTGCTCGCCGTCTCCAGTAGCGGTGTTGGTCATTGACGACAGTACGAGCGACAGTGACAGTGCAGTAAGGATGCCCAAAAAACATGCCCAAAGTGACTAACACCGCTACTGAAGATGGCGAGCAGCCGAACCCGGTCTGGCAAAAGACAAAACCAGCGAGAGGAGACAGTATACCGACCCCTCCCAGACTACGAAACAGTAAAATAAAATGGATTCGTTATATGACCTTAGTATTTGACGGTGCGGTCTTTTACTAGACAAGGTTCGATTGGACGCCTGTAGATAGGTCAACTCATCAGTGATCCCTTCCTGTTTATAGTCTTTAGAGGCTCAGAAAGTGTCGATCGGCCTTAGCCGAAATCCCACTTCAGAGTGGAAATTAAACGAAAAAAAATTCAAGTATAATTGTCGTTGAAATTTCGGAGAATCGAACTAGCGTCCCACGCGACCACCCCTCTACAGCTCTTTCACGGTCCGGAGATGTTCCACATCTGGGGTTCGTTCGACTAGAAAAAGGAACATCGTCCCGACCTCCGGCAACGGAAATGGTTGCGATAGAGCGTTTGTCTCTTTATTCTTCTCCTACAAGACTAAAGAAATCCTTTTATCTCCGCAACAGATCTCAAAAACGGTTTATAACTGGGCCCCCCTCCAGGAATGTTCCGCTCTTGCGACATTCTACGCCCGTGCCACTTTTTATGCCTTTTTTCTGGTCTCAATCAATGAAAACGTGAAAATTATTTACGCTTTTCGATTTATTCTTTTTTTGGGGGGGAAAAAGACTTTTTGTCCATCCCTTTTCATGGCCTTTCATTTCTGTAAGTTCGATTATTTGAGTATTTTCATTCCAGGATGACCAGTTTTAGTCCAAAGTACCGCTCTAAATCCCACTCTGATCATGAAATACCGTCCTTGCGTTCGGCCCCGAAGAAAATCCGACGGGGGGGGGTGCAACCCCTCAAGTCGAAAAATTAACTTTCGACTCTACTATTTAAAATTTTTGATTGGTCGCAAGATATTCAAAAAATGTTTGGAACGAGATTCTGCATCTTTCGATGTAAACAAGTCTGGGTCTTTCTGGGAATTATAGTTATAATAGTCTTAGAAGAATTATAGTGACAACTCGTCCTAATTCTAGATCTACGCTTGTACAGTATACAACTCGAGAACTCAGAATGGGGCAAATACGATGGAATCTGTTAAAACGGTAAAACAACGATTGGACCCATCTGGTCTTGATCCAGTGAGCCACTTAAGAATGTCGGCTCTCCACTTTCATCGCACTGTTAATTTTAGCTCTTAAGCTTTAATTACTTTCCATCTATCAAGTCAAATATTTCTCCCGCTTTTCGATATCCAATTAGGCATTGAGCCGTGTCGATAGGTCGACAGTCGACTATAAGGCCCAGTGGATTGAAGTAGGAGAAAGCTATGCGGAGGGAGGCTCGGGAGAATTAGCATAGACACTGCACGTTGCATAACCATTCCCTAGCACTCTTCCCTAACAGAGCCAGACCAAATGCCAAACAACGGCACAGATAATGTCTTCAACACTATGAATAATACTAGTCAGAATATTCCTTCGACGTTCATATATTATTATTTATTTACTGACAATCAAAACACTGCTACTCGGGAAAAAAAAGAAATAAATTAGTTCAGAATTTAGTTTTTAAGAACAAAACTTTCAGTGGTGCTAATCAGACGAGATAATGAACTAAAAACAAAATCAAAAAATCTACAAAGAACTAGCGACGATAGTGATAACAGTGGTACTAGTGACAATAGAGTTGCAAATCGCCCATTACACACGATATGGGTCCAAAATTTACATGATAAATAAGCGGGACAATTAGAGCATAGACACTGCAAGTTGAACTGCGGGTTGACTCTTCCCTCAGAACTAACCAGATGAAGTCTTAAACACCAGAAATTCTACTGGTCAGAATATTCCTTAAGAGGATGAATTAGTTCAGAAGTTGAGATAAAAAAAGCAGTATTGAAAGCTAAGCTTTCACAGGGGCCACCCACAATGAGATAATGAACTAAACAAAAAGGCTACTTGGAGTTTGGTTTGAAGACTAAATAGAAAAATAATTCCTATCATTTTCGGGACTATTATATACCAATTATACCATTACATTAGTCTGTATGTTCTATATGAGTACATTGCCTGTGTAGAAGCATGTGGGCCGATGTAGGTGTCTTATATTGCTCAAATTAATTATAACAAATATACCACAGAAATTAAAATATATATTATAAACAAATTTTCCATATACCGGTTTTGATGTTCCGGGAATTAAATGTCAAAACTTCGGGAGCGTATAGCGAATCGAAAAACTGAGAGAAAATATCCTTAGGACATGCGCTAGTTCACGTGTTTCTATTCACTCAATTATAGAACTTATAGACTAATGTAATGGTGTAGATGGTATAATAGTCTCGAATGTAAATGGAAAATAATTTATTTTTCTATTTAGTCTTCAAACTAAACTCCAATATAGCATTTTTATTTAGTTCATTCTCTCCTCGTGGGTGGCACGTGTGAAAGTGTAGCTTTCAATACTGCTTTTTTTTACTTGAACTTCTGAACTAATTTATCCTCCTAAGGAATATTCTGACCAGTAGAATTCGTAGTGTTTAAGACTTCACCTGGTTAGTCCATGAGAGAAAATGTCCTTAGGACATGCGCTAGTTTTTCCTCTTTTTTCGAAAAAATCAGTTTGATAAGGCTATACTATTGTAATAATATATAAGGCAAATCCACCCCGAATGCATCTTATACATGAACAGACTAAAGTGAGCCACTTCTCCCAGGAATTCGACAGTGACTCATCGACTGAATACTTCGTGCGAATTACACGTACTCGATATCCGCGAACGTATTGCAATGTTGTAATACACCGACATGATTTCCGCGCCCTACCGACGGTGGGGGAAGCCTTACAGGGCTCGTCACAGAGCCTTCTGGCGTCTTAGCTGTGACTCATATCCCACTGGCCTATGTTTAATCGTACATCGCGAACGCCGTTTTCGAGGCCTCGTGCATATTTACCGGTGACCCGGGAGCGGGGGGGGAGGTTGTTGAGCAACAAGTTGAAAAGTCGTTTCCCACTCCCCGAAAATGGTAGGTACTGCTATTATACCCCTCCCCGCGCGGGGGAAGAGCCCTGAGATCATTTCGAGATGAACCGATCATCGGGTCATCGAGAAACTGAACCCGTTCCACCGAAGGCCTTCCACGTTCAAAAAATATCCACGTTGCCCAATCACGTGGACGAAAAACTAATTTTTTATCTCGACGACGAAATTCGAGGCGAAACCGTCGAGCTGGAATTGTGAAATATCATTTTTTATTTATTGACTCGATAGCTCGGCACTGTGTGTTGTACCGAAACCAAGAGAGAGCTCGAGAGGAAATAAATTAGTTCAGAACCTAATTTTTAGGGAACCGATCGCAAGGTATTGAGAATAAAACTATCAGTGATCCCAACCAGACTAAAATGAACACAAAAAACTATACAATATGTCTTACTGTGGTCATTGTACTCAATCTAAAACAATACTTTAAAAAGCCAACGCTAATTTTATAGGCGTCACACAATTGTGTTGTTGTATCCTTTGTTGTATAGAACAAAAAGATTTGCATTTTTCTATGTTTAGATTTGCATTGCCAGTTTGGTATTGCCAAACGGTGGCAACAGTCAGAGTGCAGGCAAGAAATTCCGCAAGCAACGTTAACCCCTCTATGGACCCGTGTAACTTTCAGGTCACATTTCAATTTATCGAGATTTTACCAAATAATTATAGCTTTTTTCGTGAGATGGCGGATAAATCTTAATCCTATAACGTTGTCAAGACAACCAATATCAATATCAATTTTTTTTATTTGCATATATAGGTTTATAATTGCTGATTTTTCATTCCCCCAATTTTTTTGGATTTGAAATAAAAATTCGGCCCATAGAGGGTTACAAATATTTTGTCTAGACATTTTTTTCTCTGTTGGTTAATCAAATTATACATTCGGAACAATTACAGGCTGACATATAACGCTGAAAAACTGAATGAAGTATTGACGGTATACAGCTCGAGGTCACTATACCTGAGAATCTGAATGGACAGTCTTTAGATGTTTAGGACGCTATCAAAATTAAACGAATCGACAAAAAAATGTTCGTCTAATGAAGTTTTGGAAGTTATGGAGTAAATTAAAGGTTTCACATACTCGTTACATGCCAAAATGGCGTTTCAGATTAAACGTGTTCCCCTGAAGAATTTTAAGGGTGGGGGCGATTCAACTCTGAGCGAGGGACTCCCAAGGCTTCTTCCCATGTAACGGCGGACTCGAGAAAGGAAGATTCGTCCCATCATCTCGGTTGTTCTTCTCTCTCTCTCTCTCTCTCTCTCTCTCTCTCTCTCTCTCTCTCTCTCTCTCTCTCTTCATCATGGCCCCTCTCGTTCTCTCCATTTCATTCTCCCAGCTCTCGAAACGCCCGTTTTATTTCATACGCTTAATTATTATATTTCAACAGAATCTCGCCAGTAGCCTGCCTCCAGCCTCTATTGGTACTTACGGATAACCTTTGCCTCGCTAATTTATCAATGAATCCCGGTGAAGATGGCGAAATGTCGAAACAAGTCTAGCGTGAGATAGGGTCCGTTCAACATTTTTAATACTGCCCGAATTTAAATCTACATTACATTTATTACTGTTCAATATTCCCCTTTTTATGGTTCGAAATTTTCTTTCAATAAATAACTTATTATGGAGAACGGAAAAAACTCAACTGAAATGTTTAACACTAATAGCACACAAAGTGCTATATAGTATTTAAGTCCTTTTTGTTCATTTCTCTCTTAATATAATCCAGATTTTATATCAAGTTTTCGCGAATTTAAGCCTGGTGGCGACCGAACACGACAACAATCATTTCAATGTTACTTATAATAAGCCAAAATAAAATATAATAATACTATATATAGTAAAATAAAACAGAAAATATACCTAACATTTGAACAACCGACCTAATTTGAATATTCGGAATGAAAATTATATTTATGTTCATTTTATATATTTTAACTATGTATCATATAGTACATGTATATATTCACTCTCGATATGTGACCATTTATTCTTCGATTGTTAATTAAAAATCGTCAAATTGTGTTACACTATTCTCTGTACCCCTAGCCCCTATCATCCATAGAAAAGTTCATAAAACGATTATCATCGAGCGGGGAAGGAGGAATAGAAGGTTTATATACCAAACAATTATCTTAGTACATAGTTGAACTGGATGAGGAAAATTCTAACTGATTTACTGCTTGGCGGGAAGGTCCCAAAACGGGACTTCGGTGCAGGCCGGATGGTCATATTTCAACTTAGTACAAGGTCCTATCGATCGAAGGCTATCCTTGAAACCCAAAATGGTCGTTCGTTAGTTCGAATACCATCCCCGCCGCTTTATTTTGAACCGGAAAATTGCTTAAGGTTATATTATTTTTGTATTTCTAAGACTCACCTTTACCGGTTCCGAACCAATCATTGCTTCAGCTAATAAAACCGGTGGCGGATGAATAAACTGTGACAAATCGCCGTCGGACCACTGGCAGGGCATCAGTCTCAGCTCCATGCTGTAAGAAAAAAAATCAACTTAAATTAAGGAATATTTTATATATATATATATATATATATATATATATATATATATATATAACTGCATATACTTTTACTAAACCAACATTTAATATGATTCCATACAAGTTTTATTGCTACACATGTGTCATTTAAATTTCTTTTCAAGTTTTGTCCGCCATATTTGTTCTTCCCTTTGCTCATTTCAACGGTTTAGTTGTTCAAACGCGGTTTATAAAACGAGTTATTAGCTATTTACATTCGCAATTTGAACCGTCGTATGCATTTCAGTAAATAGAGGAAGCAAGACGATGTCTAGAATTCAGAACAGGGGCGGAACAAGTACGGAAAATATAGATGAGCAATCGTCGTACGGATGACGATTGCCAAGCCTCAAAATTTGATTTTTTTTAAAGAATCAAATTTGAAAACGTCGATTAACAATCGATAAAACAGCACAACTATTGGAATTAAGTCCAGACCTGCAATTAAAACGTTTTTATTATCCATAATTGAGAGAAAAAGAAAAATTGAAATTTCTCTGTAACCAATCTGACCACCGGCTCAGACGGCCTTTCTAATCAGACGGATATTTTTAAACAATTCAAACCTATGTTTTCCAGAAATATACGAATTTTAATTAAATTAACATTAATTTCGGGTAGTTTTACAAGGAACTTCGTGATATATTAAAGTTTTTGACCGTTAAAAGTAAAGTACTTACATTGAACTTACCACCGGATCCTCCATTACTGTACAGTCCGCCAAGAAAGTACTGCCCGCATATCCAAAGTCCGGCTAATATGTATATATTTTAGAAAATCGGAAATAAACAAAATTCAGTTTGCTGCAGATAATTTAAACATTTTTATTGTTTAAATTTTGAGTGTCCTTTTTAAATATACTTTAAAGTCGAATTTTCGGAAAGAAAATGTCCGCGCAAAACGTTATCAGGGCATGGAGGAGGTTACGCGGTCGTTTCACATTTTTCTTTTTTTTCTTGCCGAGTTCCAGCTCTTTCGAATATTTAAAATAACCGACAGATGCCGGCCGACCAGATACTCTATTCAGACAAATACAACGACAACAAATACGAGTACAGGTATTTAAATTAAATTTAAATTTTCATTCACTCTCGAGCTGCTAAATGCTGGCCGTATTTCAAATTTCATGTGATAAACCAACTGTTGCCTGATTTTTCGCTGCGTATCTAACCTCATAGAACATGTAGCTGCAACTACAAACCTCTATTCCGGTTATTATTTATCAACTATATCACTGAAATCAGTCTATCACACTTAGAATTTGCTATTTTTATTGCATTTCCAGAGTAAACTTTGAGTTTTGGTCCTCATAATCTAAAATTAGAACCATTATTGTCCTTATTAAATAACAATAAGAAAATATGTGGTACTTATTTACAGGAATTTTCCTCTTTCCTGAAGCTCTCAGTTGATAATCTAGTTGTTTATAAATATTATATTTATTTACTTATAAATATTGTATAATTTATTTATTTAATTTTTGTTTCCAGACACATAATGCTGCCTCCTGACATAGCCCGCCTTGTGCCCAGGAATCACCGAATGACCGAAACCGAATGGAGAAATTTGGGCATACAACAGAGCACCGGTTGGGTTCATTACATGGCGCACAATCCTGGTAAATGCAATTCGGCTTGAAGAAATTACAAAAATAAACCACTCCGAGCAGAATAATAGAAATAGTCTTGTATAACAATATAAACTGGGTAATACCTGTTTGGCGAGCGTTTGAAATATCACGGTTTCAATATCAGCTGGCTGTTTGACTGCTTGTAACAAGTTTGTTGCATTTAAGGCAACTTGTCTGCACTTTCTAGTCTTCCCTGTTATGTTGTGTGTATATGTGTGGAGTCTGTTTCTTGTTCTTTTGTCGTTGCGATTCGAGAATGGCACTTTGTTCGGTGCACCTGAAAACAATATACCTTTGAACTGCCAAATATTCCCAGGAGGAATATCCCGGTTGGCCAAATAGCGATGACAAACACTCTCCGTATATGAATGATGTGAGAAACAAAAACCATTAAAGTGCAGACAGGATTGCTCAGTCCAAAGGCCACAATGACCATAAGCCAGGTAGAAACTGATATTTTCACTGGTCAGTTAATCAATCACGGACCAGATTATTGAAAAACATTTATCGCGAAACAAACTGCAGAACTGAATACCTTCAGAGATAAATGTTCCTCAGTTACTTTATATTGTCCTGTATGGAATGACCAGAGTACAGCTCCTTTATTAGTATGAAGAAACAATTTTCTACCGATTGCTCATTCTATGTTTATTGTTTGCAGAACCTCACATATTGTGTTTCCGTCGCAAGAGGCAACAGGCCCCTCCTGAAAACATTACTGCCAACTGAGCACTGGATTTCAATTATGGAATCCAAAGCGGAAACAAAAAATATCATCCGCTAAAAAGTGCAATTCTGAGATGTGCCAGTGTTTTGTGAGTCCTCTCGTTTTTTTGTAAATAATTTGAGAATTGGGGAAATATCATCTCTTTGCAATCTCTTTGTCCGCTCTGATTGATCCTATGACTCCTCCTGGACTCTGAGGTTTTTGCCAATCTCAGTAGCATTCCATTAGTAATACAGCAAAGTGTACAGTATCAACAGTACTTGTACTCTATAAGGCTTCTTCAGTGTTGCCAAATAGAACTTCACATTTTTCACTTACAATTACATCTTGTCTAGCAGCAATCAGAATTCTCATCTGCATGCATATGTACATATATACATTCTAATTTAGCTAGCATATTGTAAAGAAAAACAAAATAGTACTTATTTTACTGTTACTATTGCATCCCTTGAAGTTTATAAAAATTAAACTTCGAGTACAAATAATGCCTTCACCGAACCTAGATATTTCTAGAATATAGCTTGAAGTGTCCGTATCTCTCCTTAACAGATGGTTATGTATACCAGAGTTCAAACATGAATCCCATTTATGGACCAAATGGTAATTAAGATACGTAAATCTGATGCAATGTAATAATTGTAAAGATCATAGGTAATATTTCATGAAATTTCTGACTGAATGCTACTGAGGCGGTGGAACTCAAAGACTGGATTGAGACTGAGCAGTCATACAGACAGAGAACTGCAAGTGTGATGATAACTGGCTGCACTTTATATAGACTGAATCAGCATTATTTTTTTGAAATGGATATTTTTCTTCTTGTTTGTAAAGATTAATTGTGAATAATTTATAAGATTTGTTTTGAAGATTGCTTTAAAAAGGAAATGTATTGATCTCTAAATAAAATAAAGTTAGTCAAAAAACAATGTTTTTTTGCTATATGCAAAGTCTCCATCCTACAGGTATTACAGTTATACAAATTAATGGATTTAAATATGAGCTTAAAAATAATTGTGGTCCGATCCTTCATTCTACATATTACAATAAAAAATATAGCACTTTTTAATACACCAATTTACTCCACTTAATTCTTTTCACATTTTTATTCTTTTTTGTTAAACATTAAATTTGGTTTACTCCATGGTTATTTATAGTCAATATGTTTTATATATGTTTTAATATGTTAAATTAAATTATTATAGTATGTTAAAATAAATAAATAAATATATATATATATAATATATATCTATATAAATTGTTAAAATATGTTTTAAATAATGAATTTTAAAACACCAAATGGGTGCAAACAAAAAATTGCAAGAATCCCATAGACCCACAAATAAATAACTTGAAAAATGAAACATACATCATAATGAAATGCAAAACTGCAAAATTGCTTATAAAATAATTAATAAATTAGAATACTTACCTAAAAGTAACGTAAATAATAGTTATTAACTACGTACTGTTTTTACAACGGCAGCCATATTGTGATTGAAATTTTCACCACGATTAAGCCCTCTAGCGGCCACCTTCTAAACTATATGAAGGGATACATCCCTTGGAAATTATATATTAAGAAATAGAATTAATAATTCAAAAATATTTAGAGAAACATAATGCCGTGAACCTTCCTGAAACAAGGTTCAAATATTAAGAGAACTGAGTTTAAAATACTTAATTTTTTTTATTTTAATTAATATTTATTTTCAGGACAAGACTACATTCTCTGATTCCTGAATATGTTTTGCTCCTGCTGTAAAAACATTTTCTAGGATTAATATGATCTGTACCAAATGTAAACAAAGATGAGCACTAAGAAAACAATGTTAATTGTATGATGGAAGTTTTACAATATTGTAAAAGACCAAAATTTAATACTCATCAGAAAAATATTATTTAGAGGATCTTCATTTCACACACTAAAATATATAACAAATTCTCCCTTTAAATGATATCATTATATTATTATTGATATTCTGAACATTTTGGCTATATATTTTATAAAAAAAGTGCTTGCATGCTGTACACAAGTTTTATCAGGATCATTTTTTTCAGTATCCAAAATATTTTATTAAAATTGTGCCTTGTAAATATTTCTGAAAAAAGGGATTCCCTACCTTGAATATCATGCCTAAAGTTGTTTTGTTTATTCCACTACACATACTTATGGTTCCAGTGGAGTTGTGGTTCATATTATGGATGTCAGCAGCCTTTGAAGAGTTAAATTAGCTATCCCAGCATATTTTGAACAAAACTACTTACTTATTTTGGTCGTCATGTAGATACTGTAAAAAATATTATCCTAAAAAAAAAAAAAGAAGCCAAGATTTTTTATTGGTCACCCAATACAATTAAATACTTAATAAGGTATATTCCAGTCTTAACATCATGTCGCTGACATTTTTTCATTCTCTTTTTAAAACCGTTGATAATTTCAAGTGGGTCCGACTCGAAGCTAATTTTACAAAAGAAGAATAAAAATTACAAAGAAAAACAAGAGAACTAGATACAAAATTTGATTATTTATATAAATTTAATCTGAATCAATGAAAAAATGATAAATTCAGCAAATAACAGTATACAACAGTATTTACAATTCGGGAAGAAACAGAAGTAGTAAGAAATGAGGCCAAAGCTCGATACTAGGACTACAAGCCTGGAATCGGACGATATATGTTTAAAAAAGAGCCATTTACATGCAAAATATAGAATATAACTGCATAATTTAGGACAGCACTTCTTAACCTATCTTCAATTTCGGGCTTTAGAATAATTTGTATCATGTTGTGTTAAATCTGGTCTGATGGAAAATAGAGAATTTGCAACTGTAGGAAAAGGTTTGATCTGTAATCGGAAAATTGAAATTTGATAACTTAAAATTGATATGATGAAACTAAGTAAGGCCAGATTAATAGAAGTGTGGAGTTTCGCTGCTGTTCAACATTTTCTACAGAAATTGAGTCGAAGTCGTATCAGCTTATTTAAGCCTTGTCACTCCCTAAATAGAATTAGAATCTAAAACTTGGTCACAAACTTATTCCTTAGACATGAGAAATGTTTTGGCAATGTTAAGAAGTGCTGTACGGTCTCCGGAAAAGACAACTGGAATTCTGATTTTTCATACAAATTAAACAAACATTAAAACCCTGATTAAAAGGCAAAATGCATACAAATGGCTTCCATTCGATTTTACATCTATACATGATCACAACTTCAATAGTCAAAATGGTTAAAATATTCATATATTTTCATGTCCAGAGGATTTCACCATCGCTATATTCTGTATGTTCATATAATAACTATGAAGGTACAATAAACATAATCGATCAATTACATGTCAGAATGTCTTCAATTTATATTAGGGGTATAAGCAACATACTGTCAGGTTCAATATTCAGATTAAATGCAACAAAAAGGTAGAAACAAAACTGATCTTTTCTTAATGTTAACAGGCTTAGGCCTACACACTAGGTACAACATTAGTGTTGTATAATATTGTTTTAGTTTTAGACAAACAGTTTTTCACTGTATACCCTTAATATGCACAATGATCAAAGGTTGTGTTATGCGTTTTCAGATCAGTTACAAAATCTGTTTGTTTTTCTTTTTTATTTTAACCAATGAATTAACAGAAGTACAATACAAAATGATATTCCTATTTCACCCGTATAACAGAATCAGTTTGTGTGCAGAAAACAAAATCTACCTCATCTCGAGACAAAGTCGATTCCAGCATCTTAACACAAGTCTTACAAATCTTCGGCCAGTCTAGGATGTATAATACATATCCTGACAAGTTTCTTTTTTCTTTCAAGGGACAGTTTAATTTCAAAAAAAACAAAAACAAAAATTCAACTCACATTTAAACCAAAAATTAGGCACGTTTGATGTTATGTACAATATCTTATGTTCCTTTCAATTAACAAATAAATATTTTTCGACAATTTTCTCTCGAAATTTGTCAATTAATTTTCCCTTTAAAATTTTGTTGTATAAACTCTGATAACAATATAATCGGGGATTGAATCAAGCAACTACTTTTTCATTATCTTGTTGCATATTTTCCAAATAACTCACATTGGGGAAAAAAGAACATTTTTTTACAATCGGGAAAAACGTTTTTGCGGGGGCTGTGCAAAGCGTTCAGAAAGTATTTTCTTTTTAAACCGCACGATTTTTGTTTTGCTATACACAATACTCTCCGCACTTCTTGTCTTGTTTCAATTTATTTACAATTCATACAACATTCATATACAAAAAAATTCGTGCTCGAATTCGTGCGATATACAACCACTCATACTATCTCATATCTTTTTTTTGGTATAATTTCCATAAGGTTGGAGTTTCTGAAATTTTGATTAAAATCACGGCCTAAATTAAAAATATCGGTTCTTGTTTTTCTCTTTTATACAACTTGAATATACATGGCTCTCCCAGTTCAATAATAATCACTTTTATATATACATATATATATATATATATATATATATATATATATATATATATTGATATATATACTATATATAGTAATCTGAATAATTTATTTTGTATACAAGTTATGAATGAAATATAAAATTATAATTTAATTTGCAATGAGTTTTCACGCAAGTATAACTGACAATCTAAAATTGTTGCACGAACACAACAGATTTTTGAATATGATGCAATAATTTTTCAAAAGGTTTGGGCATTTTAAAAAAATTGCAGATGTGATTATTATCATGTTATTTCAGGAGAGATATTATGAAGAAACAGAAATTCTATTCACACCACTCACATGTATCATTTTTGGCAGTGAAAGTCTGCTTAACAAAAGAAAAGAAAAATGAAAATATTAAGGAAATGAGTGACGGTCAATAATAATATTTCTTTCCGATAAAAATAAATAACAATCAAATCGTGAAAATAATATTCAAGAAGGCCGAAACTAATGAATAGTTAAAAATTGAATATGTACAAAGTTCAATTATTAAAATATGTGTACAATAAAACCTCATGTTATAAATCTATACATCAGTTTCTTTTGAAAAATATTCAACATAAAATTTTTTTGGGAAAATATCAAAATATATACTATATACTATATATATATATATAGTATATATATACTATATATAGTATACATTTATCAAAATATATAATATATAATATATATATCAAAATATATTTTATATATATCTAATATTAGTTCCGTTTGAACGGATAATAAACTGAGGTTCTAATGTACGCTTGGGTACTTTGAGAATTCTTTAATAGCGAGAGGAATTTATAATATTTTCATCTTTCCTTTAAAAATTAGGAAAACAGAAAAAAAGACAATTCATTCGCAATTTTTGAACGTTGGGCGTAAAATGAGAAAAAAACATAACGAAAAAGAAACAAACGAACAGAAAAACAAAACAAATAATGTTTGACACGCTCACATCACATAAATTGTCTTTGAGTTTTTTTTCTTCAAAAATAGGAAACAAGTCAAAACAAAATAAATTGTTGTTTTCACAATAAAACACACCACTTGAACTCTTGTGTCTCTTTAACATTCTGTTTTCTTTTTTACTACTTCATTTCCAAGCAAAAAAAAAACTTTTGTTCCTTGTATTCGCGCACGTGCACAGACCATTCACTAACGAACTGTGTTGATGTTGTTATTAACGGGCGACCGCGAGATAAACGTTCGGGCCTCTCCTTATCAGCTACTCGACTAGGCTCTCCTGTATCGGGACAGACAAGAGAAAAATATTTATATTTAAAATAGAAGAAATTCGCGAGATACAGGAAAGGAGCGCAGTATGACAACTGAGGGATCCAATAACCGGGGCAGTGTCGTCGAAATTGTCAAAAGTTTATGCCGCTTCCTGATGAGAATACTAAACACAAATTCATCATCAAACTCCGATATGTGGATTGGTTGTTGTAGTGTCTTTAGAAGTGTAGATTAAAGAAATGTGAAGAAACAGGTTGAGGAAATTAATAATAGAATTGTGTGAGGAGATTTTTGGGTTCTTTATCTCTTGGGCAGCATCCCTCTCTCTCTATCACCCTCTAACCTTAGTCATACCCAAAGGGTTGTCCCCCTGCACCTCGATTCACAATATATGGGGGTGGGTGTCATGCATTTTGAAAAATAAAAAAATTAGTGGGGACACTGTCTTGTCCTAGAAGAGATCAGATAGTTCGGCTAATAATACAGCAACCTTAAGGGGAACACGGATTTTCAGGTTAGACTGTCCTCACTGAGGTCCTTCCTTGAATCAGATGAAGGCTTCTTCTCAGCATTCTTGTCAATGCGGTCCGATGAACTGAACTCCCCAGTGGAGAACTTTATAAGTCTCTTTCTTTCTCCAGAAAACAGGCATTTGCAAGTCCTGTCTAGGTACAGTGCTGCTCTCATCATTTTAATTCAGATTATTACTGGTCTGTTTCGATATCTTGGCATCTCTCTACATCACCAAGACTGTGCCAATTTAATGCTCTGTAATTTCTTTTGTCCAAAATCACTGTAAGCGATATCTTTGAGCAACAGAAATCATCAAGGAACAAAAAATCATGGGTCAAAATGTAAGCAAATTTTTTTTTTTAGAGGGAACAGAACTGAAAATGGAATATAATAAATGGATGGTTCAGGGGGCACTTTAACAGTTATCAGGTGAAACACCTGGTCAGAAATAATCTGAATTTATTTTGAATGAAAATCAATTTCTAAACTTTCAAATTAAAATTGAATAATTTCTAAACAATTATTCTTATTTGTACACCAAGCGATATAAATTCTGTTAAAGTGTTTTCACCTGATGGAGAACCAAGTGGATTGCATCTGTGCCATGCTATATATAAATATCATATATATATATATATATATATATATATATATATATATATATATATATAAACATTTTTTTCCCTCCGACCGTTAACATATTTCTAAATAGAAGATGAAAACGAGAAAGAAGAATCTTAGATGGAAATTCATTCGGTAAAATGTCTTCGCCGTAGTCACAAGCAAGAAATGCTTCCTTTTATTGACATTTCCTGACTGAAATAAACAAGCATCAAAGTTTTATATTTACGCTACTGTTTTGGCACTTCACAATTTTGAAAAAAAAGAAAAAATGATTTTCAAATTGAACATTTACTCACGCTCATGATAAAAATATTTTTTTGCTTGCCAGGAAGTTTCCGATAACCGAAGAAGTGCCCACTGCCATCGGAATTTCGCTAACTCACTTCCTTTTGACGGTACCATGCTATAACAGTTGGACCACCCAATAAATACATACATAAATAAATTTTTTTTTAAAAAAGGAAGATATATGCTATGCAAGTATAGTTATTGCCTTAAAAATATATTAAATTTAGTGAGTATTGTCTAATAGAAAGAGTTGGGTTGATATTCTTATTTGAAGATCTTTTTGCATAGTCATATAGTGTGTAATTATTTCTTGTTTACACCTTTTTATCACAGGAAGGTTACACATGTGAAGTTAGTCCATTTCTCCATCAACATGTGCAACTGTGAATAATGATATCTGTTAACACAAATTAACAGTTTTGTGTCACAAAACTGTTACAAAATTGTTCTCCTTCAGGAATTATGCTTTCTGCTGTGGCTGTGACCACAGTTGAGGAATAGATATGTTGATAGCCACTGTTAAAAGTGCTTACGAATGGACGAAATTAATCTGATTTGAAAATTAACGAAGAGCTATGTTTAAAATAATAAACATTCCCCTAAAATATATTCTTGCAATTTCTTGATATCCATTTTATTATCAGTTTCGTCCTGTTTTGTCTGTCTGCCTTAACTGGAGCCCCCACAAATTTGTTATCTCCTATCTTCTTGAAAACAATCCATGAAATCTTTATTTGTTTTTATGGCACATTCAGATTGCAACTTCTTATATGGACAATATAGGTTTCCTTTCATGGCCATTTAAAGTTTCAAAAAAAAAATAAAAAGGCCAGTGAGAACACAGCACGTGCAGAAACAAATTGGTCTTTTATTCTGCCACATAAAAGTCTGTTTAAGTTACATGGAAAAAATCCTGAGTTTGCTGTGCAGCGCACCAACAGACATATCAAATGTGATTTCCACCAAAAACTGGAAAACACTGAATTAACGACAATCACAAAAAAAAATCAATTATTTTTCTGCAATCCATTAAAAACTCGATATTTCCAATACTTCATTCTCTGTTTCCACTTCTTCAATACAATCACCGCTCCTCACAATTTTCAGCAGCATTCTGTCAGCGGTAAAAAAAAAACATTTTTGCATACGAAAACTATCGCGAAAATTGGAGGTTCCAATAAAAATAAACATAGTGCACTTCCATCAATCCTGATCACTTTAAACTTAAGTTTAATTTTCCTCTAGTGCAGTTACAAGAATTATGATGCTATAAGAGTAAAGACAAACATTTTTAATACATATTTATTTGCATTTGTTTAGTTTGAGCTTAAGTATTATTTCGTATATTACATATAAAATAATACATTCCTCATTAGAAATGTCTGAGACATAAAATAAATGGTAATTAATGGTTCTATGAAAATTATTTTTGTGTCCATAAAAAGTGCATTATTATTTTCTGTATTTTGTTTACAGATATCTTAGCTGATGTTGTCTCTGATAAAATGAGCTGATAATAGGTACATACATAATGTGCAAAGTGCCTTAATTATAATGTGAGGATAAATTATATATTACATTTAAGTCTTTAAACATATATGTGCATCACTAATAGTTTTTTCTAGTCTATAACAAGCTACAGCAAGCTGAGTGCATTAAGCCAGATCTGAACCCAACTTAAAAAACCAATTGTGCCACTAGCAGTTCATACAAACCTCTAGCCACTGAACCATCAGGGTTCTCTTTTATTTTGTCATTTTTTATTTTAATTATAAAAAAACAGGTTTTGGAATTCTAATTCTTCTACTATATCTTCAGTAGCAACATTCTGTCAAAAATAGATGCATGATTCCCACTGGCACTCATAGGTGCACTCAATTGTGTACTGACAGAATGGCGAGAGAAGATGAAACTGGTCTACCATAAAACCAAATCGGTACCTTAAATTAAAGTAAGATAATAGTTATACTTGAAGTGTGTTTGTGTACACGCGCACGCACGCACACACACACACACACACACACACACACACACACAGCCTATGACTTGCAAGTTTAGTTTGTTTCCACACATCCCATAATAGACATTTAATCCTTTCCGATCCCATATAACTTAGAATTAAAAAAATAATGAAAAAGGAATAATACATACGTGGTGATGTGAGATCGCTGCTGCGTGGCCGGACCTGGCTGAGAGCAGAGGAACACTTTCGACCCAAATATCCTTGTCAGCGTAATATATTTCGATCATCGATAACAAACCTTGACCGTCAAAACCTCCTGCAACAGAAGCCCAACTCGCTGCTTCAATAATTATTAAATGCATGAATGAAAGCACTATGATGCTAGTAGACCTATTGCTGAATGTATTATTGAATATAAAACATTTTTTACTGAGATCCCTGCGAATTTACAAGGGTTGTAAGGGTTCAGAATATAACCCATAATTTATGTGATTATTTTTCTTGGTTCCTTGTACAGTACCATTGATATAACTGGCATTATAATAAAACAGTGAGAGACTTCACTGTAGGTATTTTCCAACATTTTTTACCTACTGATAAATATCGACACGTATCATTTATTTACAGCAAATTTGTAAGATGAAATAACTGTCAATTTTCAGGAAAACAATACAAGAAATTTATTAAACGATTCTTCATAATTGTTTATCAAACTGTAGTATGCCATGCAGTCAGGATGAAGCACATAAAATTAGTTTATACAGTTTATAACTCTACACTACTATTGGAATATTATCGTACTTGTAGTCTTCTGTTGACCAAACCTAATTTTAGTGCCACAGTACATTAATATTGGAGTACTGTACAGGTGACAATGACAAGTTGAATCTAGTGATGATAATCTATTTAGGCATAGTTCAGATGTTCTAAAAAAAAATAAAAACAAACCTATAGCAACGAGTTTGTTGTCGTCAATTGGGGTGAGTGTTATCGCACTCCTTGGACTCGACAGGCTGGCAACGAACTGCCACGTTTTCGTTTCTGTGTCGAACCTCTCGACGCTGTTTAACTGATGAGTTCCGTCATAACCTCCGACGACGTATATGTACTGGTTCAGCGATGCAACTCCTGCACCAGAAATATATACATGAGATAAAAGTTTAATTAAAAAAAGTGTATTAATCACTGGGGAAGTTATCACAATTCGCCAGTATCAATAGCCATATGGATTTTAAATTCCTTTTACATTATGAATATTTGTACAATGGTAAATAACAATTAACAGTTTTGAATGAAACTGATCCTTGTAATCCTAACTGTTGCAATAAGATAAATTTTTTGTGAATACACCGCAGTTTGTGATTTCCTCATTTAATAAATCACAAATTAAGATCTTTAATTGCTTTTAGGTAAACATTTCTTTTTCTAACTGTTGTCTATTAAATTATCTGAAAGACAATTACAAATAATACATAAATTTTTCATCACTTATATCCTATATTTCCATATGGAAATTCTAATTAAAATAAAACAAATATCTTGTATTGAATGATATTATCTTGCTGTGATATTGTTACAATTATTGTATTTTGCACAACTAATGAAATATTCACCGGCACAATAAAAAAAATTCAAATACAATCAAGAACATATAACTTCAATATATGACAACTTGGCTACTGCACAGCCAATTAAATGAATCCACAGACAGAAAACAGAAGCGATAAATTAAAATATCAGCTTCAAGAAATTATAAGCTAATTTTATTAAATGGTTAAACATAAATGTGAGGCATTAGAACTTCATACTGTGAAGCAGTTATAAATATTTGTTGTTGTCTTTTCTTATACAGTGCAAGGAGATGCAGTACACATTTGATTAGTTTTTTGAAGAAATATTAGGGGTAACAAAATGATAATTTTGTTTATAAATTTTAAGAATGTATTACTTAATCTGTCTTTTCTTCTTAAATAAATAAAATATCAATTTGCAAACATAATTGCCATAATTACCTGCACCACTTCGTGCCATGGCCATATCCGCTATCATCGTCCATTCATCGAGCTCTGGGTGATAACACTCGCAAGATTTTAACCTGTTCTCCCCATCGAAACCTCCTATTGCATACATTAGCCTGTTGACGACCGCTATACCCACTCCTGAATAAATAAAAAATAAATAACATTATTAAAAAAAAACAAAATATCTAGAAGCAATATAATTAAAATATCAACAGCAAACAATGTGTTTAATAAAATATATTTGAAGAAAACTTGATGCCAAAAAAATAAATATCTGTCTATTTGGTAATTTCAACAAAACTGCACTCACCTAACCTTTTTGTGTTCATTGGTTTTACAGTGGTCCACCTATCTTCTTCTGGATCGTACCTGTGCCAGAAAAAAAAGTTAACACCGGATAAACTTACCAATCATCTGTTTCATATTTCCTAGCTACATCAAATCGTTTAATTTATATATACTTATATTTTCCTTAGGTTATTCCTGTCTTTTACAATATGTTAAAAATAAAGTACGATAAATTTATTGAGCTATAGTGAATGGAATGATTCAACTAATTTGTTATACTGCAGCCTGGGCCAAATGGAGAAGGGCATGCCAACGAGGGCACCCTGCCAGTCTGACAGATTTAAAAATTCATTATTGTTGTAATTTCATCTTAAAGTTTCCAAAGCACAATGTCAGTCAAATTGAGCTTGAAATTTCAATTCAATTTTGTAAACACTTAATTTTATGATTTCAATAATTCCAGAACCCTATAGAATAAATGGGTCATTTTATAATATATTTTACAGCGGATATGTGTGTTTATCTGTCAGCATAGAAATTGCTGAGACGACAAAATAGAAGGGATATAAAAATAACATATTATACCTTTCTACTGAACTGTGATATTCGGCAGCTGCTGATCCTCCACAGGCATATATTAGACCATCCAAAACTCCAACTCCTACCCTGTTCCTGGGCACAGACATTGGGTTGCAAGGCCTCCAGAGATCCCTCAATGGGTCATACCTACAATAAGGTAATAACATTTAGTAATTTACAAAAAATATTTTTTTTTTAATATAACATAACACTGATAGGAACTTTTCTGAGTCAGAACAATTAAGCTCATTCTAAGCCTAGGCTTAACTTATGTGCTAACATAACTTAAACAACCAGGGTATGGATTTTGTATCACCACAGGGAGCATCAAAGTTTTGCAAACAGCAGTTTTTATTATAGGTAATTATTATTTAAAGATGTCATAAATGTGTGGATATGACATAAATAAATAATAGCGTTTTTTGAACTTATATATGGTTGGTTACCCTTGTTTTTTCTGTTTATTCCAACAGTTATTTCAGAAATTCTTTGTTTCAATATTTTTACCCTCCATGAAGAGGTTCCATACAGTAAGGTCTATATTTCAGACCTTCTATTATTTCTATTGTGGTCTGTATCACAATAGAAATAATATTTATATACAACTGGTGGGTTATACAATAAATACAAATGTTATATAAATATTTTTTTTCCTATAACATTATCAGGATGGGGGAATCATTGATTGTTATTTACTGTGATATCTACCAATACAATTTTCCTGTCCATAATAATCCGCAAAGAGGTTTCACTGTCAAACTGTGATACAATGGCTGTAGAAGAAAAAGAAACGAATAGTGAAATATTGTCACACTAACCTGTCTACCCAATCGGAATCATAGCTGGCACCTGGTGCATTGTTACGACCTCCGACTGCATAAAACATACCCTGTGGAAAAAATTTATATTAGATCTTAATAAATACATATTAAATGTTTTATTTATTTTCAATGCAATTTTATTTATTTCTTTGGGCAAATAATTGACACTTTTATAAATAAGGTATTTTTTAAATATTGTTAGGATACAAAATTTTAATTATTGGAATTTGAACAGATGTCAGGTTAAATATAAGTTCTAATAGGATGGTAGATAATAAAGCATTGGTACTGAGAATCAGAAACCATTTTAACTCAAGAACTTACAAATGAGAAGGGACAGAAAAATGCAGGCAAGATTTTCATCTGATGTTAAAATTAATCAGAGTAGCATTAATTAACACGTTATTAATGTGACTTCATTACATGAAAACTAATACACTAGATTTTTTTTTAGTGTTTTGTATTTAACACTAATATATCCCCGTTTTATTAGTTTCAATGTTTCATTTTTCTTCAATGATATATTTATATGTTTACAATCTGTACATCCACCCACCGCAAATACCAAAATCTAACTGCAAAAAGTCAGTCTGGCTGTAGACCGAAACATATAAATAGCATGTACACAGAAAGTAGATGATATTCCTCCTAAGTCTTCAAGAAAAAATAACCTGAACTAAAATAGACGATTGAATTTTGTTTCACCTTGACGAATGCACATCCGAGCCCCGACCTTGGTATCGTCAGTTTTGCCAAAGTCGACCATGTTCCCTCGTCGACATTGAATGCCTCCATGATGTCAAGCGAATGCCTGAAATATCCTCCCGCGATGTAAATCACTTTTGGCGTGTCCGGTGTCCTCTCTCTGACTGTCACCTTTTTGTGCAGGGTCAGATCCTGCGGGAAATCGAATCGAACATTGAAAAAGGTGTACAGTTCAATTTATTTTTTTATCAGACATAAAATTGTCAGGATTATTTAAACACTGTACGAAATTCAAAGGACGAGGTTATGAAAAGAAAGCAAAGTAATAATAAAAATAATAATGGCAACAGACCTTATAAAAATCAACAGTGGTCCCCCTCACACTATTTTCGAGCCTAGACTAATATATGTATTTTGTTTCGCGTATTGGGGGTGTGATTTTTTTTGTGCTTGCCGAACCTTGAATATGGACGCGAGGTATTCCCTACAGGCGGGCAGTTTCCTGATGACTTCACAGTTCTTCATCTGTTCGTTGAGGAATCTCGGAGTTAGGAACTGGCAACGGACCGCCGATAGGACGGCCTGCATCTGCGGCCTTCTCGCCTCTTCGCTGTACCTGCATAATAAAAATAAAAATAGAAACATAAGTTTCAATATTTGGAAATCTGAAGAAAGGTGAGTATAGTACCTGATACCTGTTTTGTGGTCTGCGAGGGGTCGGAATACAGTAGATTTCGCATGTTTCTGCCTCCTCTCACTGGTCTAGCAAAAGACCAAACCGGCGAGAGGAGACAGAAACACGAAATCTAAAGGTGAATATACATGCAACACTCTGCATAGATGACTTTACAGATTTCACACACGCACAATTTATTTTGAGTGAATAAAAAAAATACTAACATACTCCTATTATTTCATAATCATAGTAAAAAAAATTGTTATATAATTATTAATATTAAAATATATTAATATGTTAAAATAATAATTTTAAATAATATCAATTTCAATAAATAGTCATCCAGTAACCTTCTGTAAAAATTCAATATTTTCTACAATGCTTCTTTTAATCCTGTAAAATGATAGTGTATAAATGAAAAACACTTTTTTATTGTTCAGTAACTTCTGGTTTGCAGCCATTAACTGGAATAGGCATGGCTGACTCCGGGTGTAAGAGCGCCCACAGTGAACCACAGTGGCAGATCAAATTTCCATTCAATTTTATTATTTGAAACCCGACTATTTTGATAGTAGATAAAGCTCAAATAATTGTAGAACACTCGATAGAATTGAAACACAGAGAATTATTTGAAGAATACAATTTTAATATATGATGAGTGCAAACTCTTTTCATGTATACTGAACTAGGTTTTCGTTTCATATGGATTAAATTTACAAATAGTGGAAAATTGTCATTTAATTTGCCTAATAATTGAATCCAAAATAATAAATAAATATATGAATTGCTGTGTTACTTGATTTCTCAAATAATTATTGAAAATATATTTAAATAGCTTGGATTATTAAGGCCGTCCAGTTTAATGCAATGTTGATGAACCAATAACAGCAACAATGTTATTTTCCCTTACAAAAAATAATTAACTCATTTTTTACTAATCACGTGTAATAAACATTCAAATTCTAAATATGAATATTCAAAGGTGAATGACACAGATGATGGGGCACAAAAAACAATTATTCATCCCATCACTCTGGTGATTTTGTCCACTCATTGAAGACAAAATACTTTTTCACATCCAGCTAACACGTCTAATTTATTGCCAGATGGCTACTGATGATGGCAAGAAGCCAAAACCAGTCCACAATCAGAGACAGAAGTGTGAAAAAACCTCACTTTCTGATATGTCGAGTTTATTTAATTTATTTATTTTTCTTTTCAAATATGCACTGAATTCATTTCATGACTGTGGATATAATATCGTTTTCCTAACAAATTATAATCACTAACCGAAATTAGAAAGTTTTTTCTAGATGAAATACTCACTGGACCCATCTGATAACTGCAGTGTAAACTTCTCTCTCTTCCCTCACACTTAGTTCATCTTTCTTGATGAGATCAAGCAACTGGGATGATGACAATGTAAGGAACTCATCCTCTTGACAAACCTGTGTTAAAACACGAAAAATATAAAGAAACATATAGTAAAGAAGAAATATATTTTACAATTTATTGATCATCTTCATGTAATTTCTGAGCTGAAATAACTTTGGGCTCCTTATCGTTTTATTTTTTTACACCTAGTTAAGAGCTTTATTGAAAACCGGTTTCAGATTTTAATCACTGGTAACTCAGAACTTATTATCCACAAATCAGTTAAACGATTAGTCCACACTTTGATGGTCGATTTATGAAGCTAAATTGACAAGTACACTGAAAAAATAATTAACTTATATGACTGATTACTATCTCAGAAACCAGGAGGGTAATCCTCTGAACACCAGAGCAAGTGAGCCTTGATTTGTTGGCATCCTTGCTGAAAAAAATTATTTCAATGCTTACAATATGAAGGTTAAATATATCGACAGCATACTCCACTTTTAGATCTTTTCCCCTTGATACAATGATTTTACCCAGAATACTGAGACAGCATTGGGCACTGCGCCAAAAACTGGAATGCATTTTTCCACTGATTTGTGTTCTTCTTATATAGGAAACACAGAAAACAATATATATATATATATATATATATATATATATATATATCATTCTTAAATCACCCATGCATGCACGGTTTATCCATAAATATCATGAGCTATTCAATATTATTTTTACAAAAAATGTGTAACTAGAGGTATAAGTGGAACTTTAAAACACAGCCTTATTAGGCTTCGGACTATGAGAAAATAATTTAACTAATAATAATTTAGCTCTTTCAGGGAAAAATATACTGAAAGTCTACTTCATAAAATATATGTTCAATACTTTCTACGTATGAAACAATCTTTATCAGTCACGTTATGCACGTCATGCATCCCACAGTTTAGTTCAAATGATCAATTATCAATTACATTTTACACACAATTACAGTAAAAATTTAAAAATTCCTGTCTTAACCAATAACCCTATATTCATAACTTTTTGTCAAATTAAAACATTAATTATTAAGAAACAGATAGTTTTAAACATCATTCTTTAATACAGTTCACACATTTTCCTTGATATTCCTCAATGCACGTTTTCAAAAAAATTGTCATCTGTAATGTTACGGAATCCAGGGTTGAGCAGTTGTGTAACTACCTGTTTAATCGTTAGTACAACTGAATTAAATTAATAAGGCTGTCAGCGTAGGAAAAAAAATTGCTACTGCTGACTGTGACGATCTGGTTAAAGGCCAAACTAGCACAGGGCGGAAATTAATATTGCAAGGCAATTTACCAGAGAAAAGTTACGGAGTATATACTGGTTGACTCTGTCTCTAAGTTCCAGACAATCGTGCTGTTCAGCGAATAATCTTATTCCTATTGCGTTGCTGGGAGAAAGTTGACGTTCAAGAAATATACAGCAGGCTTTTATCACGTCTACAACCTGTACAGAAATGTGATAAGCATGTTGAATTATTAAAAATACAAATTTAATAACTATTACAAAATGCAATGTAGAGACTTGAGACAAAATTCAAGGAAGGAAATCTATTAAAGTCAGAATCAGAAAAGTCAGATGAAAATGCTGATGCAATTTCGTGATTAATCAGGAATTCATCATAAAATAAACAATTATTCTTGCGATTCTGTATTTCCACTGATGTCCTACAAGTCAAAAGTATCCTGTCTGCACTGTTTGGAGACATAAGATTCCAAAATGATGGTACACCAAACAGGTAGATATCTTTTAATTTGTAATATGTATTGCATAAAATACTACCATTGATACTGTGCATGTTGTTATTAAAAAATAAATTATATCTGTCATAAAATAAAAATTAATGACTAATAAATAATATTTAATTTTTTTTCATGTGGCACTAGATTAAAAAGAATAATAATTAATATATTATAGTTGTATGGTTCTTCATAAATAAAAGACTGTGTACATCATTGTTTTATAGGGTTTTGTACTACCACTCATCTGAATGTATACTACCTAGTTTGCAGGCCTACCTATTACCACATAACTTACACACATATACAGAACCGGGTTGGATAAAGTCCTTGTAAAACTAAATATATTGTTAGCATAAATTCTGTAATTCTAGCCTGGAACATTGTAGCAGCCGGAAGGAGCGAGCAGACAGTGTTCTCCGTCACTCTGATCTGACCCGTGTAGATGAAACCGAGGAGTTTGCCCATAGTCGTAGGACAGACATCGTGCAGTGTGATATGCGACATCTGTGTCTCCATAAGACCCCCAGTGAACATCGCCTGCGCAAGTGGAATAGTGAAAATACAATGTTAGTACATAAAATCTGTTATCGGGTGGAATTTATAATCGAGAAAAATTCGGTCCTCCATATCCAGAGACTTTGGAATTTCCCTAAGCCCGACGGATCGATTCATTCGTGAACTCCAAATTTCAGCTGAACATCACATAAACCTGCTCATTAAACATACTGGCAATTATGAAGTGAGGATCGCCTGAAAAAAGATTAAAGATCTAATCACAAAATGAAAGACACTTCACTGTAAATGCCTGTTACCATAAAATTCTCAAACATTCAGACTGATCTATTACTTATTAAAAATAGTTTATCTTATTAGCCCTATAGTTTATCTTTTAACAGACATACAAACAGAGGTAACATAACTTATGTTACTTAATTATTTATAACTAATTAACCCACATTGTTACTGAACAGTTTGTTATCAATGGCTACTTGTTACCAATTATCTTGTTATTCACTCAAGGTTCTTTCTCGACATTTCATATCTGTTTGTGTTTAAGTTTTTTCTTTCTAAGCAGATTTTATATCAACTGCTTACTGGCCAATTATAACTGTATAAAGGAAATAAAACCAGTATAAAGTAAAAAAAAAAAAACCTACTAATTACTAACTCGGGTATACTTGTTATTATTCATTCACAACTTAATTATTTGGTCTTAAAAAATTGAGGATAGTACAGATTTTACATAAAAATAGTGAAATATGTTTAAACTCTAACTGTACTTGGTTTACATCACTGGCAAGAAGCCTAAACCAGTGTAGTTATGATCAAATAAGTGAGTGCATACAAAACAAATACCACTGGTGTGATATTTTGAATGCTTAAATACATACAAAAGTATGGAGTACAACTCTTAGTTAATTTATTGTCAACATAACAAACAGTATAGTTTGGCCAATCATCCTAAGTTGGTAAAGAGGATGAATAAAAGGGCTGAATGAATATGAATTTGTTTTTTTCAGCAATATATATTTCCAATGCACTTTAAACTATTTTCATATTATTTGTTAACTGAGGTTCTGTCTGCCACTGCCCAGAAGGGAAGAAAGCAGAGAACGATATTACGAGCAGAGAATGATATTGTTATGAATTTACTTAAACTGATTCATTTTCTGCTTTAACACAAGAACGATTGTCTGTCCAAAGCACAGTGGCAATATATTTTGTGATGATTAAGTGACAAGTCGATAACAACGCGATTATCTGAGAAATGTTTCTATTGTTTAACCTATCTCGGGTTGGGGGTAAATATTTCATATCTATCTAATTCTAATCTATTTCATATCAACTTTTCAATAGTCTATTCCCCGTCCGCGTTAATTATACATTTACGGTTGGCAATCGATGCTTATTACTGTTATTTATTTTCAAAATGATAAATCACCTTGAAATATGGGCTAGCCGCAGCCAGAACGACTTTGTGCGTGTGAAAAACTTCCGTTCCTACTTCCAGGACGACGTCGGTCAACATCTGATGACACCTCATCATGGCCATCATCTGAAAAACAGGAAAAGAATGAGATTAAACACATTGCGAATTGAAGTAATTAATAAAGCGCCTTTAAGTAATGTCGGTGAAAACTTTAGGGCGGCCAAGTCGGGATTTAAATGGTGGCCCCGCCGTCGGTAATGTTCGGCACACATCGGTCGCGTTCGGGCCCAATTCATTATAATTTCTCTTTTAAGTACTTTAAAATGCTTAGCACAAACGGTCAATTAATTTCAATCTTTGTTGCGACCTCAACACGCTGATTTGGTTTTATCCGACAACTTGTTTTCGCCAGTCGCCATCTTCAGTAACTGATGGTATTTTAGTATCAATTGTACATAATATTTGGTGGCTACGAATGTTCGAACTGTAACTCCACTGCCAAGTTGGGACCCCCTCCAATCGATTAGTCCGTTGGTTCGAATCTCAGATCATTTGTGATTTAATCATCAATCAACAACCAAGTTTGATTGATCCATTCTGACATCATCCACTGTCATCAATTGCATTAAATGACAGTATAACTTGAAAGTTTTGATCTTTCGATTATGGCGGGTTTACCGGGCCAAATACAACTTAAAACGTAATGATTGATACATTCATCATTAATAAAAACAAAATTTGTATAGAACAATGTTTTCATCTGAGCTCCACTCCTAAAGAATTACAATTTTCAATTAAAACACCTTAAGAACGCAAAATTATTACTTCGCAAATAAATAATTGTTATTGACATAGTGGTTTCAATTAATATACTATGGGTAAAAATAAAGCTTTTTTGGTGCTAATGATAAGAACAAGAAAATACTGATAATGCTTTTCACGGTCAATTTTTCATTTTGCAAAACCTTGCTTGCGGGTATATTTTGACCGTTAATTTTCCTTGTTTGAGAAAGCAGTTTAAACGAAAAATGTTTTTACGAAGAATTAACTAAAATTTATTTCTAATACATTAAATAATAATTTTATTTTCTAAATCCCGGATAAATGGCGCGTCAATGCCTTACTGCTGTTCACATTCTGGAATTCTAATATGAAAATTTTTAATTTATATCCGGGGAGAATCGAACTCAGGGTCCAATTCATTTTACGCCGAATCATTCTGAGCACACCAGGGCTACCGTCCCTGAAAAAGAGTTCAGATCAAGAACATAATAACGGCATCGACGTGGCAGTCCCACAGCTTAACAATCTACATAAAACTCGAATAACAAAACAGAAATATGAAAAAATCCAAAAAAAGGTATACAAATATAAACAAATATATATATATATATATATATATATATATATATATATATATATATACAGACATAAGAAATCAACCAAAAAAAATGATTATCAGAGAAACGATTTTCTGAAGCCACGCGTTTTTCGTCCATCGGTAGGCCGGTTTTGGCGTAACGCCATCTTTAGAGCGCTTAAATACAGAGCTTTGAAGTTCTACCGCTCATTTACCGCTGAGAAACTAAAATATAGCGTTTAGTTACTTCATCAACACCAAATCCCCCGTACTTTTATTTCGTTTAGACCCCCCCCCTTTATGCCGGCATGCCCAAACCGGCCTGGCGACGAAACGTAAACGCATGACGATCTTCGATAGTCCCGGTTGATTAAGCTGAAGAGAATGAGCCAACGATGGAGAGGAAAAGTAATTAGTTCGAACTTTAATTTTTAAATAACCAGTCTGGTGCCAATCAACCGAGAGACAATGAACTAAGAAAAAAACTCCATAAAACAATGTATGAGAAATAAACAAACAAGCACTAGCATGCACTGAGTTTTATAAAACAATTATAATAATAAATCGGAATAATATTTCGAAATATTCGAGCCAATTAAAAACAATGATTTTCTTCTTAATAACAAAATTGTGATAGCTCACTGTTTAGTCTCAATTATCGGGAAAGTATCTAAATTAAAAACCCGAGAGTAGTTTTGTACAACAAATAAAGTAAATTAGTATCAGCTTACTATCGGTCTTGCACTATCATTAAGACTTGTTATAGTATGTCTGCTTGGTTTATGGACTACATATTTTGAGATGTATATATGTTATATATTCAATCTTTCCTTGTCTATTTTTGACTTGTTATTAAGAATATATATTATGCTAAGTTCAATTTATAAACGGGAATTAATCTTTTACGGCGGACATAATGTCACTAACTATATGATTGTGACAGCAAGACGGAGTACTACTGTCGACCGCTAGAGGCCAAAAACTTGTCTCGCTTTGAATCAGTGAAAATGGTAAGGAAAAACCAGCGGCGGCAGGCACCCAGTAAATATCATGTTTACTACTTATCGCGAAATGCACTTCAGAATATCAAACGACGCAATTAAGAATTCACAGTCCCGTTTGCAACGCTTCGAATCGGCAACGTCAGGCCACCCGATATGACGGCTCGAAAGTTAATTTTCAATGAAAACTTATCTCGACAGCCCCGTTCGGTCGGCCTGAAAATACGAGTCTAAAAAACATTAAACCAAGTATCAATTACGATTCACTAATTGAGCACTGTTCCATTGCAGTTCAATCAGAATAACCAGTGCCGAATGGTCACACTGTCGGAAACATGAATGAAACGTTTTATTTGACCCTACTTTAGGAATAATGAGGCGATAAATTAATAAAATGAGCAGAGTGGGGGGGAGGGGAAATATTAAATTCCTCGAAAATCCATTGAAAACGTTTGAACGATATGAGAGGTTTAAATGAGCGGTAGCAAGAATGCCACGCGAAAAATTGTAGTCGAAAACTCAATAAGAGACGTGATAATAATAAACGTTTTTTATAAAAATATTATTTAATTTCTTGAATTGAATTGGGATATATTGTGAGTGTGGGTCAGGTGTATATAGTAATTTCAGGTACCAGTCAGAATTACAAATACTTGAGATTCTAGCTATCTTGAATCTCCGCTCGTCCATTTGCTCCTAATATAGACCGGTTTCGGTTTACAGAAATTATTTAGTGAAAACAATGATTCACGGTTAAAATTTCATTGCAACGATAGCCCTAACAGAGAAGCACGGGAAGTAGCTAGCTTAGCTTCAATCACACAATTCAAATCGGAATCGATTGTGCGGTTAAGATGCATGAGGTTGAGGAGGGTTAACGATTTTATAGATTGCGGTGATTGAATTTTGTAGCTTTGAGTTGGACGGCTCGGCGGAGACGACTCGATTACGTACTTCGAATACGGTTAAAAATGCAGGATTTCTCAGAGTAAATGTAACTTTTTTGGCAATTGAATCTAATCCTCCATTTTGGTGCAGACATTAATGACAAATCTCATCAAGCAAGTTCTGATGCTGATATGTTGAAGCAGAACAAAAATGTATCTGAAACAACCACGAATCGAGAATAATAAATAAATTATAATTGAAATCGTTCAGGCCGAAAAAATCCTACTGACGATCCACTTACAACCCACAAAACAACACAACAGAGGAAGGAAACTTCACAATCCTCAAGTTAGAAATATACCTATTATTGAGCCCACAGTTCGGTCAAAATGCATAAAAGAAATTATAAATTACAAATAAAACATTACCGAGAACTTCTATTTAACTAAGGAATTTTCTCTTGTCACGTGGTCGGCTTCCCCCCGGAGGAAGTCCATAAAAGTCAAGTCCCAAATGACGTAACATTCGAACGAAAAGCCATTTGTTACGCAAATAATTATTTGCAAGCTCACAATTCCACTTTTGATCATTTTCAAACGGGCTTACGCAATAAAATATGTAACGCAGTTGTATTTCATTTTGTTATTGCCTCGACTCCGGCGTAAATTTTTAGAATGTTTCACGAGTTCAGAAAAAGTACACTTTTTTAAAATTAAACTAACGTTCTACGTCAGGTTGATACACTGGCGATACGCTACCGGCATTCAGACATACGCTTTGGGTGATAAAAATTTAAATACACTATTTATAATTAATCCCCATTATCTATAACTAGTTAACATATGCCGACATATGGTATAAGACTGTGTCGAAAAAATATATTGTAGAAACGAAAAAAAAATTAAGATTATTGTAAATTATCTAATTAACATCCTTTGGGAGCATTCTGAGAATTTCGCTGTCGCAAATCCATTGTCAAAGGGTTTAAGAGATTGTGCACGTTTTCAGGAAGGTTCTGAAGCTATAATTTAGTCGTTTTTTTTAACCTTTTTTTATTTTGTACAATCAACATTTGATGTTACAAATACAAATGCTGTATGTATTTTGTTTTTCACATGTATGTCGTGATAAAAGGAACCACCCGAAGATGGCGCTTTTGACACAAGAACAATTATGGTCTACTGGCTAAGAAGATCTCTAGGCCAGCGCCGTTTAAGCAGAGAGCGGGGGGGGGGATAATGGATGGGTAAGAGAGGAAAGGAACTGAACGAGTGGACTAGGATGAGAAGAAAGGCGGGTGTGGAACTTCGGGAACCGGGATTTCGCTACTTCGTCGAATGTCGGTATGCTGAGGTCATGGCGGATTGTGTCGTTAGAAACATGCAGGGGAGCATTAAGGATGGTACGAAGGGCTTTTGACTGGAATCTCTAAATGCGGACGATGTTGGATGTCTCGGTGGAACCCCATAGCTCTATACCGTATGTCCGTGTCGGTTTAAGTATCGCTTTGTATATTGTCAGTTTGTTACTTAAGGTCAATTTTAATGTCCGTTCTAGTAATGGCCTAAAAATCCAAATTTTCGGTTTATGTCAACTAAGTCGGGTATGGGGATTCCACGTGAATAAGTTAATCAAGTAATTAATTATTTTAATTATCACTAACTTCCGGTGGGATCGCGCAATACTGCGGGAAGAAAATAGCTCGGCAAGGGTTGGACCCCCCTGCTAGTTTGGGATTTTTCCTATGTTCGGAAAACTTTGTTTTCCCCCGGGTGTTGACCGCTTCCGACGTTTCGGAACCATTACCGGAACCGTCATCAGGATCTGTAGATCAACTTCAATACCCCCCTTCAAAGGTGGGGGGTATCGCTAAACCTCTCAGCGGTATGACTCATTTGTTCCCGTATCGCCGCCGTCCCCTGCTGAAGCCGTGTTGGTAATGATTCAAGTTCAGATCGCGAAAAACGAAGCTTATAATTCACAAATAGGGACGAGACTAGGGTCGGACAATGGGAAAAAGTTGGCCACAGCGTGGGCGGGTCTCGACAAGAAAGTAGGTGGGGCGGTGACGTTGTTAGTTGTAATTTTAAACGTACGCTCAGAGAAAGAGGAGAAAGTGAGTCTGCGAAAATATTATCGGTAGTGTAGCGGGGAAGGGGGAAGAAATAATTTAAAAACGAACAAATAATAACGAAATAACATTAAGAGCGACAGGGGACCGGAATTCGTGTCGCGAAACGATAAAAGAGACGATTGAGGACAACTTTCCAGAGGGTCATTGATTTATTTATTGTACAAATGACTCGGTAGTTTCGTCGCATGAGATAAGAATTCCCTCAAAATACTGTCTGACGTCATTCACATAAACTATCGGCAGTTTCAAAGCCCTTGATCGAAACCTTAAATCGGAATGGGGCCGGATTAAAAAAAAAAACCGTAGACTCCGTGTGTTTCTGTCTCCTCTCGCCGGTTTGGTCTTTTGCTAGACCGGTTTCGGCCGCTCGCCATCTTCAGTAGCGGTGTTAGACACAATTTAGATGTTTTTTGGCATCCTCACTGCACCGTCACTGTCACTTGTACTGTGTGGTGGTTGTCTGTCGTGTGTGTGTATATATACGTATCTTGTTATTGCGTTTTGTCTGTGTTGAAAAAAAAAATGTTTCCGTTGTTCTTCGGCGACATTCCTCTCTCAATTTCTCCTCTCCATCCTGCTTCGATTACGCCCGAAGCAACGACGAACCAACGATGAAGAGGAATAAATCAGTTCAGAAGTTAAAAGGTTATTATTGAGGGAAAACCGTTCACACGTGCCAACCGAAACAAAGAGAAAGGCCGTAGATTTCGCGTGTTTCTGCCTCCTCTCGCCAGTTTGGTCTTTTGCTAGACCGGTTGTTAGTCACAATTTGGCACTTTGGATATTTTTTGGGCAACCTCACTGCAACGTCACTGTCGCTTGTACTGTACAAATCGCAGTACCGGTTACAAGTCAAAGGCCACTAGGCCGGTCTAGCAAAAGACCAAACCGGCGAGAGGGGAGATAGGAACACACGAAAGGGATAGGGGTACAGTGCTGGATTTGAAGACAAAAATACCCAAATAAATCACAGCGGGCGTGGCTTAGAGAGAATGGAGCCAGGGGACGGTATTAAATAACAATTCAAAAACACTGAGTCAACGCGCTAGCTGCGGGGCATTAGCATAACAATTGAATTACTGCTCAAAGGCCGCGATCGCGTGATAAAAATCGCTTCGGCGTCGGAATTTCGTATCTTTCAACTATTCTCGGCGCGTTTTCGAATAAACAAGTGCAAATTGGAGTTAAGGTAGGCTAAGCAGGAAGAGGAGAAGGAGGAGGAGAAAGAGACAGAGGAGGAGGGGGGCGGGGTTTCAATACGCTGTTTTCCTCGTTTTCCACTAACATCGGGTGGGGCGGACAGAATTTTCCTTCGAATTGCATAAATTTTAACCGGATTAAACGCGGAAAACGCCCGACATAACCGCGGGATGAACACTAACTAAATCAATAGTACCTCGGTACAAAACGACGGCCTCTGCGTCTCGGGTCTTGTCGAGCAAAATAAATACAATATCATTACGGCGCACATCGCATATGAAACTAGCACGAAATCAGAAAAAGAGGCACGAAAACACGTGCAAAAAAAAATAAAACAAAAATCAAGGCTGGACACAACGGACAAGTAACAAACTGGTACGAAATCAAAATACAAAACAGAAATATGGAATAAGGAAAAAGTGATGACAACAAAAGAAGAAATCATAATTAAACCACCTATACATAGGACCAATCTCAGTGGTAAAGTTCGGAGAATATTAATTTTCCTAATTGTACGAATCTAGATTTTCGGACTCGCAAAAAAGTAATTCAGAAAAGGAAACAATGTCGTTTCATTCCACGATTCCATGAAAATGTATCCATCCCACTAATTGGTTGTTCAATTACATTGTACCTTCAAATAAATGTATTTCATTAAATGTATATGTTCATTTTTTAGCCAAGCTCTTTAATTAAAAGAAAACAAACTCAAATATTAGAAATATCGCAGTGTACTTGTTAGAATTTGACAGGGGACGTCCGTCATCGTCCAACTAACCATCGGTTTGTTACTATAAGACTTTAAATGCATAATATGACTGAAGGAGGGAGTATAGTAAAGGGATTCTTATTATTTTTAACTTTATTTCTATATTTTCACAATCTGCCCAGTATCTGTTAAGAGTTATTTTTTTTAAATTTGTCAACTGTTTCGGCATTATTTCCTCATATTTCTTCTAGTAATGTTTCTTTAAATTTTTTCCTGTTTTTTTTTTAATATGTTGAAATGTGCAGGTTACATATATAAGTGTGTTGGCTGGTTCAAGATCGGTACGGGCTTGTAAATTTTTTTGAGTCCATTCAACGCTATGTCTTTCTTCTTTTCTATTTTTGTATCTCCCGTCCTCCATAACGCTGTATATGTCTTTTTTTATTCGATCGAGGCGGTTAAGCTCATCCCAATCGCGAAGCAAAGCCGCTAGATCCGATTTCCGGCTGACGTTTTGGTTTGTCCGAGAGAAAAAGATATATTAAGGAGGACTAAAAATCGCGTCAAAAGGCCTATCGCCATGCAGTTATAGGCTGCAGTATCCCAGCAGAGAACTATGCCAGAGGCAGAAACCAATTCACGACAGGAGGCCCACACAACCCCCCCCCATTCATGGTCTTAACAAAACCGTCCGCTCGCCGAGACGTTATTATTCACTGTCGCATTGTCGCCATGACGACCGCTCTAGTAATGGCACCAATTGAAATATTGAGCTTCCTACAATTTTACAAGGGGCAAAACGAAAGAAATGTCCGAAAACGTTTCAACTTTACAATCCGCAAAAAGGGGGAATTTTCTAAACCGATATCGACGGATGCAATTATCCGAGGAATAGTCTTCATAAATAAAATACTAGTTTAGAATACCTGTATTTTGTCTGCGAGTGGTCGGAATACCGTAGATTTCGTGCGTTTCCGTCTCCTCTCGGTCGGGTTTGGTGTCCTGCCAGACCGGTTTCGGCCGCTCGCCATCTTCAGTAGCAGTGTGCGTGTGTGTGCCAGCACAGTACAAGCGGCAGTGACAGTGCAGCGAGGACGGCCCGAAAAAACATACGAAGTGCCAAAGTGTGACTAAAACACTGCTACTGAAGATGGAGAGCGGCCGAAAAACCGGTCTGGCAAGAGACCGAACCTGCGAGAGGAGACAGAAACACAGGAATCTGCGGTAAAATAAATACAATACGCTACAGTGGCCGAATGCCACCGGCGATGGCGAGAAGCCGAAACTGATCAGTTTGAACGATATTTATTATAATAAATTACTACATATAATAAATAAAAGTTATTATCAACGGCTCAATTGGCGGCCAAATGCGATCATAGACTATTAAAACGCCGTTATACCGAACAATAATAAAAAGAATAAAATAACAATATATATAAGTTAAACGCAATGATGAAACCGCGTGAAAAAATATTACATAGTACAAAAGTAATACGCAGTATATTAGCAGTGGGACAGACTTTTGAAATTTCCCCTTCCTGTTTCTGCCCATTAGAAACAATACCTTTCTACTGCTTAGAAAGTCTCGACCGGAACTTATTACAATTATATATAAATACACTTGAGTTGCCGAGAGGGTAGTGACGTGAATGACGCCAGGAATGTACTGAGGGAAATCCCATGAAATATGACAAGCTATCGAGAAATACTACAATGTGCGTATACTAATAGAAACTGGTTTGGGAAGATGAAATGTTTAAAATTCAGCATAGGGAATCTCTTATACGTGCCACGACTCGTAAAAGAACTGTATATTATCCGGTATAAATTGAAATGTTGTTCACTGTTATTTATTTTGCTAAAACCGGTATCGAACACCTGTTCGATAACACTTGAAGTCGTAATTAAACCAAATGATTAGTCGACGGAGTTAAGCGAATTACTACATCGGAGTGTCTCGTAACGAGCGTTACTTACGGTGGCACGACAATTGTCAAAGTGACGCCAAAATCAAGAAGATGATTAAAAAACAAAGAACCTACTCATTTGTAGACAATGAGGCGGTAGCCGATTGGGACCGAATTGTGAAATCAGGACGGACAGTGGGAGGATTTAAAAAAGCTATCAGCCGTATTCTTTTTCTTTGTCGCAAATATTCGAAACCCGGAGGTTTATTAAAAAATTAATAATAATCGAGTGGCCGTCTAATCGAAGGCAATTAGATATCTCGCGAATCCATACATAATATTTGTGCACGTTATCGAGCCGCCGTCGCAAAAAAGGAATCTTTACAATTCGAGAACGGGCCCTATAAATCTGTTGAAATTTGGCACCCACTCGTACGTGCCGTGAAGTGGCGGGGAACTTAAAAAAAAAATGAAAAGTGGAATCTCTCGTCGATAATGGTAATCGGAAAATACCGTAGGAATAGGACGAGCCCTTCGTTAAAGGGATTAACAGATCAAAAAACCAGGAAACCAAAGAAAAAAAAGGCGAGAGGTACCAGAAGAAGAGTCTTTGATATGACATAAAATATTCGGTAATGCAAAATATAAACCGACGCAACTACTCTAACAAAGCCCTTATATTCTATCTGAGGAAATATATAGTTGAATTTACATCGGAAAATTAATATACCAGAATTAATATCTTGGCAGTAACATGCCGGAGTAGTCAAATTTGACTAACATTCCGCTTACGTGTAGGGCTCAATCAATAATTTGTTCCGGAACGCACTACTAAAGAACTGAATACTAACCACTCTTGTAACCATTTCACAGAATTTCACGAGTTTTATTTGTTTTGTTTTTTATTAATTCCATTCATATAATACTTTACTCAGTAATAAATGGGAGGTGGATAGGATAAGTGCTTCGAACGTTATCATCACTACGACGCTTGTAAAAAGTGCAATATCAACTGTGCCGCGTACTGCTCAGTGTCAGAAATATGAGTAACGACGAAACCGCGAAATTTGACTAACGGAGGACTAATCGCCGGATATCCACTAACGGAGACGAATGAGTCAAGGAATCGACCGAATTTCGACGAAATTCTATTTCAAATATTTAATTCGCACTGCTGGATGCTCCCCGACATCCCATGCAAAGCCGCACTCTTTACCCGCTCCCATACTTAACAAGCACCACATTCCCTACAAGAACATATCTCCCTTATAGAAAAAATTATCGGAAAAACCTCACATATTTTACCTTGAGAAGAGCGAACACGTCCTCCTGTTTTCCTGAACCGGTCTCAACTTACTGTTGAAAATTAAGCGCGGTACTTAGGACTTAGAATATTAACACGGAACCCACATACAACACTCATACGTACAGAAATTGTTATTTCCTCGACAATAGATCTCAAATATCACTAACGAACAAATTATTAGTTTATAACTGCATTTTAATACCCCAAAGCAGTATAACTCCTACAGAATACAATTATCTATCGTAAAATATTCCACCTTCTCGTAGATTTTTTGTGTTTCTGTCTTCTCTCGTTGGTTTAGTCTTTTGCTAGACCGGTTTCGGCCGCTCGCCATCTTCAGTAGCGGTGTTAGTCACTTTTGGCACTTTGGATGCTTTTCGGGCATCCTCAAAGACAAGTACAAGTGCACAGTGCACTGAAGATGGCCAGCAGAAACCGGTCTAGCAAAAGACCAAACCAGCGAGAGGAGACAGAAACACAAAAAAAATCTACGGTATTCCAACCCCTCGCAGACCTCAAAACAGGTATGTTAAATTCCACCTTATGTTTCTGACCGAACCATTCAGATTCGAAAGTCCCGTTTCCGTTCACGAAATTGCAGCTTCCCGATATAAATCCTTACGTTCAAATCTATCTCCCATCAATCCAATCCCTCGATTCGAAAGCTTTCCTCGTCCGTCGCCTTACTGAAAATCCCGAGCGACGCCTCAAGAGGAAATGGGCACGTGATTTCCCCATTATCCGGTGTGGACTGGAGCAGCAGTGCCATCCAGGGGTGGATTCTCCGATCAAAGCATCTATCACTAGATACAATTGAAAATTGTAGTTGCGGCTTTCAAAAAGAGAAAGAGAAAAAAATTAATATATTCAATTGGACGAAAAATAGTTGGGCGGAACCGGCGGCTAGAAATTGGCCCACTATGTGGCAATACACTAGTAGTCAAGTTGGTTGGCTCATAGAACCATTGAGAGAGCATAACTTTCACTTTTGCCCCGCGGACCGGAGAATGAACTATTAGAAAATAAAATCGACCCTCCGTTGTATACAGCCACGATGTATAGAACCGAGTATTCCCGGTATATCTTCCAAGTAGTCCAGAGTATATGGCAGTTCTTGAATATATTCAATTATCGGACTTGCGAAACTGGACAAACAAATGCTGCTACAATTGAAATGAACGCTAATAAACGTATTAAGTTGCGAGGAGGGTGATATTAAGTTTTTAAGTTGGCAGAAACCTCGTTTAAAAAAAAACGAAAGAATTTGCGAGCTAATGATTAATTCCCCGGAGAAATAAAACATCCATCTTCGTTATTAAAAACTTGTCGAGTCACGCACGAGCCTCAAAAAAGCCAACCTCGAGTACCACAGAGTTTCGGTGAAATTTAATTTTTTAATTATCATCTAATTCGCGAAAATACTTTCGCGCAAATACACTTTCGTTTAGAAAAAAAAACGATAATTTAAGCCCAACAAAATGAGTACTCCCTTTGTAGTTTACGGGCGCTGTCACCAACAAACACCACACTGAAACTCACTACAAAAATAACCATGTTTCAAAACTTTTTACGCCATTTTGCTTTTATGAAAATAAATAGTCATCCTTACTGGCCGTCAGTTGGGGCTTTGGACTTTACAAAACACTTCGTATACCGATAACAGCACTTTGTGCAAATTAAAATGGTTTCTGTTTCGTTTAAAGATTATTTTCTGAAATTCGTCAAAACCCATCAAGGAAAAACTCGTCGTTAGGCTAATTCAATCCTTAATTGACAATAACGCATTTATCATTCTTTACTTATAATATCACTATCACTTTCATCGATGACTCACTGAACAATTTTTTTTATTTTTTTTGGCTTACACCAACTTTTCAACACTTTTTGTCCGCTAAGAATCTTGCATCGAGAGCGTTGACTTAATTTTCTAATCGGGTAAATCTTTCTTCCAGAAGGAAGTAATTATAATTCCACCGTAATTATACCAATTATCGCAAGTTACAATTCATTAAATCGCCGTTCAAAAACGGTGTTCTCATTATGTGAACACATTACCTGCATGCGGAGGCAGAAGCACACTGTAATGGGATTTTTGTCCGGGGAATTTGAAAAACCACCGGTTACCTAGTCTGCTTTTCCTGTGTTTATTTGGTTTTTTCTTTTCCTACTTATCAATTGTTTAACAAATTTTCCAACTAAATTTCAAGACTAATATCGTCAAATCCAGGTAACTACTGCATAGATAGGTTTGTGTAAGATTTGCTTAGGGTCCAGTAATTGAGCTACATATTATTATTATTATTATTATTATGTATATAAAGGGGGCGTTACATAAAACATTATGTAAGAAGATTTATAAAATAAAATTTATTCTGCGTTAAGCTAGTATTATTTTAAGACATTTGATTATTCCGCGAGGTCACATCACCATTCTTTAGTTTCCACTCGCTGCTTGGGTCCCATGCTAGACCGGTTTCGGGTTCTTGCCGTCTGCAAGCGCGCAACTGAAGACGGCGAGAAGCCAAAACCGGTCTAGAGCGGGCAGTTGAAGGACAGAGAACTATGATATTCCGAACTGTCGCCGACCGCCAAAACAGGTACCTTAAAATAATAATGTTTTGCCTAAATGTTCATAAATGAACAGTCGTCCAAAATGTAAATTCAGTTACACTTCCTTTTGTCAGTACTTCAACATTGCTTCAAGTTCATGTAAAGTCCACAGGAAATAGACATTACTGTAGCAAGCGTAGTTTTAAATACCCCCATAGAATTTATGCAAAGAATGTTATGTTCAAAATTATTATTCATATTATTATCCCTCTTATCTGTTGCACATAATAATTATTTCCTTGTTTCCCAATTAATTGGGGTCATTAATTAGGGCTCACAACAATAACTCAAATAGTTAATGATGGAAAGGTAAAAAATAAATAAATGGAGGAAAAGGTAATCCACAATGAATATTTTTATGTATAACTAATAAATAATTAATAATATATACCTAAAAAAATAACAGCGCTCTCATTTGGTAAACAGTATAAGGAAGAAAATATGTGACCTCAAGTGTCATAATGTTCACTGTGTCATGGCCATAAAAATAACTGTCATTACCCAATTTCCCTGAAAACATTTTCTGCACTGTCATAAGTATAGTGGAAAATTATTTCATGCAAAAACAAAATGATGGTTTAACTGTTTATATAGAGCTTACAGATACTACCAACAGTTCCTGGAGTTTGGAATATCATGTTATGGGCTTAGGGTAGTGAACAAATGAACATAGATGCACATACACAATGCACAGTTAAAAATAGGCATTTGCTAGGGGGCTCCACGGGGGTTGGCAAGATTTGTAACTGGTAGGAAAAAATTATGTATCCTAAAACATGTACCGAGAAATAAAAAATAAATGTCCTGCTATACTTTCAGATTGATTAACTTCTTAAAAGTATGCTAGTGGCTGTCCTTATCACTCCAAGACAGTAGCAGTACAGTGGCAGTGTACACAACATGCTCCATTGATAACTGACATTATCAGGTTAAAAAAACAACAGAAAGCTCCTGATCGCAAAAGGTGAAAGCTGGAGACAGAAGATGAATGATGATAGAAAAATTAATGTTACAAATCTGAATTAGGAAAGCCAGAAACAATCTGGAGCGATATTAAAATAGTTTATTCACTACGGACTTATTGCAGGTGATAAGTTGTCTTCAACGATAAAACCATATTCGGGACGGCCTTCATTCTATAAATGCAGTGGTGATATTTTTGAAAAACACACAGCTTGGAGCTAGACAGAATAATGATGCAAACAAACGAAACTTGCAAGTGTGACATATATATGTGTAATAGATATATATAGAGAGATATATATAGATATAGATAGAGAGACAGAGAGACACAGACACACACACACACACACATATACACACATATATACACACACACACACATATACACATATATATATATATATATATATACATATATATATACATATATATATATATATATATATATATATATATATATATATACATATATATATATATATATATATATATATATATATATATATATATATATATATATATATATATATATATATATATATATATATATATATATATATATATATATATATATATATATATATATATATATATATATATATATATATATATATATATATATATATATATATATATATATATATATATATATATATATATATATATATATATATATATATATATATATATATATATATATAGAGAGAGAGAGAGAGAGAGAGAGAGAGAGAGAGAGAGAGAGAGAGAGAGAGAGAGAGAGAGAGAGAGAGAGAGAGAGAGAGAGAGAGAGAGAGAGAGAGAGAGAGAGAGAGAGAGAGAGAGAGAGAGAGAGAGAGAGAGAGAGAGAGAGAGAGAGAGAGAGAGAGAGAGAGAGAGAGAGAGAGAGAGAGAGAGAGAGAGAGAGAGAGAGAGAGAGAGAGAGAGAGAGAGAGAGAGAGAGAGAGAGAGAGAGAGAGAGAGAGAGAGAGAGAGAGAGAGAGAGAGAGAGAGAGAGAGAGAGAGAGAGAGAGAGAGAGAAGCTGACCAATCAATATTTGTAGGGTCCTCTTTAAAACAAGTGTTTGTATTTGATACTAAGCCCATTGTTGCTCTGTTACATAAGAAAGCAAGTCATTGCCTCTCAAGAGGCATTCAATGAAAAAAAATGGGAAATAATAGTTTAAACATTTAAAACAAAACCATAAAAATATGTTGATATATCTAATCTATATTAAAAATGTTGATTAACCTAAAATAAGTAACCAAAGCGATATTTATAACCTGACAATCAACAATACAGAGTCCAAGTATAAATAACTTTTGACAATGTAATAATCATTAAATGATTTTTGCTTACACAAGTGCAAGTTTAATATACATTTATACTAAGCTATTAACATATACACTCACATATATCCATGATACTTCAACATGAAACATTCAAAAGTAAGAACAATCTGTCTATATAATGCAGACATCTGGGAGATAATTCTGCAGCTGGAGACTAATTCTAATATTTCATTATACACAGAATTTTACTCCTTTTTATTCTCCAAGGAGTTTGGGGTAATAGTTTAAAGAACTGACTGATTATTTGGTGGCTAAATAATACAATGTTTGAATAGCAGGAGTAATAAAGATACACTGAGGAAAACGTTTTGGAAATAAAAATGGAAAACAATTCCTCATAAAAAATTGCGGTTTCAAAGTAAAAAGCAATTATCTGTGGAAAATATATAATACATTAATGTTGATAACGCAAGATTTTGCATTACAAAAAATTAATGGATGCTGATTGATTAGTCAATTATATTTTGAATTTTTGAATTTAAGGTTAAACACTTGAGAAGGTTATGTCATCCTTAGAATTCAGACCAAGATTGTTTATAACCCATTAAACTCAATTGGCACTGAAATGACCTATAATAGAGAATCACACATCCTCACAATTAAACTTTCAAATACCTTATGTTAAAATAATTTTGCAACTGGCTGGTCAATGCTACTAGTACATTTAGAGGCCGATTTTACTAATTAAACCTTACAATATAAATAGACATGTTAGATTGGGAAAACCATTACAAAAGTACTTATAACAATATGTTGTTCCCAAAGATGTTAAGATTGATAAAGGGAACTGACTGTATTTTCATGATTGGAATAATGAAAGGAATATGCATAGAAGTAACTACTGTTCCAGGAATTTCTAACCAGCAACCAGATAAGTTAATGTTGTAGTGCTGTGCTGCCATGACTGATGTGTCAGCATTTATTGTAACCCTTACTTTTATCAGACCGGGCATTAAATACACTCCGAGAGATATCGCTTTAGCTTCCGGTCTTGCACTTAAACCAGGATTGAATTCGGTATGAGTTAGGTCGTGTGAGGTTAGACTCGAGACAGATCCTGTCGGGAGAATAAACCTCATTACAGATTCGAAGGGTCAACAAGGTTAGGAATTCTGGGCTAGGAAATTTGTTGAGGACTGCATGTTAAATTACATGCATATGAATCATGACTTATCATTTACATCTCATTACTCAAATTGGATTGTATACTCTTCGGTGCCAGAAAAGGAGGTTTAATCGGGGATAGGACGTATAAAATCCATTGTTACAGTGTAGAGGTTAGATTTTGGATGTGTACTGGTAATACTGGAATTATGGTGGTGCAAATAAGCAGAAAAGAATATTCTTTCAGCAATGATGTGACAATATTGGTCATTATCACAACCCAAATCCTGCACCGTACACAATTCATATTTGACCTAAGTTCGGAACAGGTAAGACTCCAAATATTGAATGCTGCTTATTCGCACACTCTGCAGTTGTTTTGTCGGAGTCGTAAGATATTTGGAATAGAAAAATGAAATTATTGGCAGCATACTATCATCAATACTGCATTAAATTGCTCGACGGTTATGTGGGCAATCAAGAGACGGTAAATGTACAAATTTTTAGACTGAATGGGTACGAAAAAAATAATTTTTAGCTTTCAGGCAGCTGTCAAAGGTTAGGGTACAGGCGTGTGAATCACAATTTATCAGCGTACAAAGGTTAGGTTTTGCGGACAGGTCTGATTATGGAAGATTTAGTTCAAGTATCGTTCTCTATGAAATAGATGTTGTATCGAGGAAGGATTTGAGGAACACTTGAGAGCGGCTTAAGTGGAAACATTTTACAGACTTGTATAGTACACAGGGGTGAGATTCGGATTGTGGGCATGTAAGGGGACAAAACATGATTCGGAATTTTAAATACCTTGAGCACATCCTTGTGGTAGTTAGCCATGCAGAACGTCATGTCGCTGAGGTCAACGTTCCTCTCGTCGGGCATGCAGACCGGTGGCTGGTCGCCCTCGTCCTTAGGGGGTTTGTCTTCGTCCTGGGACATGACTGGAGTTGGGGGGCGACACTCCGGGGACGGGTCCGGGGCCCAACTGACGGGGACAACGCTGTATTATATCCTTTTGCCCCGTTCAATCGGAAGCCGAGCGGGAACCGTCGCTCGAAGTCACGAGAGGCAAGCACCGAGTATCGGCAGGACGGCCATGACTAAGCACTTTTTTCCCCTTTCGCGGAGAAGGGAGGCCCAACCTCCTCAACCTGACTCACGTAAGAATTATACCGACGGTAGCGCCCCCGAAGTGCCGAAATTCGGGGAACTTGGGCCGCGGAGAATTAAATCCGTTCTCGATTCGTGCGCGAAAGAGAAAGATGGATAGAGGTTAGAGGCTAGTCACACGCCCAACGAGTAAAACAGTGTCCATGGTCAGGCGCATTTCTACACCGTTCGGAACTGAAACCGTTACCGGGCCTCTGCCTCTTTTCGCTACTCGAAATCACCCGAGGTACGTGCGTAAAAAATGCGTGGTTCGAAATTGATTTTTTTTTACTTGTCCCCCCCCCCTTCAGCCGAACTGGACACTCAAAACGAGACCGAAATTTCCCTCGGTTCCATTATCTCTTTCAATTTTTCAAATAGTACCTCCTCCCACCCCGGAGGAAAAACGAAATGGTAAAATCCCGTCTCTCGAAATGCGACCAGCGCAACTGAACCCGGGTTGAGTGTGTCGGACGGCGATAATCGATTATCAATATATAACTCGACTGTGGTCCCACTCCTGACCAACGTCCCTTGTTTCTCACGATACTCCTCCTCTCTCTCTCTCTATCTCTCTCTCTCTCCTCTCTCTCTCTCTCTCTCTCTCTCTCTCTCTCTCTCTCTAACCAACCAGCCTCTCTCCTCTTCTCTCCTCCTCTCCCTCTCTCCCTCTCCCTCTCTTCTCTCCCTCTCTCCTCTCTCCCTCTTCTCCTCTCTCCTCCCTCCTCTTCTCTCACTCTCCTCTTCCGATTTCGGGATTTTGCGCGCTGAAAATCGAGGAAATAGTCAAAATACGGGCCCGGAAATAAATGAGCGCCCGATAGAAACTACTTGTCGACGCGTTGAATATAAATTGCATCCGCAAATTTCAAAACAGAAACCTGTATCGTTTGTACCAATCATGTTACTATACAAATTAGTTCCACTTGTGACACCCATAATACTGAACAAGCACTCGATATCAGTCTTAGTCGCACTATTATAGTTGCGACTAAGCGTTGCAAACTATAATAAATAACAAACAACATTCCGGGAGAGAGATATTACCCTTCCGGTCTCGAGGAAAACGTAGTAGATTTAGAGAGTATTCGTTGAACTTTGTACATTTACATAGAAATAATAATTGCAGTTGAATCCTTATCTCTATAAAATATATAGATTTTGTAAAAGCTCTTTAAAGTATTTTAATAACCATTTTAATATTATTATCTTTCAGCTATTAATGTAGGGTAAAATTTTTATGATGGACAGCCTGCCTTCTAACGATGAGAAATTTATAACCGGTGTGTGGTGTACAAAGGAAGTAATCGATGGGTATTCATTATGTTTAAATAATAAAAATTAAGCGACAATAAATGCAATCCGTCGATGAGGGTTATCAGATATCAGCTGAAATAATTTGTATCAAGACGAAAACAAAATTTTACCCGTGTACCGGAACGCGGGCTGTGTGTCCGCGTGCCTTATGGCCGCCCATTAATAGGTCCGACTCGGAAGGTTTTTTCTTTTTTCGCACTCAAAATTTTTTCTAAATGAACTTTCAACGCGGTGAATATACACGGCCGGGCTCGGCGGATAGAATCGACCGGGGAAATGGATGATGGAGGTGAAAAATGAGTTCAGCGAAGAAACTTCGTGCGGCTGTGAAATTCTTCAGGGCCTACATGAACGACAAAGTCTTCGGCCGCTACCTGCTGCTTACCAACACCTTGTCTTGCGGTTTGTTCATGTTCATGGGGGACCTGATACAGCAGAAAATCGAGTCCAGGAAGGAGGCCGAACGAAAACCGTTGAATTTAGAAAGGGCAGGTATTCGGAAAATTAGAAAATAATTTCGATCAACAATATATTGTGATTTCAGAGAATCACCTTTTCTCGTTATGGGGTTAACTGGTTTGAGACCATCAGAGACCCTCAGAATTTAATAATTTTGGTTTGGAGCAATCAAAGTAAATAATTAGTTTTAAATCTTATGCGCGCTCCAAACTGTTTCAGGAGTTGATAAACCTTCGATCCAAACCGTAATACGCCTCAATATTTTTCAATTCATATTCCCACTCATTTATTAAACCCTGTGTAATTGTCTCGGCAGCCCACATGGGTATCATGGGACTCGTCATGGGGCCGATGCAGCACGAGATCTACAGGCACCTGGAGATTATCTACCCGCTCAGGACCAAAGAGCACATCGCCAAGAAGATATTACTGGATCAGATGTTCAACTCCTCATCTTCGATAGTGCTCATATTCATGGGCATCAATTTCATGGAGGGCAAACCCTGGTCGGAGAGCAAGAGGGAGCTCAGGGAGAAATTCTGGATGGTGTACATGGTGTGTTGGCGGCCCTGTTTCCGTAACTTAGAACTAGACCTTTTTCAAATTTGTGAATCTATAATACCATTGGTCTTTTGCTAGACCGGTTTTGGTATATAGTCAGTAGATATGGCCAGGCGGTATATATACGGTAGGGTGACAAACTGACCCCAATTGGGAGGGTCAATCCCATGTGTTTACACGTTCTCATTATCAAGCTTCCCAATCCCTCTATTTTTTTAGAAAATAATCTATATGCCCCACATTTGACTGATATAAAGGAATATAACGTACTGGATTTTTTCTCTATGGCAACATTGTTTTCTCTATGCAATGGACAATGAAAGATCCATCAGAGGAACAAAGACCATGAAACTGTAGAAAAACATAAGAATACGACTTTGCCATTATAATCAATAAATGGAATGAAAAAGTGTAACGATTGATCAGACATTTAATTACATTACATTAAACATTTAATAAATGTCCCTCCGTTGTCAAATAATTATTTATTTATTCGCTGTTTTACTGAAGATGGGGTGAGACCGAAACCCAATAGATTAGGAAGTACGAGGGTCATTTAGTACTTTAAAAAAAACACAAATTACTCTGGAGCTGGTTTATTTAACCGATGCGATATTTTTTTTCACTTTTCGACATACCCTCCATCAACATGTATACACTTGTCCCACCTCCGAATTTATAAGCTAATTGATTAATTGTAAACATTTTTAAAACGTCCGTCAGGAAAATTCTGTTCAAACAATTCGTAAAATGAGATTTTGTGGTTGCAAAACAAATTCAGTTAAACAGCCGATAGCATGATGTTGCCAACATGATGCTCTGAAATTACAACACTGATTGTTTCAGATGGACTGTCTGCTGTGGGTACCGTCTCAAATATTGAATTTCTTCTTTTTCCCGCCGAAATTCCGCCTTCTGTACATCAACACGGTCACAATACTCTACAACGTGCTTCTCTCTGAAATGAAGTACCGCTCGGAAGAGTAAGTTGGGCCCGAGCGTGAGAGAGAGCCATCCAGGCAGAGAGTACCGAAGGTAGGAGAAATAGATACACGTTTTTTCCTCTTTTTAACTCTTTAGTCATATACAATAAACCGTCCTATACGAAAGAAACTGTTTCCGTACGAAGAGACAATAAAAATAATTTGATGACAATAAAAATTCAATATACATATATCTGCTACAGAAATATTTAATTATGCCGGTCTCATTTAAGAATTGTCCTTCCGCCATATTGATTATGCAGCCAAAAGTTATTCATCGTACTCTTGGACTAAGTAAAATTAATATTTAAAACACAAATTGCCCCTGAATGAGCACGTTATTCATTATGTGGACATGCGAATTTGCTACTCTATACGACCTGCATTCTCACAAATAGCCCACGTTTTTGTTGGACCTAATCGCACGAAAATAAAGGTAACTGTCACGGAAGCCCCATTTCCGTTTATGCACCAGATGCTCTCAAAGCCATGAATAGCGCTTAGGACAGGACGTTATTATCCCCTAGTTAATATCGTTGAAAAAATTGACTTTCAAACGAATGTTTCACAATTTCTAGACATGAAAAAAAAATATTGCACAGACGGAATCGGTGAAAAATACTTTCCGATACTGTCTGAAGTTTGTCTGCAATCTGAGGCCATTTAACAAAATTAACATTATATTTCTTTAATTGATTTGTAACAAATTATTATCTAAGCTTTGTTTTCCAACATCCGTTCCGAAACGTCGGAAGCAGATTACACCCTGGGGAGCTCCAGTGGGGGTTAGAATAAATATTTCTGCCGAAAGTTCATAAAGTATTATCCAAACACGGGAGGAATCATACCGGAAATCGGATATCAATAATTCGAATTCCGTAAAGCTCGTTCGCCTTAAATTAACGTCCTCCCTATTTTCCCCTCCGACCGCCGCCTTTTCAAACAGCGGTACGCGGCGGACTTTGTGTTTATTTGACTTCAATTAAAAGGCCGAACTAAGAACTTTCCCTATATCAAGTCCGCAGATAAAGTTCGACCCGATAACGGCGGCGAAATGATAACCGGGTTTTGAAAAAATAAAATGGCGAGTGGCGGGCTGTTTGTTTTCCGTCAGGCTTTCCGTGCCCCCCCCCCCATTTGGACCAATGGCGTGACTCCACATAAACAGTCCCAGAAAAAATCAATTTATAGCTTTATTCGCTCGTTTCATCTGCGGCCAAACGGGCATTATGATACGAATATAAGTATAAGAGAAATTATAATAATTTTCTTGTAATCAAAATTTACAATTTCAATCCCCCTCCTGTTTGATCATAACTAGACAAGTAATACCTTGTCAGTAACATAGTGAAACATTTCAAAACATTCCATGAATATTCAGATATCAACTGGTCCCCTATCCTAAATTATAATTAAAAAAACGTAAATAGATGTGGGATTTAGTTAACAATTTATTTTTGCAGGAAATATGTATTGTATTCCTGAGAATGTTTTCTACTTTTATTTAAATAAACTAAAAACCCATTACAGATATTTTTGAAGATATTGGTTTATACTCCACCACCTGCACTCTGCTCTGCTACAAAAAATACCACAGTAATACTAGTACTATACAGTTCATTAGTATTTTATATAGTTTAACGTATACAAATGGTTTTGTGAATGGCAAGTGCCAATACAGCATCCTGGTAAGCATAAACATTTTTCTCCTAACCCCTGAATTTAGGTACTGACAATACAAATAAATAAATATACTAATAAAATGTCTTATAAAATGAATAGACCAAAGGAACAAGGATTTCTTTAAATGTCTTTATATGTTGCCAAGTTTAATTTTGTGGCCCCTCTTTTCAATAAAAATAAATCTAAAAATATCAATATGTGAAATAGTAACATATGTTTCTCTTCATTATTCTCTAGTAAAAACCTTCTCTTATTTCTGAAAAAAAATAAAATATATATATATATATATATATATATATATATATATATATATATATATATATATATGTGTGTGTGTGTGTGTGTGTGTGTGTGTGTGTGTGTGTGTATATAATTTTTATTAACTTCATTATGCTGGATGGATTTATTATGTACTTATTCGTATTTTTCTTTGTTGTGATGTATGAATGCACTTATATTAGTGATTTATATTTACTAATTCATGCATAAATTAAAATTGAAATGCACCAGTTTTAGCATCTTTATTATTTCCTTATGTTGTAATCACCACCACCACCACCATGTTGTAAAATTAGTATTTTTGATATAAATATGATGCTTTAAATAATTAAAGTTTGACATTTTAAAAAGATGTATAAACATTTTGTTCCTTCCCACAATTTAAATTATATTATTATCTAACATTGAGACTTCATTGCAATAATACAATAATATAATAATAAATCATATTACCATACACTGAGGAAAAATAATTGAGGATTAATTTTTTGACAAATGACAATTTTAAACAAATTTTTAAAATAATAAAATACATGTGATTTCATTTTATTAAATTTTTGTAAATAATTTATCATATTCTTTATTTGGAATTATTCCTTATTATTTCTTTCCAATACAGCAATTTTAAAAGGAATTTTATATTACCAAAAACATTTTTATATTTATCAATTAGAGATAAAGTAACATTTAGCCATTAAATAAAAAAAAAATAAATGCAAAGAATGTTTTTATATTTTATATTATAAAAGAATATTATATTATATTATTTATATAATATATTATAGTCTTATTTTATATTACCTATTTGTAATTACTTCATAAAATGCAATAGTAAATAAAAAATTACATGCATTTAACAGGCCTCAGTAAAATAGTCCCATTTATTAAAATTGTCAGCTTTACTTCCTTCCAATATAAATTTAAAATTTTGATTATTTTGATAGATTATTTGATACTATCATATCTGTTACATTTAAAGGAGAGTCTGATCAAATTAAAATTATGGATGTACAGTCTGACCTGTTTCATAAGTTTCAATTTATGAACAGTAATTATTTCAGTACTGATGTTCCCTACCAGAACTGTTAGTAAAGAAATTCTTGATATAGTGATGCTGTAAAATTTTAACTATAGAATTCCCAAAGGGGAAGCCAGCATTTCACTAACATGTTTATTACAACAGGCGTTTTGAAAATGTACAGTTTACAGAACACAATTTAAATTTATTCCAAGATATTTACTTCACGACAGTTCAGTTATGCAAAAATACAGTCGTCATCGTCAGCCACTGACTTTCTAATATCCCTCAAAAATTGGAGAGAATACGTGGAGTTAGATAAGGTCGTGGAACGTGTTTCTAGAACTTTTTTCGTACTTGCCGGGCGTTGATAGCGATACCGTCATTTTCTTTTCGGGAAATTTCATTTTTACGTTTGGCGCAATTGAATTTTCGACGAAGGTACGAATTTCTGAGTTAATATTGGTTCTGGAATAAGCATTCGGCGGTTTTATTTGACTTATGGTGAATTTTATGGATGTATATAAAATATGTTGAGTCTGTTGATTTGAGAACGCGTCCAGCGGCGTGTTGTGATCTGATTGGTCGGCGGCTCTCGGCCAATCGGCTCTTTCCATTTGTCTCGTGTCTCTCTTCGACTTCTCGTCCCCAAGCGAAAACCCGCATTCGGAATCGTGCTCTTCGTCGGGTCAGTACGCTGATTTTCCAGTTTTCACGCCAAGTTTATCAACTCCCCGCGGTAGTTTTCGTCGGCCCAGTGCGAAAACAGTAAGCCACACTCGCCGTATATACCGGTCAAAGATGAAATTCGCCATCGGTCTTCTGTTGGCCGCGGTCGCCGTCGCCTCGGCCGAAATTTACTTCCAGGAAAGCTTCCCCGACTGTGAGTATTTTCGACTTTATAACACGCCGCTAGATACTACGACTTGGCGATTGGGCTTTCTCTAACCGACCGGTTATATTTTCAGCCACCTGGGAAGAGAACTGGGTTTACTCCGAACATCCGGGCAAGGAATTCGGCAATTTCGTCCTGACTGCTGGCAAATTCTACAACGACCCCGAAGCCGACAAAGGTGAGCCTTTTACACGTTCTTTAGCCATTTTTAGCCGCAGAAATGTTCCGAGTTCCATAGACGTCCATAAAATTTACAAATAGCCCATCCCAATTTGGTGTACCCCCCCCCTCTTGTGAGTGTCACTACTGAAGTACCAGTTTTGCCACGTTCGTTCCGGCGAGTTGGGTACTTTGAACAAACTGAATTGAGGACCCGACATGTCCTCTCATAAATCAGAATTGATTGATGTTAATTATTGAGGTGGAGTGAAATCAGGATTGAATGATGTGTTGGTGTGGGGATTCATTTTAATTTGGTACGTCCGTTCTTATTTCTGTTTTAATTACTTGATATGCATTTAATAATTTAGCATTTACATTCAAATGGTCCCCTCTCTTATAAATTCATTAAAATAAAGGAGGTTGTTACATGATTTATGTGTACCCATAAAAAACAACTTCCACTTATATGTTATTATAGCAGTCATAGAGGAGGGTCTCCATTTTTAGTTTTTAGTTTAGAAATTTTATCCCAAAAAAAAATTGCTATTAATTTTTGTTTTGTTTTTTGCCAATTCATATTTATTGTTTTCATGCCTGCAGGTCTTCAGACCTCTCAGGATGCCAGATTCTACGCTCTGTCGAAAAAATTCCCCCCGTTCAGCAACAAGGATAAGAACCTCGTCATACAGTTCACCGTCAAACACGAACAGAACATCGACTGCGGCGGTGGCTATGTAAAAGTTTTCGATTGCGGTCTCGACCCCAAGGACATGCACGGAGAGACGCCGTACGAAATCATGTTCGGTAAGGAGAAGAGGAATAATGGACTCATTTTTATTTACCATTTTTTTATGAATTTATGGCACCTTGGTGGCTCATGCCGTTGGAGTGTAGGCCAGAGGTACAAAGCGCATTTGCGCTGGAATCACAATTGTGCTATATAAATACTGAGAAAAAAGCTTCAGGACTACACTTATTTGTTGTATCAATAGAGGGAAAGTAGGTTTCCTTCCCATTAAATACGTTATACATCACATTAGTTACTTAAAAATTAATAAAATATCCAGCAGGTTATAATCTGACTGTATAGTTTAAATGTATATTAATTCAACTGTTAATGAAAGTTTAAGAAACTGACACCAAAAGTACTCTCTGCAATTTAAAATATACACTTTTTAAGGGTCGTTATTTCTGTGAAATTCTGCTCTTGGTAAGTTACAGAAAAATATCTCTGTTTCATATTTATTGAGTATCCTGCAGTTCTTTCCTTTTGAGGGATTTATAACATTTTTTAATGTATTTGACTCTGTCACGTTTGTATTACTACCGCTGCATTTGATGATGGACCATTATCTTTGGGTCAGAAGTTAAGTGTAGGTTGCAGAAACTATCCTTTTAAATTACCCTTTGTTCTCCACTTTTGAAACCATTAATGTTCCAATTTTTTTGTTCCATTGTTCAGAATGGCCCCTTTTTAAAGATGGTCTTTCAAGTTCATGCTTAAGTATTTTTTAAACTGTGCCTTTTAAGAAGAAATACATTTTTTGTCCTTTTCATATTTAAGTTTTATTCATATTATACATTTGTATTGATGATATAATACTAAGATAATTGTAAAAGTTATATTGGTTGCAGCAATATTAAATATTAAAAAAAATCATTTGTGTACACACTTCATAAGAAATGTATATGGAGCATATATTTTATAATATTTTAAAAAATGATTACAGACTTAATTTTTTATTATTACATTTTATTTGACATTTTTTTTATTACTGGCATATAGTTATTTGAAATTATTGTTAATTAAGAGATATTTCCAAGAAAACTGTTTCTGTTCTCACTTTTCATTTAGTATAAACAATCTGATTATAACAAGTAATTTCATTTGTTGACAAAATTGTTATATTATTGTTTCACTTATTTTATGTAGGACCCGACATTTGCGGTCCTGGAACCAAGAAGGTCCACGTCATCTTCAGCTACCAGGGCAAAAACATACTTGTGAACAAGGATATCAGATGCAAGGATGACGTCTATACCCATCTGTACACCCTCATTGTCAAACCCGACAACACTTATGAGGTAATATAAATTTATGTGTCAAAAAATTCAACTAATATCTCCTAATGTAAGTTCTCTTGAGCTTAGATTAAGCACTGCATAATTTGTAGGAATATTCGTTCCTATGTATATGTACACGTATATATACATACATTTTTGTAAGAATGTTAAGGTCCTGATGTAGTGTTAATTTAGATAATGCTGTCCTCATTATTTATTCTTTTGTCAATTGATATTTCCAATAATTTTTCAAATATGATAATAACTAATGTTTCATTATTTCATGTGGAATTAATTTATCATTTTAACTGAAAAATTGAATTTGTGATCTGGTGGAGATTTCTAAGATTCTAATTTAACATTTATAACTTAGAAATAGAGTATTAAAAAGGCCCTTTTACGTTATGGGCTAATTTAAATTCCAAATAATTTTTTTCGTTTTCTTTCAGGTATTGATCGACAATGAGAAAGTAGAGAGTGGAGAATTGGAGGCCGATTTCGACTTCCTTCCGCCAAAGAAGATCAAGGACCCCGAAGCCAAGAAGCCCGAAGACTGGGAAGACAACGCCACAATCGATGACCCTGATGATACTAAGGTTGGTTTTAATTTCATCAACAGCTGTAATACACAAATTTTTTCTAATTATCCACAAGATGCTTGTTGCAGAAATATTTCGCCTGTCGTGAAATCTGTATAGGAGAACTCAAGAATTGCTAAAGCAGGCATTGCATTAAATTGTTAATTATAATATCACTAGTATCAGTAAATAACGTATTAAAATGTGTATATAAATTCATATAATTTATATGCACCATTATTTAAAGAAATATGTTGGCTTCATAATCATCATAACTTTATTATCATCACTTAATAATTTAATTATGAGTACATAACAGCCCTTGTGATTCATTGCACTATTTAGATAAAAAATGGTTTTGTAAGAAGTGCATCTGTAAGAATGACTACATTTAATTTTAAATTAATTTATTATAGAAAATACTGACTGTGATAACCAGTTTTTAAAAATTTATTTAGCCTTTTGAGTGATTGTTATAGTAATTTTTATGATGAGAAATTCGAATGTTTTTAATGTATTGTCAGAAGTTATATATAAATGTTGTTTTTTTTTAGCCCGAGGACTGGGACAAGCCCGCCACTATCCCCGATCCTGACGCGACCAGGCCTGATGATTGGGACACTGAAATGGACGGCGAATGGGAACCACCCCAGATTGACAACCCTGAATACAAGGGCGAATGGAAACCCAAGCAGATTGACAACCCCAAGTACAAGGTAACAAAAAAGAGAAAAAAAATTATACAATTTATATTTTCTAATATTATAACCTGTTACTTTTTCATAAGGTGGGACTGAAGGTGCCAAGAAAAACATGCAGTATTATAATTATATTTTATAATGAAGCAAGACATTTTAAAATTTCTAAGAGTGATCACCAAACTGCTAGTACACCTTTATACCGTATCCTAGGTGTTCAAGCCAAATGAGATTCAGGTTCAGGTCTTGCTTAATTCATTCAACTTACTTCTGTAACAAGATGCTGAGTTTACAAGGAAAAACAAAATTCTCTTTAAACTGGTCATGTAATACTGATTGTAAAGATTTTGAGTTTAATAGTCCTCCACATTTGTGAAGTGGATTAAGTATATATCGTTAAAGGTTTTGATTTGTCCTTGTATGAAATAAACTAAGTGCAATAAGTTTTTTGTTGTGGGCAGGGTGGAGTGGAAAAGATGTAATTTAATGGAATGAAAAAGTACGCTCTGTCGATAAATTTGGTCATAAATGATGCAAGAAGGTATTAAATATAACTTGTCGGTATTGCAGGGCCCGTGGATCCACCCTGAGATTGACAACCCCGAATACAAGGCCGACCCCGAGATCTACCTGAGGAAGGAACTGTGCGCCATCGGCCTTGATCTCTGGCAAGTAAAGTCGGGCACCATCTTCGACAACATCCTAATCACCGACGACATCGCTGCCGCGGCAAAGGCTGGAGAACTCATCAAGGAATTGGCGGTAAGTTGAAATTTCCCATTCGTCAAAGTTATATATATTATTTCTCAGCGTTAAGCTATAACCTATAATTGAAAAGTACTTGGGAGAAAACAAATGTGTTGATTTATCAATCTTTAAAAATTAATAGGAGGGCCTCAGTGGATCGAGGCGTTGAGCGTGCTCATTGGGGGCCCAGAGGTCGGTACAATGGTCTTTAGTTTGCAAGTTAGTCTTAGGCCCAGTAGTCAGAAACAAGCCTCTCACTCTGTAATGCAAAGCACATAATTGCCCATTGTGCTATATTAAAAAAATTTAGTTTAATATATGTCTAGCAAAAGACCAAACCAGCGAGAGGAGACATAAGGCTGTGAAAACTACAAACAGAAATTAATAAATTTAAATCACCTTTTTTATTAGAAATTAAGCACTCAATGGGCAAAGTATATAAACTAGAAACAAAAAAAAATTATAATTGTTTGCAGTCCCGAATTGTTAGTTCCCGATTTGTGGCGGTCATGTTTCGTTCCGATGCTTATGTTTTGTTGTTTGTGTACAGGCCGGTGAAAAGAAGATGAAAGAGGCTCAGGACGCCGAGGAGAGGAAGCAGGCTGAGGAGAGCGCAAGCAAGGATGCTGCATCGGGAAACACGGACGAGGACGATGAAGACGAAGATGAAGATGCTGAAGAGACACCTGAACAGGCCGACACACAAGAGGTAGTCAATCAATTTTAATTCAAAATATTGAATATTAATATCTCATAAAACAAAATTATCTTTAAATGGCCGTATTTATAACATTAATTAATTTACATAATTTAACAGGCATATTTGCACAAATTAATTTACACATTGGTACATACCAATACCACTAGAGAAAGTAACTCGGAAACATGATACAATTCTGTTTGGTTTAAGAATTGTTTTCTGCAGTTATATGCTACATAGCCACATATAATATAAATATGAATAGGTCTGGTATAGACTTGCTTCAGATAATAATTTATTCCCGAACGGCTGATTGAATTTTTACATATGGATCATTTGTATATGTACATCTTGAATCAATTGTGAATATAGCTCAACATCACCGGAACACTTGAAAATATTTATGTCTGTTCATAACAGAAAAGAAGTAGTTAATTAGCTGTAAAAATGAGGTTAAAGAAATATTTATGTAACATTATATATAAAAAATTTTTATTCTTATGCAGGAACATGACGAATTGTAGAACAAAACAGCTTGGCCGAAAGAAGAAGAAATTTTTTTTGAAAAAGAAATTGAAGAGCGGTGGCAGCGACAAACAAAACAGCAACAACAAAAAAGCAACAACAAAGTAAACGGAGAAAGTGCTATCACACCATCGAGGATCTTATATAACAAATGTGTGCGCGATTTTTTGTATTATTAGTGATATTTAATAAATAAATAAGTATACATATATATATATATATATATATATATATATATATATATATGTATGTACAATGTATAAAATGGAAATAATGATCCTAAGATCGATCAGGGCCCAGAACAAGTTAGTTGCGAGGCCATTGCTTGGTGCTGTGTTTGCATTTTTTCTCCGTATACATATAATGTTTATATCTGCGTACATTAATTAGTATGCGTGTAAATGTGTGTATGAGTGTATGTATGTGAGAGTGCCATAGTGTCAGTCTTTTTATAGGTGTTTTCTTTCGAGTTTATTTTGTTTGTTTATTTTTTGTTCTTTTTGTTTGTTTCTCCATTCCCACTATTTGCAAAGACTGAATTTTTATGCAAAGAGGAAAAAAAGAAAAATACATGGAAAAATGGCGGTTTGACTTCTGTAATTTTGTCTCTGCATCTCTCTATCAGCAATGCGTTTGTAAAATCATGTACATACGTTTCATGTATTTTCTCTGATCATCCACAAAAAAACGTGTCTTCAATGCTGTATAGACAGTTACTTACCTTCCTGTCTAAGACATAAAAATTTATAAATTGGAAAATAACTGTTTTTTTTTAACCTAAGTTTTGGCACTGTTAATTTTTTTTTATTCACATTGTCTGTACTTTTTGTTTAATAGATATGTAATTAATTTTCCCTGTATAAAAATAAACTTATATAAATATATTATATACTTCATATATATATATATATATATATATATATATATATATATATATATATATACACACTGTCTGCCTAAAATTGGCAGAAACAAATATTATGCTTTTGTATTTTTTACCACGTCCGGTAATAGTGTTGTACTATAAAATAGAACACTTGGAAATAGTGAAAAACTGTTTCTTTTTTGGTTTGGCAAGTGAATTTCATGAAATACAATTTGTCCTTCTACACATGAGTAGTAACCTGATTAAAAAAAAAAAGTACAATGTGTGTAGAGAATATAAATAAATTTTTTTTTCATAAAATTTTTGTTTATATTAGTTGTATTTAGTGAACAAAGAATAGAAGGACATAACTTTAAAATAATGCATGGTCTGAACAAATAATTGAAAGAATGCATTCTATAAATCTCTCTCCATAAGAAGTTGAAAAAGTTTAATGAAATCAGGACAAGTAAATTTAAGTAGTCAGCAGTCTGTCACTGAAGGTAACTGCTTGATTTCTCCAAGTATTTTTCATGAATAAGGTCTGCAAGCAATTTCAGTTTTTAAATTTAAATTCCAGTTGTATTTATTTCCTAGTTCAAATTATTTCTGAAAGCTTGTTATTAGTGATGTTAATATCGTCAGGCTTTAAAATGAAAATACAGTAAAATATGTTGTCATAGAGTAGAAAGTTTAGCAATAAAAGTTTAATAAATCAACTATAATAATAAATTGAAAAGAAACAGTCTACAGTGCACTCAAAACTACACTAGAAGAGAATGCAATGCTGCAGTTTATACTATTTTTAAAGGTGCTTCTGTATTAAACATAAGGTAAGGGTGATATTTCAAATCAAATGTCTGGTCTAGTTATGAAAATATAGCAAGAGCTAAAGGTAATTAGGAGATGAGAGTTTAACAGCAGGTGCTCAGTAAATATCACTTTGAGTCAAGAAGTGTAATTATTTAACAAAAAATATTCTGGCAATAAAGTATGTTTTATGTCAGCATTATTTCTTGTGTTTCAGATCAAAAGCCCTTGTGGTATATAGATACTTTATTCTGTAATTTTTTGTTAGATGTACATTATTTTCATGTATTATCGAGATTAATTTAAACTTAAAACATTTTCCTTAAAACATTATTTAAATTTTTTTTAAACATTTATTCGAGGAAATTATTCGTCCAGTATACTGCAGTTGGGAGTACTGAGTTTTCAGAAGAATGAATATATACATCTATTGAATAATAAACGATATATTTACTTAATGGTATCCTTTTGGACTGTATTAATTTTTCATATTTTTGTAATTAGCAATCCGAATTTTAAATGTACGACAGGACAAAATTAAGAACTTCAAAAAGTTGCATACATTTTCTGTAATTAGTATGGCCTTGTCAACACTGATTGTTGGTAACATTTATCTTCAATTGTACCTGTTCTTTTCACATTAAGGGGTTTTCACAAAGTTGAAAATAAAAAATTCGAAATAAAAATTCGGCCCATAGAGGGTTAATATACTCCAGTAGAAAGCAAAGTATTTTCTACCTAGTTTAAGATACCTGTTTTGTGGTCTGCGAGGGGTTGGAATACCGTAGATTTTGTGTTTTTGTCTCCTCTTGCTGGTTTGGTCGTTTGCTAGACCGGTTTCGGCTGCTCGCCATCTTCAGTAGCGGTGTTACTCACTTTTGGCACTTTGGATGTTTTTCGGCCATCCTCACAGCACTGTCACTGCCACTTGTGCTGTCAGGACAGCTTCCTAGAAGATGGCGAGCAGCCGAAACCGGTCTAGCAAAAGACCAAACCAGCGAGAGGAGACAGAACACACGAAATCTATGGTATTTTCTGTTTTATGCCTACAGATACAATATTTGTTTCATGAGTGACGGTAGGGTTTTTTGATATGTATATATATATATATATATATATATATATATACATATTATATTATAGTATATAACAACTCCATCATTATGTTTATTGACTGCCTGTTCACAAGACTGATATTTTTTAAGTACTTTTTTGGAAAATTCCCGCCAAACGTTAATTTCAAAATACCTAGAACTGCAACGTGGCCGTCAGCCGAGGCATTTTTCATTCGCTCTTCGGTATTTTGATCGCTCTAACGTAAATCGGATGGAGGGGCGACATAAGGAAGTCCCTCTTGTTGAACTCCAAAGGCATCCGCGTCTTCGGGCTGGACTCGAACCTGTAGCGGCGCAGCAGGGTCACAACCCCAATTTTGATCTCGAGCAGGGCGAATCTCATACCTGAAGAGGGAATAGGACGAAATCAAAAAATAAACGAGGGGAAGTTTTGACCGGCCAGAATTTGAATTATCAATCCCCTATTTAAACTACTGTAATTGCCTAATAACACTCGCCTCAGTGAAGAACCTCTCCGAGTGAAAATTGTACATTGAACGGTCGGAGAGAGTAAATATCCAACTATAATTGTTCAGTAAATAATGGGATGAAACGAAAAAAATTATTGAAAATGATTATAAATTGATTTTGTGTTACCAATGCACATCCTGGGACCGTCGCCGAAGGGCAAGAAAGTGCAGGGGGGCATCCCTTTGGTATCGTCGAATCTGTCCGGGTTGAACTTTTCCGGATCCGGAAAATATTTTGGATCGTAATGGTAGGCCCAAATAGGAATTACCACCTGAAACAGACAGGAGAATATCATTCGCGATACGTCCCTTGGGCAAAACCAATCGAATGCTCCATGAAATATAAGGGTTAGAGGTGCACTAAATAAGTGAATAGCCGACAAATAATTTATTATTCGAAGCAACATCGATGTGTATTGCTATACCACTGACCCTGGACGAATTCTAAAAGAAATTGCGGTTTAAAAATGGCGTCCTTTCCAGGGCGTGGGATTCCCAAGCGATTAAAATTTAGTTAACAAAGCAAGCAGAAAATTTGATGTTCATTGTCAAAGAATAAAACGTCTCCAATATATATTGTTTAATTATATTCTTAAATATAAATTAAATGAAATATTTACCTTATAATAAATGATAATTCGGATAATAATAAATGAGAGAATATTAACTAGATGTATGAGGATTCGTTGAAACCGATTTCGAGAAACAGGAAAACGTTGTGACCAAATGGACGAAAAATGGCGCAAATTTAGGGGCACAAAATTTTATATTTTTTATTATCGAATTTTTACATTACCTGAGTACCGGCTTCCAACACGACGCCGGTTTCCTTCACTTGGTAGTCCTTGACGCAGCGTCGGAACAGCATCATACCGGTCGGGTATTTCCTCTGGCCTTCTGTCAGGAAGAACGGAAAGAACAAAATTTGATAACGGTTCGGAACATCCTTATGATAGATACGAAAGATGGCAAACAGTCGAAATAGCCGAGTAGACAGAATATGGAAAAAAATAAAAATGGTAGACCGTAGGTTCGTGCTGTTTCTGTCTCCTCTCGCTGGTTTGGTCTTTTGCTAGACCGGTTTCGGCTGCTCGCCATCTTCAGTAGCGGTGTTAGTCACTGTTGGTACTTTGTATGTTTTTCGGGCATCCTCACTATCACTGTCACTTGTACTGTCCATGTGACAAAAGGCCAAACCGGCGAGAGGTGACGGAAACACATGTAATCTACAGACAGGAACATGTTACTGGAATCCAGATTTAAAGCGAATCGCGGCTAGCCTACAAAATATTCCGCATTCACAGTACAAGTGACAGTGACAGTGCAGTGAGGATGCCCGAAAAACATCGAACGTGCCAACAGTGACTAACACCGCTACTGAAGATGGCAAGCAGCTGAAACCGGTCTAGCAAAAGACCAAACCGGCGAGAGGAGACAGAAACAGCACAAACCTACGGTATTCCAACCCCTCGCAGACTACAAAACAGGTATATTAAACTAAAAATGGTTTATTTATTGACTATTTCACCTAGAAGCGCGTTCATCAATAACGCGATTATAAATTTCCGACCCACAGTTATTTATATTCACATTAATTTCACATCTTTTAACCCTTTTAACTTATATATTTACATATATATCGGATATACATCTAACATGTAAATGTTCCCAGAGGATTTCCCAGACCACCACAATGGAAAACTTAAATAAGAATTATGAGATCGTTGAAATTTTTAAATTGTTAAAAATTAAAATTGATAAAAATTGAAGTTGTGAATAATTCAATAACGGTTCGGAACACACCTAGATGGCGATGAAGACCTACTGAAGATGGCGAACAGCCGAAAACAGTTCTCCACTGAGAGTAGACATAGTAATGAAAAACATCTCTGGTTTATTTACGTTATTATAGTAATGAGATTTTTACCCTCTATGGGCCGAATTTTTATTTTAAATAAAAAAAAATGGGGGAACGAAAAATCAGTAATTATAAACCTATATATGCAAATGAAAATAAAATTGATATTGGTTGTCTTGACAACGTTATAGGATTAAGATTTATCCGCCATCTCACGAAAAAAGCTATAATTATTTGGTAAAATATCGATAAATTGAAATGTGACCTGAAAGTTACACAGGCCCATAGAGGGATAACTTGTTATAAATTGTTAAAAATTAAGATCGATACATTTAAAATGTTTCAAAATTACATAATACACCCCTTTTAATTGTAAAATATCCTGTGACGTTACAATGTGAAACTTGAATTGCAAATTATAAAATAGTTTACCCATAACGCAGTTGTGCAGGTATGTCATCTTCCTGAGCGTTTCGTAGTTCAGTTCCCCGTCGGAATCCTGGAGAACGGCCCCTATCTCGTCCCTGAGCCTTTCCTGGATAGCCTGATCTCTGGACAGTTCGTGTACGAGGTAGGTGATGGCCAGGGATATGGCCTCCAGCCCCGCGGTCAGAAACTGCAGCGCCTGACCATACAGCAGCTTGTCGGTCATCTCTGCAATTTTCAAAGTTAGAAATAAAAACTACGCCTTTTTTAATACTTAGTATAATCGAGATACTTTTTATTACAGTTCAAGTTGGGAGTTATTTTCTGAAAATTGTCGAGAGAGCAGTGGCTCACCAATTTTGACTTGGGGTGCGTCGTCCTCCTCGTTCACGTCCTTGGGCCTGATTTGTATCGAGCCTTCGCTCTTCAGCTGCATCAACAGACGGACGAAATTGTCGTTTCCTAGTAACATTATTAATCCTATATAAGTTAGCGACAGAGCCGCCAAAGGACATAAGGATACCCTAGTAAGGTGGAGCATAGGATACGTTCTCGGAAGTTCAACTTTTATTTCAATTTCGGCGACAAGTATACCCCCGGGACACCTGGGTTTTGTCATCTCCTTCTCCCTATTGCATTGTAATGTAATTAGCAATATTGATCTAAAAGTAGCACTAGTAAGAAACGCTAATAAGAAAATAAAATAATGAACCGCACTGGCTTTCCCACTTTTTTATCCCATTTATTTTTCTGGTATGTTTAAATCACGTGGACACTTCTGTTTCTGATTTCTATCAATATTTGATAATATTCAAAGAACATGTAAAGTAATTTCCCGATCCGTACCGTCGTTTGATTCGCTGCTGCTGTCGAACACCTTCTGTATTATGCCGCAGAAGTAATCGGTGCACTCCTGGTCGAAGAAGGAGATATTGAACTTGCTGGCGAACCAGGGGATGTTGTTCGCGATCATCATTTTGATCATCTGACTCGTCGACAGCATGAACACCTTTTTGCTATACATTTTGAATTTGGAGTCGGGGTGCGACAGCTCGGTTGGATCGATGCCGAAGACGCACGATCCTGACAACATGATTTCTTATTTATTATTTTATGTCGTTATAATAGCTTGAAAGAATTCAAGTGCTCAAGATTTTAAACGACTTACCAAACGGTCTTTATATCTCTCCACGATCGACGAGGTCTAAAGAGGTTAATATTAACAATACCTTGGCTTGGATTCAGTGGGACAAAATCTTGCCCACTGAAGTCGAAAATGAACTTCTGACTGATTCAAGGACGTTTTTTCAACAACGTATCCAACAATGCCGGACCTACATTTTCCTCAATGTCAAGATATCCAAAAAGGGTTGCAGATTCCGCATATTTTAATAAAAAGAGGTCCGGGTCCTTCTTTCCGAAAAGACGTAACGAAACTCAATTTCTCTCACGGACAGTTTTACACGATCCCAGTTTCAACATATTGTAAATTAATTGTACATATGTAATTTACCTAAAATGTCGGTGGCGTATTTGCTAACGACCCTAGTGATCTGGCACTCTTCCCCGTCTTTCAGGTCGTCACAGGCTATCGAAGCGCACTTGGACATTGTCTTCAGCATGAGCTTGAGCTTTCCCGTCGTGAAAGCTGGCGACTTGAACAGACAGAAATCAACTTAATCGTATTAGATCTTACTTAGTAATAATGAATGAGTCGGTGAATCACTCGAGCATGCTGGTTGTCCCACTGCACTGTTCGAGCCATATCAATTGTACCGAATCGTTATTTATATTGCTACATCACAAACTTAACCACTGGATACGATGGCGAGAAGACAAAAATTCATATTTTCTTCCTTACTACGCATTAACGTGTAATCCCCAACTCGAAATAACCGACTTGTACCGGATCTTAGGTAACAAATTCGGAATTTACAAAGCCGTATTGAAACCGACTCGGACATACAGTACTGAACAATGGGGTTTTATTTATTTATTTTTATACAATCAACTGTTATTCCAGTTATATGTACAATTATGTAGGTTTTGTGTTGACTTCGTTGACAGGATAAAAGAAGTTACCCAGTGGTGGCAATTTTACGGCTGTGTAAGAGAATTTCTTGGCCAGTGGCGTTTAAGCCGACGCGGGGGGGATAATGGATGGGTAAGAGAGGAAAGGGACTGAACGAGTGGGTTAGGTTGAGTAGAAAGGCTGGAGTGGAACTTCAGGAACCGGGATTTTGCGACTTCGTCGACTGTCGGTATGTTGAGGTCATTGTGGATTGTTCGGTTAGAAACATACCAGGGAGCATGAAGGATGGTAAGAAGGACTTTTGACTGGAATCTCTGGATGCGGACGATTTTGGATTTCTTGGCGGAACCCCATAGTTCTATTCCGTAAGTCCATGTCGGTTTCAATATGGCTGGAAGGATTGACTGAGAATATTGTCAGTTTGTTGCTATTGTAAGTTTTAATGTCCTGTACAAAAGAGTTCTCAACAGTCCAAATTTACGATTTAGATCTGTTCTTTTCAGTCGCGTATATGGGTTCCACATGTAACTATGGGGTACCACCGAGACATCCAACATCGTTCACATCCAGAGAAACTGATCATGAAGATCCTGAATTTAATTCCTTAAAAACAATGCTACGCCTTAAAACAAATTGTTTACCAATTTCTGTCTGACCGCCCTCCACTTATTCCCCGTCAGGCTGACCAGCCCCAAGTGCAACGGGTTCCTGTCGGGAACGTCCTCAACGGCCCGAACACGATCGGCGAAATATCCGAAATCCTTGACCAGTATCCTTTCGGCCAGATCCTGGTCAAGGACGATGAAGACGGGCCTCACGAATTCGTATAACCCGATGTACGGTTCGTCAGGGTGGGCAAAGTAGACGGACCTGTAGGGTATGTAGTAATCGCGATAAAAATATAGGCAACATTTCTTATTTACACAGTAAAATACTGTAAGGACGAGAATTGTTTTGTTGAGGGCTTTTATGTTAAACCCTGAACAGCAAACCACTATAGAACAAAGCTCTATAGATAAAGAGCTAATAATAAAGCATTGGAAGTTGAAAGATTATGGGTTAATAGATGTTTAGCTATGAAGAAGGAATATATGAGGTAAACATCTAAAGAGCTTACATCTAAATACATACAAATTTGTACTCTCTTGAGTTTGATATTCGAGGAATACATTTTTGTTAGGTTAATTATTAACAAAATTTTTATCCGGAAACAACCCGCGACAGTTAGTTTGAATTCAACCTAGAATTGAAAGTATTCTAAGAAATTTTCTATATGAAATCCAAAAATTCATGATACAAGGTCTTGTGGTTAGAGAGCAGAATTGTCTTTCAAATACGAATTTCAAATTATAAACATGTTTGAAACAGACCTGTAGTATTCGCCTATTGATATATTGCCGGTGGTAATAGGCAGGCAGTGGAATAATGAGCGAATTCCGCCTGCAAATATAATTATTTGTGAGAATTAAAAAAAATTTATTATGAAAAAAATTGAGTGATCACAGGGGCGATTCACTGTCCCTACTTATATACCCAATCTTAGTAAGTAATCTAAAGAATTTTCATTGAAAAAATAAAAAATAATCATAAAAATGTCCGTACCCTTCGTCGTTTGTTTGATGCCTCTCGATTCCCAGTACGAATGTTTCTTCTTAATCCAGAAGTAGGCAACAGTTACCAAGGCAACAAGTAGAGCTATAGTTGTATACATGGTCTAAACATATACAAAGAAAAAGTATTTTATTTTTCAAAGCAAATAGAAAGATTACAATTTAAAAAATAAATCTAAAACTTATTCTTGACTAAAATGACTTCAGGCTAAGTGATTGCTGCAAGGAATGAAAAAATCGCCATTATCAATAATGTGCACCATCGATCATAAAAGGTGGTCAAACAGACAATTGAAATTTTAAATTGCAATTCATTGCTAGCAAGAAAGCCCTGTATATACAACTAAGCATATAAACTGAAAAATTATTTACATTTAATTTAATAGTACATAAGTGTGATTTAAAAGTAAGACACTCAATGCATACAATAATAAAAAAGTAATCAAAAATTAAATTTCAGGTTGTAATTGAAATTTAAATTGAATTTGAATTCCAATATGATATAGTATTAAATATAATCTGTAGGAAACTTTTGTTAACCACCTTCAATGTGAATTCTTTCCTAAAATAATGAAAATTACAGGCTACTTTAGTAGTGTGATCAATTTAAATCATAATGTAAACTAAATTCATAAAAGTAATATGCAGAGCAGAATGGTTATCATAAGGAACACAAAATTATATCATCATAACAAATTATATCATCCATATAAAACTATGATTTAAAACAGTGAGTTGCGATTTCAAACAATTATTTCTTTCTTGAAGAAATTGATATCAATAAATATCTTGAAGAGTACACATAGTTTCAATTAATCTCTTAAGGTAGATTAGATAATAATTGAATTGAAAATTTAAATGAGTTGATTAGATAAATTTCTGAAATAAAAATTTATAAGTGAAAACTGTTATGGGATATAATAGGACCGCTGAAAATTAATTGATCTTAAAATTGAGCTTGTATTCTGTAAATAGGCAACAACTACTTAAATCTAAAATGAAACACATTTAAACCTATTTTTTAAATTGGTCTATATCTTTGAATTGGTTCAAGTGAGTCATACATTGAATCCTCCATACAAATGAAGACAAAACTGCAGAATAATTTAGTACGAAAAGACCAAAAGAAATAAAGAACTGCTACTTCCAATGGTGCTGCAGTAAAATTTGTTAAATGGTAAAAATGCATTATTGAGATAGCTTATTCATAAAATTTATTAATAATTATAAAATTTGACAAATAGGTCACAATAACAGAATAGTAAACATAATGTAAATTAGTCTCTAAAGGTAGATTAGATAATTGAATTGAGTTGATTAGATAACTTTCCTCTTGAGTTAGGGCTGAAAAAAGTATAATATTGATTTAAAGTGAAAACTAATATGGGATATAATGGCATCACTGATAATTAATTAAACTTAAATTTGAATTTGTATTCTGTATGTAGACAATAGCTACGTCAATTTAAAATGACACATTTAGAACTGTTTTTTAATTGCATGCTGCTAAAAAGAAATAGTGCTATAAATACGGACCATGTACAATATTCAATAGATTCATACGTCGAATCATTCAAATGAAGAACAGAAGGCAAAACTGCAGAATCACTTAGTACGAAAAGTAAAGTACTGCTGCTTCGATAATTAAAATTAATAAATAAGAACATTCAGATATAAGTTATAATCATTAAAACCAATGTTTGATATTTTTTGGCTTCTGACCATTGTCAGTAGCAATCAATCGAATTTATCCCTATTTGAAATAATAAAATTAGCAAATCACAGGTACAGTGCTTAAAGTATACATAATCCCAGTCACTACTGAATATGGTGGGGAACCCAAATCCCAAGTTATAACTCAAAGCGAAATAGGGGAGTGGAGATGGTAAAGGGTATGAGAGGATTAAAGCTCAATAACTAATACTATATTATTTTTAAATGATGTAAACTTTTGTGTTCAAAATAAAAATAATGAATTAATTATAATATTACAAATTCGGCAAGGCTGATATATAATTGAATATTAAAAATGTTACCTCAGTGGAGTAGGAAGAAATCGTCCAGTCCCGAGAGTGGCAAAAACAGAAATAATCTCTCCTACTTTGTGTCTCCGATCGGAGTGCTGTGCGGGACAAAACTGAGCTGAAAATATTCCCGATTTCGAGGAGGAAATTTTTGGGCGAATATTGGGTTAAGAAAACGAAAAAACGCCACTGCTCCGGGATAAAGTGATTGGTCTTGCTGTTACGGTTAAAGTGACGGTACGCTGTTAAGTGACAGCTTAATCTGCGGTTGATGAAGCGCTGACGTCATCAAGGTTAACAATTAGGGTTCTGACAATGGCGAACGCACTAAGGAACGCGCGCGTACGCGAAATCACACAGAGTGGCGGAATATTGACTGCAAGACTGATCCTAACACTGACTATAGAACTGAAAATAACACCGAATCGAATACTGGATAAAAAAACTGACCCTAAAACTTATCTTAGCAGTTACATAAACACTGACATTAGCAGTGAGATTAACACTGATTCTCATACTAATTGCAAGGACTGACTCTAACACTGACATTAACAGTGACATTAACACTGACTCTAATACTGATTGCAAGCACTGACTCTACCACTGACATTAGCAGTGAAATTAACACAGACTCTAATACTGATTGCAAGCACTGACTCTAACACTGACATAAGCAGTGACATTAACAATGACTCTAATACTGATTGCATGCACTGACTCTACTGACTGCTTGATGACATTAACACTGACTCTAGCACTGAATTAGTGACATAACCACTGACTCTACTGAACTAACTAAGCACTGACTTAACTAACAAGTGCCATTAACTAACACTGATCCAGCACACTCCTGCTGACATTACCGGACCGACACACTGACTCTAATACTAACACTGGCTCTAATATTGACTGCGCACTGACTTTAGCAAGTCACACTCAACACTGACTCCTGACCGCATTAGCAGTGACTATAACACTGACTCTAATACTGATTGCAAGCACTGACTCTACCGAGTGACCATTACGGTGACTAACACTGACCCCAATACTGACTGCGCACCGACTCCAACACTGACCTCAGCTGATTACAACACCGACTCCCTAATACTGGCTCTAACACTTACCAAGTGTAGTTCATTGACTGACTCTAACACTGACTGCAAGTTAACTGATTACTGACTTTAAAGAACACTAACAACACTGGTGCCAGAATTGACTTTCAATGACTCTAATACTGAATACTGATTGCAAGACATTAACTGCAAGCACTCGACTCTAACACTTACTTAGTAGTTCTACCACTGACTCTAATACTACCGACTTTAGACTCTAACACAGACTCTAACACTGACATTAGCGGTGGACATTAACTTACTGACACTAGCAGTGACATTAACCGACCTAATACTGATTGCAAGCACTGACTCTAACGCTTAGTTGCATTACACTGATACCACTGACCAAGCGTCACTGACTGCAGGTCTACCACAATAACTGACTGATTGACCCCTTGCAGGTGACATTAACACACTGACCTTAATAGTTGTATTACTCTCTAATACTGATTGCAAACCAAGCGGTGACATTAACACCCCTGACTCTACCACTGACAGTGACGCTGAGCTAATAACTGGGTGCTAACATTAACACTAACCTGACTCCCCAACACTGACTCTTAGAGTCATTAATACTAATTGCGCACGACTGATTCTGACCGACCATTGCAAGTGACATTAACACTGACCTCTAATATGATTGCAACTGACTCTAACGATGCACTAGGTGAGCAAATTGACCATAAACAAGCGCTGACTCTACCGACACCTGGCTTAAGCACTGACTCTAACTGACTTTAGCGGTGACCCTGACCACGGTGACATTAACGCAATGTACTGATTGCAAGGCACTGACTCTAACACTGACTTAAGCGGTGGCAGCACTGACCTTAATAGTTACTGACTCTAACACTCTTTGACTCTAATACTAGCTGATTACCACTGAGCGTTAACACTGACTCTAATAATGCACTGATTGCAAGCACTGACTCTAACACTTGCCTTAATATTTATGTACTGACCTTGACATTGAGCTTACGGTACCATTAACACTGCGACTCTAACACTGACTAACTTTACAGTGACATTAACCACACTGACTCTAATACTGATTGCAGCCTCTTGTGCCACTGACTTTAGCGGTGACATTAACACTGACTCTATTACTGATTGCAAGCGCGAGCTCTAACACTGACTCTAACACTGACTCTAACGACTTTAGCGGTGACATTAACACTGGACCCACGAGCCACTTTAGCGGTACCATTAACACTGACCTAATACTGATTGCAAGACTGACTCTAACACACCTGTAGTTACATTAACGCGAGCTCTAACACTGACATTAGCGGTGACATTAACACTGACTCTAATGCTGATTGCAAGCACTGCTCTAACCACGGCTTTAGGCGACATTAACAAACTGACTGCAAGCACTAATACCAAGGACACTTTGCAGCATGACACTGACTGACTAACACTGACGACATCCCCAACACTGACTGATTAGCAGCGCTCTAACACTGACTCTTAATAGTTACATTAAGCACTGACTCTACCACTTACCTTTAACGGTGACATTAACACTGACTCTAATACTGATTGCAAGCACTGACTCTAACACTGGCAGTGACATTAACTGACTCTAATACTGATTGCAAGCACTGACTCTAACACTTACACTTAACACTGATACTGACTTACATTAATGACACTGATTGCAAGCTCTAACACTGACTTTAGCGGTGACATTAACACTGACTCTAATACTGATTGCAAGCACTGACTCTAACACTTACCTTAATAGTTACACTCTAACACTGAGCGTGACATTAACACTGACTCTAATACTGATTGCAAGCACTGACTCTAACACTGACTTGCGGTGTGACTAATACTGATTGCAAGCACTGACTCTAACACTTACGTAGTAGTTACATTAACACTGACTCTAATACTGATTGCGGTGACATGACTCTGCAAGACTCTACCACTGACTTTAGCGGTGACATTAACACTGACTCTAATACTGATTGCAAGCACTGACTCTAACACTGACATTAGCGGTGACATTAACACTGACTCTAATACTGATTGCAAGCGCGGCTCTAACACTTACCTTAGTAGTTACATTAACACTGACTCTAACACTGACATTAGCGGTGACATTAACACTGACTCTAATACTGATTGCAAGCACTGACTCTAACACTGACTTTAGCGGTGACATTAACACTGACTCTAATACTGATTGCAAGCGCGGCTCTAACGCAGTAGTTACATTAACACTGACTCTAACACTGACATTAGCGGTGACATTAACACTGACTCTAATACTGATTGCAAGCGCGGCTCTAACGCAGTAGTTACATTAACACTGACTCTAACACTGACATTAGCGGTGACATTAACACTGACTCTAATACTGATTGCAAGCACTGACTCTAACACTGACTTTAGCGGTGACACAACACTGACTCTAATACTGATTGCAAGCACTGACTCTACCACTGACTTTAGCGGTGACATTAACACTGACTCTAATACTGATTGCAAGCACTGACTCTACTGACAGCGGTGACATTAACACTGACTCTAATACTGATTGCAAGCGCGGCTCTAACGCGGCTTTGGGTGATAACACTGACTCTAATACTGATTACTGACGCTGACACTTACCAGTAGTTACATTAACACTGACTCTAACACTGACATTAGCGGTGACATTAACACTGACTCTAATACTGATTGCAAGCACTGACTCTAACACTGACTTTAGCGGTGACATTAACACTGACTCTAATACTGATTTGCAAGCACTGACTCTAACACTGACTTTAGCGGTGACATTAACATGACTCTAATACTGATTTGCAGCACTGACTCTAACACTGACTTTAGCAGTGACATTAACACTGACTCTAATGCTGATTGCAAGCACTGACTCTACCACTGACTTTAGCGGTGACATTAACACTGACTCTAATACTGATTGCAAGCACTGACTCTAACACTGACTTTAGCGGTGACATTAACACTGACTCTAATGCTGATTGCAAGCGCGGCTCTAACACTGACTTTAACAGTGACGTGCACTGACTCTAACACTGACGTTAGCGGTGACATTAACACTGACTCTAATACTGATTGCAAGCACTGACTCTAACACTGACTTTAGCGGTGACATTAACACTGACTCTAATACTGATTGCAAGCACTGACTCTAACACTTACCTTAGTATTTACAACACTGACTCTAACGCGGCATTAGCGGTGACATTAACACTGACTCTAATACTGATTGCAAGCACTGACTCTAACACTGACATTAGCAGTGACATTAACACTGACTCTAATACTGATTGCAAGCACTGACTCTAACACTTACCTTAATAGTTACATTAACACTGACTCTAACACTGACATTAGCAGTGACATTAACACTGACTCTAATACTGATTGCAAGCACTGACTCTACCACTGACTTTAGCAGTGACATTAACACTGACTCTAATACTGATTGCAAGCACTGACTCTAACACTTACCTTAATATTTACATTAACACTGACTCTAACACTGACATTAGCAGTGACATTAACACTGACTCTAATACTGATTGCAAGCACTGACTCTAACACTTACCTTAATATTTACATTAACACTGACTCTAATACTGATTGCAAGCACTGACTCTACCACTGACTTTAGCAGTGACATTAACACTGACTCTAATACTGATTGCAAGCACTGACTCTACCACTGACTTTAGCAGTGACATTAACACTGACTCTAATACTGATTGCAAGCACTGACTCTAACACTGACTTTAGCAGTGACATTAACACTGACTCTAATACTGATTGCAAGCACTGACTCTAACACTTACTTTAATAGTTACATTAACACTGACTCTAACACTGACATTAGCAGTGACATTAACACTGACTCTAATACTGATTGCAAGCACTGACTCTACCACTGACTTTAGCAGTGACATTAACACTGACTCTAATACTGATTGCAAGCACTGACTCTAACACTGACTTTAGCAGTGACATTAACACTGACTCTAATACTGATTGCAAGCACTGACTCTAATACTGATTGCAAGCACTGACTCTAACACTTACCTTAATAGTTACATTAACACTGACTCTAACACTGATTGCAAGCACTGACTCTACCACTGACTTTAGCAGTGACATTAACACTGACTCTAATACTGATTGCAAGCACTGACTCTAACACTTACGTTAATAGTTACATTAACACTGACTCTAACTGACATTGGCATTTAACGACAATACGATTGCAGGCACTGACTCCTGCTGGCATTAGCAGTGACATTAACACTGACTCTAATACTGATTGCAAGCACTGACTCTAACACTTACCTTAATAGTTACATTAACACTGACTCTAACACTGACATTAGCAGTGACATTAACACTGACTCTAATACTGATTGCAAGCACTGACTCTAACTTAATATTTACATTAACACTGACTCTAATACTGATTGAAAGCACTGACTCTACCACTGACTTTGCTTGGTGACATTAACACTGACTCTAATACTGATTGCAAGCACTGACTCTACCACTGACTTTAGCAGTGACATTAACACTGACTCTAATACTGATTGCAAGCACTGACTCTAACACTGACTTTAGCAGTGACATTAACACTGACTCTAATACTGATTGCAAGCACTGACTCTAACACTGACATTAGCAGTGACATTAACACTGACTCTAATACTGATTGCAAGCACTGACTCTAACACTGACTTTGGCGGTAACGCTGATAACAGTTGCAAACTGACTCTAATACTGACTTTAACGGTAACACTGACTCTAACACTGACATTAGCAGTGACATTAACACTGACTCTAATACTGATTGCAAGCACTGACTCTAACACTGACTTTAGCAGTGACATTAACACTGACTCTAATACTGATTGCAAGCACTGACTCTAACACTTACATTAATATTTACATTAACACTGACTCTAATACTGATTGCAAGCACTGACTCTAACACTTACCTTAATAGTTACATTAACACTGACTCTAACACTGACATTAGCAGTGACATTAACACTGACTCTAATACTGATTGCAAGCACTGACTCTAACACTGACTTTAGCAGTGACATTAACACTGACTCTAATACTGATTGCAAGCACTGACTCTAATACTGATTGCAAGCACTGACTCTAACACTTACCTTAATAGTTACATTAACACTGACTCTAACACTGACATTAACACTGACTCTAACACTGACATTAGCAGTGACATTAACACTGACTCTAATACTGATTGCAAGCACTGACTCTAACACTGACATTAGCAGTGACATTAACACTGACTCTAATACTGATTGCAAGCACTGACTCTAACACTTACCTTAATATTTAAACACTGACTCTAATACGGTTGCAGGCACTGACTCTGCCACTGACTTTAGCAGTGATAACTGACTCTAATACTGATTGCAAGCACTGACTCTACCACTGACTT